>OX459101.1:4471464-4839257 GCA_949775045.1 Metridium senile | reverse complement strand
TTTTATGCATGGTCAAAATCAAAAGACTACGTTTTTATGGATAAATTTAGGTTTAATTTCGCATGGCCATTTATAATATCTACCCTAATATATAGAAAGTTTTACAAAACAGGCTTTATGCCTTGAAACGTATGGAATTTTCTGGTTCTACAAATAGAAAATTTAACGAGCTGCTATAAATAGACTAATTCATTGACGCGTCGACGTCTGTTTATATTTATAGATAAAACTCCATTTTTCCCCAAAAAGAACTATTATGTTCTAACAGAATAAATATTTTTGGTTGTTAACATTCAAGATAAACTATGATTTGTTTCAATTCACAAATTTGTACCGTTCTTCTTTGACGCTGTTTTAATTTGCGACGTTCTGCTTTCAATTATAACAAACAATGGAACAATCTGACTGTCAACTCTTGAAATCGACAACTTCACAGCTGCAAATTAAAGTAAAAACATACTGATAGCAAATCTAAAATCCACAATGGAAGTTGAATGCGTCGACAGCCGTGCACAGTACTAATAAATTCACGGCGGGCACGCGCGACCCCGAAATCGGAACTTTTCGCCATTCATTTTGGTCAGCGGCCTAACCCAACAATACATAACTCGGAAATCCAAAATGGCGGCTGCTCGAAGGATAAATTACAATGTTGAGGAAGTTTTAGACCAGATTTGGAATGATAGTGACGAAGAGGAAGAGGAAGTACTTGAGAAAGAGGAGGTAGACAGGCAGAAGGAAGTTTTAGACGACTGGGTTGACACATTTGATGGAGGAGAACAGTGTGACAGCGAGTTTTTGAGGGAGAACGCTAAAATGTTACTTCTCCCTCTGGTTCGACAGGCGTTTCTCAGAACATCTACCGACGAAAGAGGTAGGTTTGATTTATTTTACTTGAACTATATTTGAAAAGATACATTTGCACTAGTTTGATAACCATTTTTAAAGATATACATAAAACAAAACAAACAAAAGAAGAAGAAAAAACAATATAAACAATTCTGCATGAATTTTGCTACAGTACAAGTTGACAACAATTATACAGGTCCACCAAATAGATTTGTGTACTGTAAATATGTACTTATAGAAAACCCAAGAGTATTTGAGTCATATTACACTATTACATAAATTATAAAACATTACTGTAAAAAAAACATTCTTACATTAAGGGTTTTTGGTCCATATGGTAAGAAAATTCCCCTAAATTATTTATTTATTTTACCATAAGGAATTTAATCACCTCATGGACAATAACCCTTGAAATAAATATTGACTTTTTTAACAGTGATCCTTGTACAGCATGAATATTTAATTATGTTTATTTTATTTATAGATCTTCAGCAAGTTGCCCAAAATTTGAATTCACAGACTGTAAGTGTTAGAGCAGTGCTAGATCAGGAGAGTAGGTTGTGACTTAGTGGTATTTATAGAAGACTGGCTGGAAGGGTTGGTATACCCAAACCATACTATGCTGAAATTACACGAAGCATACCACATAGTGTGTTTTTATCTATGCGACAAGTGTTGAGGGACCTTAATGTTGCTGAGCCAAACTGCTATTTTGCTGGAAATAAGAAAGCAGATGTTATTTCTATCACAAATATGGAAATTGTCCACAAGTTGCTGTCATGTTTGTCTGGTCATACCATTGCTGAAGTGAAGAAGTACTTTGAACGCACTCACAGGTATGACCAGATACAACCACAGGGTAAAAGTAATAACATCAACCTCTAAGGACTTTGCTTTTGTTTACAAAAAGAAGTGTGGACAATTAATTGTACAATACTATTACGGTGAATGGAATTTTCATGGTAATGCTCAACATTTTGGCTAAAACTAACTGAAATATTTATTTGGATGAGCCCTTGAACTGTTAAATTCACTTATGTTGGCAACAATTAAAGATTGGATTAGATGATAATTTGTTATGAAAGAACAACATTTTTGAAAACTCATCCAAATATATATCTGTAGCTAGAGTGCTTGGACTGAATGTACTTGATAAACAACACAATACTGATTAGAAAAGACCCATGCAAAATTTATTTATTTCAAATTGTTTGACTATTTTAAATATTGTGTTCTCAATCCCTGGGCACTACTTGTTAGCTGGTACAAAGTTAATGTGAACAGATAAAAGAGAACAAATTTTAAAGATGCATGCTATAAATTTACAGATAGTCTTGCTCAGGTTAATTGAAATCAATACTCATTGCTTTTGTATATTCAATGCATGCATTCTTACTGATAGTTAAAAACCAAAAAAAACAGTCACAAATTTTGAGCATGCAAATATTTTATTCTGTTATATTTCTACATGTGTAAAAATTCATTAGATATGTTTATGTATTGTTTATTTCCAACTGTACACTAGTTACCACTTATTATATACATGTGTAAAAACTCATTAGATATATCATTATGGTTTGTTAATTTCAACATGTGTAGTACCACTCTTGTCTAATTAGTGATTACAACATGTGTAAAAACTCATTAGATATATCATGATGGTTTGTTAATTTCAACATGTGTAGTACCACTCTAGTCTAATTAGTAATTACAACATGTGTAAAAACTCATTAGATATATCATTATGGTTTGTTAATTTCAACATGTGGAGTACCACTCTAGTCTAATTAGTGATTACAACATGTGTAAAAACTCATTAGATATATCATTATGGTTTGTTAATTTCAACATGTGGAGTACCACTCTAGTCTAATTAGTGATTACAACATGTGTAAAAACTCATTAGATATATCATTATGGTTTGTTAATTTCAACATGTGTAGTAGAGTACAAACACTAAAAGTGTGCAACATAAATACCACTAAATACTGCTAAATTATGCAAATTCTTTTGTCCTCTATTGTTTAATCAACACTATTTAGTGGTAAATAGTACAAAGTATTGCACATTTTTAGTGTTTGTACTCTACCACTCTAGTCTAATTAGTGATTACAACATGTGTAAAAACTCATTAGATATATCATTATGGTTTGTTAATTTCAACATGTGTAGTACCACTCTAGTCTAATTAGAGATTACAACATGTGTAAAAACTCATTAGATATATTATAACAGTTTGTTAATTTCCAACATGTGCTAATAAGCACTATTACATGTACATGTGCACTAGAGTGCTGTCAATAAAACCATGAAATATGCATAGCTATTTAGCCATTTGTGCATGTAAGTACTGCTTTTTTCACTATACAGTACATGACTGTGTGATTAGCTGTAATTATGCATACCTATAGTTATGCCTATTTCACAGATTTATTGATTTGATGGCACTCTAACACATTAGAATTAGAATTACCTTTGCATAATCTTTATTACTCAATTGAGATATTTTTGAACTAGCAATACAGAGTTGTCAATAAAGAGGATTTCAAAATAATGGCATTTTTGTATGTGATTTTAAACTAAAAGAACTGCATTGACTGTGATAATAAAAATAAATACTTGCTGGTGGTAGGCACGATATTCCCTTATGTTTGGTATACGTCATGTTAATTCAAATGATAAATTTTGTTTTAGCACTCAAATACACAATCCTCAAGACAATTTGCTCCAAAGAGCACATAATTCTCATTGGAGCTACAGGCACTTCCCAGCCTATGATAATAATCCCTATAAGCCATGCACAAGCAGTGTCGTCTTTTCCACAAGGGGCACCAACTCCACCTAGGGACATAAAATTTACGAGGCTGATTATTGAACCACTTTAAATCATAAATATGACTATTATTTAAATAAAATTATGCAAGCCTATTAAAGTGTCGTTTGTTTTAAATCCCTGAAACATTCATGCATCTTGTCACTTCAATCCATATCTTCACAAAGAGTGCCATACACGTTGTGAACATTGCCAATAGGAATTTGCTTAATAAAAGGCATGAGCCTGTTATAAGGGATGAGTGTAGGCAATGAACAACCGTCAACAGCTGAAGATATGTTCTGCATACCCCCCCCCCCCCCCCCCCCAAAACCACCACCCCCACTATAATATACAGTGTGAGAAACACATTAAAACTTAATAGGAAACCATGAAAAACAACTAGAGCGAAATAGTGATTCAATTAGTGTGATAAGCTTGTGTATGATTGTGCATTTTATGGCCTGTTTGTCTGTTTTGTTAAGCTACTGACAGTCACACGTGCGCACGGCTTGTTGCTAAGCGAAAAATCAACAATATTATTGTTCATACTATGACACGAAGGTAAAAATACTATAAAAGAGCCGAAAGCCAATAATGATAGTTAATATTCTTTATTTCACATGTCAATATATCTGTTTTGCTTCAGCTTCAAGTTAGGGACGGACCATTAGAAAAGTGATGGGGGGGGTGGGGCAAAAGCAAAAAAAAAAAATATTTCCGGTAAAAAATCAAAAAAAAAAATATATTTCTTCACACTTAGCGTGAAAAAAAAAATATTGACAACTGTAAATATGGGTGTGGCCATACATAACTGTAAAAAAAAAAATATTGCCAGCCAAAAAGTCTAAAAAAAAAAAAAATTCTAAATCCATGTCAAGAAAAAAAAAATATTCCAACTTTGAAACTCCCCACCCCCCCCATCACTTTTCTAATGGTCCGTCCCTTAACTTGATCTGAAAGCAGATTAAAGCATTGTTTGCACGACAATCAAAATCGAAAATTATCACAACATTGTAAGAATTATTAAATCCAATCCCTTATAAAGAAAATCATATGGTTTTGCTCACCTTTTCATCAAGTTTCTGACACAAGTGTTAGTGTCTTCGCGTGTAGATCTCTCTACTTTGTCTTTATCAAGTCGTCGGTATCAGTTCAAATCCCGTTCTAATGAGTCGATGCCCCTTGACTTCATAATATGTCCTTCTCTCAACTGTTTCTTCTTCTTATTAAAGCTCGAAAGATCGAATCTCGGCATTGTTTTCGCGATAAATAAAGACCTTATCGCGCGAAATCTAAGTAGTTTATCCAAAATCTGGAGTCAACAAATTCTAGTTCAACTCACATTCTATCACAAAATCAAGAGACTTAAACTATTTAACCTTCATAAAAAAAATTTTCCCAAGGCGATAAAAGTGTATTCAGGCGAGAATAGCGAAATGTCGTTCAAACTGTGTTTTTTCAAGCAAACAGTGTCGACTTTACAGCTATATTTGTTGACAAGTTTGGTATCAAATTTAAGAGGCTGTCTCGCTAAAAACCACCCACTCGTTTTTGCTTCAAAAATGGATTTGCCTGAAACTCTGTCGACTGAAAGGGTTTACTAAGACTAAAACAAGAATGCATTTAGTTTGGTAAGAAATGATTTCGTTGTTGAGCTAGAAGCCGTTAAACAATTTTGCCCGTCGGGTGCAGTCGCAACGTTTTGAAAACTGAAAATAAGCCATTTTTCGTAGCGCCGTATAATACTTGATTCGCAGCATAAACCAATAAATTTTATATCAAAGTCTTTTTAAATCACTCGTCTTTACAGCTAAGGGGTTTATGTGTGTCTAAATTTATTTTTAAACGAGTTATCAAGATTATAATGACCCCTATTTATCGCTTATTCAAATAGACTCAAAATGGCCTTATTTCAATGTCTGATTTCTAAATTTTGGGACTTAGTTAAAAGTTTCAACCAATGCAGGTCAAAAGTATGGTATTTCATTTGCACAAATTGTGAAAATTAGATGTACGATTTTTGATTTTCCAAAGTTATGACCGTTTGAAGTAGCACATGTTCGACTAATTGCGATTTTCTGTCTATTGTATAAGACCACTATGGTCGAGCGTTTTTATCACAAATACAACTTACATGCTCCAAAAGTAACGCTTATTTCCATTGTAAAGACATTTGCCAGTGCCTTAGACTGCTGAATGCTACCAGTAATCCAGCAAGTTGGTCTGTAGATAGTTAGGTCGAGTTGCTTGTTTGCGAGTTAGATTCGATCTCACAGGTGTTTCTACTTTTAACTCTGAATTATACTGTTTAAACATCGTTCTAGAATCACTTTCCTCGAGAATCTGTTCAAGGTATTTCAAAGCTTCTTATTTTGGAAGAGAATCTGACTGGTTTTTGTTTTTAGAGCAAAATGTCTTGCCATATCAATCGAGCATGATTAGTCGAGTACATTGTTGTTGCTTTCGTAGAGGTTCGCATATGTGTGAAACCGCTTAATAGTTTTATCGCTGACAACAATTAGTACAAGTTTCACATAGTTTTAAAGACAAGAGAAAGCGTAGTACCCCCGGAGATGTACTTGGGGGTAATATGACGGGGAGGTCTGAAGTATTTTTTTGGGTCAAGAGACCTGCCAAGTATTTTTTTAGGTCTTAAAATGAAACCCGAATTTTTTGGGGTGCCCACAACTCCGAATTCAATTTTTGTTTCGATCCGTGTATCAGAAAATTATTCGTTTAAAATTTGTTTTCAGCAAGGCGTGAGTTCCGTAAAGAAATATTGCATTGCATGCCATGTATTATTTTGGGTGTAATGTCATGTTACCCCCCGAGTACAATCCCTGGGTTTAGTACAAACTAGCTGCTTTTAAGCCAGAACCCTAAAAGGTACGCACAAAAAATATTTACAACCCTAAAAGGTACACCGATCACCCCTACCACTTGGACAAAGGTAGTAACCCAACTCCCCTCCCCCCCCCTCCCCAACTCCGCCCCCCCCCCCACCGGGATTTCCATTAGATATGTCTTTTAGTCAGTTGGAGCAGCGTGTAGGAGTATGATTAACATGAATGTCTGTTATGCAAACACTTTTTTTTGTAATTTACCTTGAAAAAAAGATGACGGAATTGAATTTGAGTGAGTGGAATGAATAAATGAATGAATGAAATTAGCGGTCAGTATATTGACAATATACTTGTTGCAGTTCATCACTGTTTCCATTGCCACGCGCTGATGAGATGACAATTCCAATAAAGAAAAAAAGGGAGAAGAAATTGTTTTTTTGTCCGTTTTTTTTATTTTATTTTGGTAATGTTGGGCCTAACATGTTGTTTCCCACCCACTTGAATATTTAATGTCGCAGAGGTGGGTCGATCGGTCGGTCGGAAAAAATAACAAATTACAAAAATAAAAACAGATACAAATGTTACAAATAACGTTATGCTCATTAATTGACTTATTATATACTGAAATAAGTGTGTTAACGATATCGTGATATTAATATTTATATTTATTAGTAAAAAAGAGAACTGATTAGCCAAATAGAAGAAAATGTGATTAAGTTGTGTAAAAAGCGCATAAAAATTATAAGGAATATTTTTTTTTTTTTTCATTTCCAAGTTTTATAAAATTAGGGTCGGGCGGGCGGGCGATGGGAAACAAAATTAAATATGAGGATGGCCTGACTTGTTCTTTTTGTAGCAAAAAAGTCTAGACAAGTTGTTTTTAAGCCACGTACATGTACAATGTAAATTCCAGCTAGGATGGAAAGCTTCAATGCAAAAAAACCCAAGAACATTTAATATAATTTATTTGTGATCACAACTTGAAACTGTTACTAGTAACCGTGCGCGAGCGAAATACCTAACGGTTTCACACATATGCGAACCTCTACGAAAGCAACAACAATGTACTCGACTAATCATGCTCGATTGATATGGCATGACATTTTGCTCTAAAAACAAAAACCAGTCAGATTCTCTTCCAAAATAAGAAGCTTTGAAATACTTTGAACCGATTCTCGAGGAAAGTGATTCTAGAACGATGTTTGAACAGTATAATTCAGCGTTAAAAGTAGAAACACCTGTGAGATCGAATCTAACTCGCAAACAAGCAACTCGACTTAACTATCTACATACCTACTTGCTGGATTACTGGTAGCATTCAGCAGTCTAAGGCACTGGCAAATGTCTTTAAGATGGAAATAAGCGTTACTTTTGGAGCATGTAAGTTGTATTTGCGATAAAAACGCTCGACCATAGTGGTCTTATACAATAGACAGAAAATCACAATTAGTCGAACATGTGCTACTTCAAACGGTCATAACTTTGGATAATCAAAAATCGTACATCTGATTTTCACAATTTGTGCAAATGAAATACCATACTTTTGACCTGCATTGGTTGAAACTTTTAACTAAGTCCCGAAATTTAGAAATCAGACATTGAAATAAGGCCATTTTGAGTCTATTTGAATAAGCGATAAATAGGGGTCATTATAATCTTGATAACTCGATTAAAAATAAATTTAGACACACATAAACCCCTTAGCTGTAAAGATGAGTGATTTAAAAAGACTTTGATATAAAATTTATTGGTTTATGCTGCGAATCAAGTATTATACGGCGCTACGAAAAATGGCTTATTTTCAGTTTTCAAAGTGTCGCGAATGCACCCGACGGGCAAAAATGTTTAACGGCTTCTAGCTCAACAACGAAATCATTTCTTACCAAACTAAATGCATTCTTGTTTTAGTCTTAGTAAACCCTTTCAGTCGACAGAGTTTCAGGCAAATCCATTTTTGAAGCAAAAACGAGTGGGTGGTTATTAGCGAGACAGCCTCTTAAGCTCTTTCCTTCGTCGAGCATATACGATTAGTCGATAAACCTTCGGAATAAACCGAAGGCAGTGATCGGCTCCCGAATTATACCGTCAACGGTTTTCGCTAATTCGGCACCAGTCCACCGAAAATTGAAAACGGCCAATATGGCGGCTTCGGCGATGAAACGTTCCGATTTCGGGGTCGCGCGTGCCCGCCGTGTTGGCACTTCTAGTCGGCAGTTCCTGAGATCGGCTTGGGAGATACAGCTGGCAAAATGAGAGGCAAAAAAAGATTGTTGTTTGTCGCTTTTGGTCTGCTATTTTTTCAGTTTTCGATTACGGCAGCAGGTAGGGAAAAAAATATCGAAAATACATTTTATTGCAAAATATATTTTATTTTTAGTTCATTTTATTTTATATATGTTTTCTTCAATTTGCGTGATGCCATGTAATAACTAAATCTCCTTTTTGTTAATTACTTTTTTATTTTGTAGGATATTCAATTAATTCAAATATATATATATTTTCAATTTTAGCGATTTCGTATGATATATAGTTTTTATTAGATTCGCTTCGTTTGATCAATTTTTAAGTAAAGGGCCGGGCAAACGGATCCAACATTTGCTTCAACAACGGGTCGATTTTGTTGAACGCTGTTGAACTATTGTTGAACGATTCCAACGGTTTGAACATTGCCATTCAACAAAATCGAATTGATGTTGAAGGAAATGTTGGATCAGTTTGCCCGGCCCTTGATCCGAAATTGATCTAATAAAAGCTACTTATCATAAGAAATCGCTAAAATTGAAAATATATATATTTGAATTAATTGAATATCCTGGGCCTTAACTAACTTTTTTAACTTTCGAGTCGACTTCTTGCGTAATCTGTCATCAATTCCTCTTGAGCTTTATGACGTCTTTAATTCAATTTTTTATATATTTAGTTATTTGTTTATTTACTTGTCTATTTATTAGTATGTCTATTTTTGTTTTGTACTTCGTAAGAACGCCCGATTTTAAAAACACTCTTTAATACAGGGTTCAGGTTAACAAGTAAACTTAGGCGGAGGTTAACCCAAAACAGGATTAACTCCCAAAACGTCAGTAAGTAACAATCTCCTTTATACGGTGTATAAGTTATTATTTTTACCCCGAGGAAGTGCTAACGTTAGCGTCTGTAACATGCACTTTCAGTTTATTCCGACGATGGGCTAGGGCTTGAAACGTCAGTAAAGTTAAGTTTCATATTTTTATACTGCTACACATGTTTTTATTGGCTCTTTTCAGTTAACATTTGTACTCGAAAAAAATGACGAAAGATTTACTTCTAAATTATAAGTGTCGGTAAATTTATTTCTTATTTTTTTTGTTCATTTGTTCGTAAAGGTGCATCTCAATTTCCTTTATTGATTATTTAATTAATTATAAAGTAAAAGCTGATGTTCCTTAAACAAATAATTCGCCTAAAAACATGCTATTTCTTGAAAGTGACGTGAAAATTGATTGATCATGCCTTTGGTATTAAAAACATGCAGATTTAATATAGTTTTATGAGCAAACAGGTGAAAGTAGTCAGTTAAACTTAATTGAAATTAATTTAATTTCTGGGATTTACTGCCTGGAGGGCTGTCAAGACTCTTTATTAGTTTTTTGTTGTTGTCAATATAGACTATTTTATGGTTATCATCAAACAACCTCAGGCTCGATAGCGTGTAATAAATTCTTTAGCCTGCGTGGCCGGCTCTTGGGGACGAGGAGGGAAGGGGAGTGGGTGGGGATGGAAGGAAAGGGAAAGGAGAGCCTGCTAGTAAACCCCACTTTTTCGTGTACCCGCCTACTTCAAGAGACTTCAAAACATCAAATTATTCAGCCAATCAGAGCATACAACAGAGTTTCCCTTTCCTTCCTCCTCCACCCCCTCCCCTCCCTCCCCTCCCCTCCTCGTCCCCAATTCCCCAAGAGCCGTCCACGCAGTATTCTTCAGAATTTGACTATGACCCGTGGAATGTTATGTGTAGATTCCTTAAGGACGTTGACGGGAAAAAGCAAAGTAAATGTCAATTTCCTGAGACTTTGGCAGTTGATCAAACCAAATTAGGGGTCACCGTCGTTGTTTTCGAGAAAAATGGCCTCAAAGTCGGCATTTCGGCATTTTTCGCAAACTGCGTGACGGAATGTCTTGGTGGCAAAAAAAAAGAACGAAAACAAGTGAAAAATGCCAGTCATAATAAAAGAAGGCCATAAAATGTTTTTGAAACTCATAATATTTTGAAATAAAGCGACTTTTTGACACAAAACGTGAAAATAATTACCTTTAACGTCTCGAACAAAAACTAAACGAAGACTTATCTTTAGTAGTTACTTCGATTTATAAGATAAAAAATGGGGGTCACCGTTCGTTTTTTTGAGTTATTGTGCTTCAAACATTTCATTTGCTTGTTTTTCTTATAGAAGCAAAATCACCCAGGCGTTCCTTACCGCGCGTTGCCGTGCGTAGTAGGATGCGCGTGAACATTCCGCGCGAACGTCCTCTAGTCAAATTCTAAAGAATATATTACGCGCTAACGAGGCTGGGGTTGATGGGAGAAGTGTGAATAATAATAATAATATTGAATATTTATTAATTTCAAGATTGTTATAGGCACGGGAATGTTTAGGTTAAACGCTTTCGTCACGTTTTCTTGTTGAAAAAAGTAATTGGTGCACGTTATAGACCTTATCGGCTAACGTGTTGCTATGTACGTTTCCATCCAATTCAAAACTTATGGGAATAAAAACGTTTGTTACAAATATTTTCCACGAGACATTTAAATACATTTGGTCTATTGCAGTCACACTGTCCTTCTTCTTTCCATTTTGCAAATGTTCTTTTCTTTTTTTAGGTAACGCATCTCGTTTTGAGAACAATCAAGGGTTTCTTTCTATCTACGAGAACACTGTTGGGAAAGGTAGGTTTATTTATGAATAGACCTTTCCTGAATTGGTTTGGATGATCACAAGACAAAGGTTCCATGTCGAGACTGAACTTGATTCTTTTATTGATCAAGGCCAACCTCGATCTGAAACCATTGTTTTGTGATCATCCAAGCTAATTCGGGAAAGGTCTCTTACAGTTTGACTACTTCAACCAGCCGAACAAATGTTAAAATGTATATTTTTGAGAGCAATCAAAAGAGAGCGTTTAATTTCAACCTTTGACAAAAATGTTGCGTAGCATGCACGACTGTTATAAACTCATTTTAGCACTGCTGAAATTCTGCTACTCACACATCCCTCCTTGGTAATATTTGTAGAGGAGGGAGTCATTGTATGGTGCTTATGTGGTTGACCTATTAATCCACTAGAGTGATTTTCATTTGACCGTGAAAGAAAAACGACTATTGAGTTCGTACTTGTTGGTAAAGAACAAAAGAAAACTATAGATTCAGAGTGTAGTAACAACTATTAGTTTGCCAATTCTTTCACGGTCATATGAAAATCATTCTATCAATATTTCACACCAACATTAATGTGGGGGGAGGGGTTTTTTATACTTTAAATGAATAAAGTAATCATAATAAGGTAACATGCTAAGGGACCGTTCATTTTTTACCAGGGAGGGGGGGCCGGTGCGTTTTCCTTGGTAACCCTTTAAAAAAAACTGGCCCTCCCTCTCTTTGGCTGCAAAAAAAATCTGCCACAACTGCTATCAAATTCAATTCATGCCCCCCCCCCCCCCAAAAAAAAACCCCACACACTTCACTTCACTTCACTTGTTTCCTCTTCTTCTTGATCCATTTCCTCTACCTCTTGCATTAAATTGATGTATTTTTTGTATTTTTTGACCCCCCCTTCTAGAGCTTGTTTTATTTTCCTGTCCCCCGCCCCCCTAAATTCCACCGGACCCCCCTCCCTGGTAAAAAATGAACGGTCCCTAACATAGTACTTTTGGCAAAGATTTTAGGTTCTCACAGGCTAAGATGTTTCTTTTTCAAACTTGACGTATTTCGTCCACACATGCATATAGTGAGCATTATAGACATGTTAAGTCAAAACTAGACGTAATTGATAGGTGGCTTACCTGTGGCATTGCGTCATGTGTAATCTCGACACAACGATAGATCCATAGATTATAGAAAAGGTAAACCTAGACTCAGGCTCCTTTGCGAGGTAGCCTGAGTAAAAATCAAACATTCGTAGAGATTCTATAATAGTCCCCTATGCAAAATGCCTTTAATTTTTTATTTTATTTTTAATAATATTTAAACAGGTTGCCCAATTCAGCATGGCTGGTTTAAATGGGGACCTGTATAACTAAATCTAACAATACAAATATTGAATACAAATATGGTAACACATTACGAAAAGGAGAAAACGAAAAGAAATTACAAAGATTTGAAGTGGCATTTTAATACCGTTTTGCCGAATTTTGAAAAATTTGTTTCATGTCTTATTTTGGCTGGCAGGAGATTCCAAGTTTTGACAGCGTTAATCCGGAAGGAGCTCTGATATCAGTTAGAGGTACGGGCTAACGGCAATCTCAGAAGATCACTATGTTGAGTGAAGATACTTATGAAAGTCTGATGAAAAATTGAAATTGTTTAGTAGATAGAGGGGGCCGGCTAGGTTACTGATACATTTGTGGACTAGTAGACAGATATTATATGATCTTCTAGACTGTAGAGATGACCAAGAGAATTAAAGTATTACCCACATCAATCTGGTCAGTTGATTTGTACCCCTCTATGACTCTGGCTGCACGACGTTGTAATTTGTCTAGATAGCCTTTGTTGACTTTCCCGCATCTACACCAGACGGCACTACAGTAGTCATAGAGGGGTAAAATCATAGCATCGTAAAGTGTGATACATGTCTCCCTGGGAATGACCTTACGAGCTTTCCTTAACATGCCTATCCGTGCTGAAATTTTAGAGGTAATGTAGTCGATGTGGTCATTCCAAAACCCCATTTACACGACATCATTTTCGGGCCCGGCACTACTAACTTTTGGTACGCGTACCTTACTTTTCTGGCACGGCACGGCACTCGTAAAATTTGCCGTGTAAATGGGGTTCCAAGCGGCCCGCGTACCTACTTTTTAAGCGTCCCGAGACTAGCTACCTCAGGTAGGTAGTCTCGGCCCGCCAAAACAAGGGTCCGCGTACCTTAAATGCGCCCACGAGTTCGAATATCCAGCGAAAATTATACAGAACATTCGTTTAAACAGAACACTCGTTTGTTTCGGTCTTGAACGTGCAAAAATGGCGGCGTCTACCCGCAGTTCTATAAGTGGAAAAACCATAGGAAAAACGTTGTCGGATGAGGCCACAAAACCTTTAATTCAGTTTTTAATTTAAATTTAATAAGTAATTTAAATGTTTGCTTGTGATTGTGCATGGTCTACGAACTTCAAGTTTGCATAAATTAAATACCGATCTGATTTGATATAAATGACACTTGCATACTCTCTGAAATCTGAAAATACTTTCGTCTACCTCTCCATCCAATTCCTAATTCATTTCTGTGGCGTGTGCACACATTCATTTTACTCAAAACTTCTGGTCGACACTCAAAAATTCCTGTACAAAAAAAATATATTTAATAGTTACTTAAAAGAAAAAATAGGTGCTATTCAATACAATACACAAGATATAATTAACCTGCTCTACACAAAATCATAATCAATTCGACCTCTGTTTTTACTTCAGAATTACTCAGTTGCAATGACCCTTGCTTAGAATATTTTTTGTGCAAGATAAAAAAGGCCGCCGGAATAAATGCACTACCATCGGACACATTCTATGATTTTGTTCAATTTTAAAGATTGACAATTCCATGAGACATAAACATCAGATTATGCACACCGAAGGATGTAAAGAATATCCGGCTAACATAAACCGAAGTGCGTTGTTTCTGCTCAGCTCTCCGATGAGCGTCAGGTAAAATACCAATAAACATTTACAAATTCATTATTAATTGTACGATTTTTAATTTGCACAAGCTGTAATGATACCGTGTAAATTTGAAATTTCAGACTGCAAAATTAGGCCGAGGGCTCAGGAAATAAGGCGGGCCACTTCAAAATTGTGGAGTGCCCCATAGATAAACTGGCCCGTCTACATTTGTCGTGTAAAAGCGATTTTGACGGGCCACAATCGATCGGCCCGCGTACCTAAAGTTTGGAGTGCCGGGCCAAAAGTGATGTCGTGTAAATGGGGTTCAAGAGAGACATGGATCAAGCATTAATCCTAAGTACTTGAATTGATAGACTCTTTCAAAAAGAGAGTCACGTAAAATCATTGATTTTAGCTAGCCTTTGATGGGTACCTAGCAACATGATTTTTGTCTTAGTGTAATTAATTATAGTATATATCAATAGTACAAACTAAAAATTGTTTATTGTTACTAATTTGCTATCATGATCTGTTTACAGTTACCAATATTGGCATACACACCGCGGCCAATGTTTACCTCGATTCCAGAGGGAACCGTATTCTAGATATAAGGATTAAAGCTTCAAATCAAAGTGTCCAAGTTATAGAACTGATCTTGAAATACCCTTTGGACAGAGAGGTGACGGCTATAAAAGACTTTTACTACTATTATCAAGTATATGATTGAATGAACGAATTTTATCAAGTATATGATTGAATGAACGAATTTTATCAAGTATATGAATGAATGAACGAATTTTATCAAGTATATGATTGAATGAACGAATTTTATCAAGTATATGAATGAATGAACGAATTTTATCAAGTATATGAATGAATGAACGAATTTTATCAAGTATATGATTGAATGAACGAATTTTATCAAGTATATGATTGAATGAACGAATTTTATCAAGTATATGATTGAATGAACGAATTTAAGAAGGAAGGACAGGGAGGAAGGGAAGGGTAGATTAAAAAAAGGGAATGAAAGAATGGACGGATAGATGGGCAGAGTGAAATTCATGAATGAATGAGCAAATGAATGGATGGATGAATAAATGAATGGATAAATACGTATCAAAGATATGCCTATTGCTCTGTTGAAATCTCAGCCTGTTAAAAAAATTAATCTCGCTCGCTAATCATGGATGAATGGGTGAATGAATGGATGAATGAGTGAATGAATGGGTGAATGATTGAATGAATGAATGGATGAACAAATGGGTGAATGAATGGATGAATGGGTGAATGAATGATAGAATGAATGGATGAACAAATGGGTGAATGAATGGATGAATGAGTGAGTGAAAGGATCAATCAATCAATGACGAGAATTAACGTTTCCACAATATCGTTTGTTTTCAGAAGCAAGAGATCTACAACTTTACTTTTATATCCAGATCAAGTGTTCAACAGCAACTAGTCCAGGTTTGAACCTATATAATCTCTACATAAACCCACTGTAAAAAGAAACTGTATTAAACATAAATTAACTTTGAGCCAGTTCTTGCCACAATACTAAGTACTTATTGACTGAGTGGGAGGGCCGGACGGGAAAATATTTGGCTCGCGGTCATGACGTACGGAACGAGCGCAGCGAGGTCCGTACAAATGACCAAGAGCCAAATATTTTCCCGTACGGCCCGACCTAACTTAGTCAATAAGTTTTTTATCATATGACCCACTTTTTTTAATTTAAAGGCCATTTTTGTTGTGATGTTTCGAGTAGCTGGTCCGTACGTGTTTGTACGGACCAGGTGAAAATAGCCGTACGGACCCCATCACGTGACTTTTTACAAAGGTTTTCTTAAGAGCGCGCGCCGGGCAAAATACGGGTCATATGATAAAACACTTTATTGACTACTTGATCCCAATAAGTGTTTTTCATAGATAATTTCTATATAAAAATACTTAAAGAAATATTGACAAAAACAATATATGTATTTGATTATAGAGAGGTTTTCATTAAACCTTGAAAACCACTTTAGAGTATTACTTTTTAATAGACCATAATTCCATTGTGTTCTTTTGTTGTTATTTGACTATCACACTTTAACTAATACACTTTATTTCACCATCCTATAAGGATTAATCGGAATAAATAGATTGAAGCTATTTCTATATTTAAGTACTAAATGAAATAAGTCAATGCATTTATCATCAAGATGTTCATTATTCGACGTATCGTCGTGTACGGGTTAATCTAGACTCATCCCCAGGCAACAAGGAGTTCCCATTGTCATCTAACAGTAATAACAGCTATTGAATTGGCTATATCTTACGTACATTGCTTGTTGTACTTAATATAGGAAGTTAAAAACTACACCCTACAAGTGCTGGACTTGAATGATAACGTACCAATGGCTAACAACACTGTGATAGACGTTGAGGTAGGTTAGATAGGTGATGATGATGATGATGATCGATGCATGATTGAAGACTACTTAACAGTGATGATGATGATGATGCCTGAAGACTACTATACAGTGATGATGATGACGATGCATGAAGACTAATATACAGTGATGATGATGATGATGCATGACGACTACTATACAGTGATGATGATGCATGACGACTACTATACAGTGATGATGATGATGATGCATGACGACTACTATACAGTGATGATGATGATGATAACAATGGTCATGATAATTATAATATATGCTACTGCGGTTTTCGTCTTTCTTTAGTTGTGAAATACGTTTTTGGCTGCTGCTATTTAGTCGGCACCATTTATGTCTGTGATAGGTATTGCACAACTAACCGTCTTAGTTCGCAGAAAGTCAAAACAGAATAAATTTAATTCTCTTCCTTTGTAGTGCTATCAAATTAACAATACTATTGTTCGCATCAATGGTACTGATCCTGACAAAGGCGTAAATGGATCAATTCTCTATGAAATAACCACCGTCAATGGAAAGCAACAAGGAAAGGTAGGTAACAATTCGAGGGGAGACTCACGGGTAGAATTACCGGACATGCTCTTCGTGAATAGACTAGAAGCTTGTCTTGAAATTGCATTGTGGGATTGGTAGAGGTTGAAGACAAACAAAATGGCGGCTGCTTGCATGGCAGAGATGAAAACAAAATGTTGTGTGTACTTTTGTTTGTTAGAGAGAAACCACAACCCACTTTTAACGTTTCAAACGATTTTAATTTACAAAAGAAAAGAAACAAGAACGGATTTTTAAAAGTTAAGTGCTTGAAAAACTCCCCTAAAAGAGTCCTTTTAAAAGACACCATTCAAAGAATATATTACCATAAACAAGTGGCTATGTAATGCACGAACAGCGAGGGACTCCTCCTTTTTCGATACCCTAACCAGAGGCTTGACGAACTCTCTCCTTACTTTGTATTTTAAGCCGCGAAGCTCGCTTGCCGTTTCGCGGCTCAAAATACATAATAGAGAGTATAAGATTCACTTTTACGGGAACGCTAAACGTCAGATTGGCCTTTCTAATATTGCTTTAAAAGCTTCAAATAACTGCGCAAAATATCTCAATGAATAAAATGTGTATTAACAAACAACATAAGGACCTCGTTTTAGCGTAGATGTCAAATGGTAAAGAGTAAACTGACGCAGAAAAATCAGTTAGTTTTGACGTTTGGCGTTTGGCGTAAACGTAAATCTTAAACTCTTTAGTAAGGAGAGAGTTTGTCAAGCCTCTGGTGACCAGCTAGGGTAAAAAAATCTCGAAATGTCGAAATGTCAATTCTCATGCTCTGAAAGACACCAAATCGCTGATTTGTACCGCTTAGAGAGACGACGAGAATAACCAATACGTTTTACTTTTTCCCCAACCAAACCCCTCAGGCTCGGTCGATATTAGTGAATAATAACCGCGACTTTGTCTCTTGTAAAGTTATCAATTATCAGTTTTTAATTACTCTTTTAGTCACCGTTATTTGCCGTCATCAATCACGGTGCAGTTGTAGCACGTCGACATCTTGAATCACATACAAAGTACATTTTGAACGTCACATTAAAGGTGAGACGAACTGATAAGATATCATCAACAACAACATCATTATTTCTATCATCGTCATCATCACCATTCCAGTCATCGCCCTTCTCGTCATCACCATCATCATCATCCTTCTTTTTTCTCAGTATTTGTTTGTTTGATTATTTGTTCGATTGTTTGTTTGTTTAATTTGTTTGTTTGTTTGTTTGATTGTTTGATTTCTGGTTCGTTTGTTTGTTCGATTGTTTGCTTGTTAGTTTGCTTGTTCGTTTCATTGTTTATTTTTTTGGTTCGGTTGTTTTTTTTCGATTGTTTGTTTGCTTGTTAGACTGTTTATTTGTTTGTTTGCTTGTTCGTTTGTTTGTTCGTTCGTTTCATTGTTCGATTGTTTGCTCGTTTCATTGTTTGTTTGTTTGATTGCTTCTTTGTTCGTTCGATTGTTTGTTTGTTCGTTTATATTGTTTGTTTGTTCGTTCTATTGTTTCTTTGATTAATTTGTTTCTTCGATTGTGTTTGTTTGTTCGTTTGTTTGTTCGATTGTTTGTTTGTTTTCTATTTTTAGAAAGTAGTAGTAGTAGTGACTGTCAGACGTCGGAATCCATCATCACCATTACCAACGCCATCATCATATATACCATCGTTATCATCATCATCACCACAACCACCATCATGATCATCACCATCAACATCTTCACTATGACATCATTTAATGAAGGGTTTCTTTATTCTAGGATCGAGGTTTAACCCCTTTATGTTCCTATGTAATTATCACAATCAATGTAGTAGTTACACAGATGTTCAACAAAACTGTTCAACAATGGTCTCCCAAGGTATTGGTCTTTAACGGTAGAATACAAAACTACATAGTCGAATCTAGCTATTGCCATATATTGAGGAGTGATGTACGAAAAAAATATAGAATGTAGAGGTAGTGAGTGTGAGTGCCAGCAGAAGAATCACTACTGATGTGCATCTGCTGTGGAAAATATTATTATTATTGTTGTTGTTATTATTATTGTTATTATTATTATTATCATCATTATTAGTTATTATTATTGGATTTCATGCCACACCATTGAAAATCGCGGGGGACTTTCTATGGTCAGGGGCAAAAGTCGGGAATTTTTGAAAAACAGCGCTAGCCATAAAAGATACCAAAAGCTATTTCGACAACCAAACACATCTTACTTAATGAATTACCACATTTCTTATTTTATTAACTTATTTCATGAAAAATCGTTGTCGCGATGCATGCAACAAGCATCAAGCCAAGACCGAAATGAATTCTAGTTTTGTTAATTTCTCGTAATGTATTCAAATTACACTTGTTGTCAACAAAATTGATTGTTATACAATAACAAACACATGAGAAGGCTATTATAAATGTCTATTTTAACCACATGCGAGCACCCCAGGATCTAGACTTGCTACAAGTCCTTCGTCTTCGCGCGCGCCGATAAAAAAAATCACAGGAATCCCAAACGGCTTCGACTCATATCATACACGGATCAATGTACGCGCGCGCTTTGGTTGGGCTTCCTGTGTACTCAGTGCACGTACATTTATATTACTCTTCATGTTCATTTGAAAAAGCTGTAAATTCAAGAGGACGACTTGTAGCAAATCTACCCAGGATCAAGAAACAGTCGAATTTGAATTGATTAGAACGCGCGCGTATCCGTGTATAAAGCACCTAGAAGGCTGGAAACCGGCTCAAAATGTTCATTAACTTATAGTGTTGATTAATTTGATAGTCATTTTCAAGACTTTATTTCACTTGATTTTTAGAAAAGTATGTGCCTAAATTAGAAACCGCAGCGAGAACAAATATACGCGTATATTTCCTTGGTGGTTTTTGGTCCACTTTTTGTACATTAGCACCCTCCCACAAAAATCCTAGCTACGGGCCTGTCTTATACACTTATTTCAATAAAGTGAGTCACCGAAAAGCTATGAAGCTGAGACCGACAAGGATTATGGGTAGAAATATTTCAAATGCTATACATGTTGTTATAACTATCGATGGTTTGAAATATTTAACCAGTTACTGTTTCCAACCTCGTTCCCAGGGCCCTCAAGCGAAGGGAGAGGGCCCTGGGAACGAGGTTGTTACAGTTTCGCCTCCTCCGAGATTTCACAAGCTGAAATCTGTGCCAAAAGGCTTTATTTTTTCCGTTATAAAATCATTTCCATGATCCTCTGCGGTCCCAGCTTTGTAGGTTTTTGGTGACTAACTTTAAGACCAAGCAGAAATATGTATTTTTGGAAAGTTTTGCTATAAATATAATTAGTTTAGTTGATTTGTCACACAAATACAATTACAAAAAACAACTCTTTCCTTGCTAGCCTCGTTGTGGTGTTTTTCATACTTGAAATTCTCATAACTTCTAAAGAATTTAATCCTTTCTACCTTTGTTGATGTCATTCTAATCTATAATTTTGATGTAGTGGTCAATTAAAATATGAATCAAAAAATATGACCTGAATGAAGTGGCGGCCATGTTGGCATTCGGTCTTTAATATATACACCTATTTCAATAATCGTAGTCGCAATCAAAGCTACAGTCCACACTCTGAAACCTGCAAAGGATGTTGGTATTTCTACTCTTGCTATCGATTTATTCATAGCATATTTTGGTTATAAGTGTTTGTGTTATATGAACATAACAAGTTTTGCAGGGGAAGAGTATGAATCAAATATTTATTTAAAAAGCACGTAATAAATCACACACTCAGTTCAAATTACCGACATCCTTTGCAGGCTTCAGAGTGTTGACTGTAGGTTTGGCTGCGACAACGATTTTTGAAATAGGTGTATAAGATAAATCTCTGCTAATCAAGTTAAAGTAACTATGAAACAATTAAAATCTTTATGCTTTTGTTTAGGACACAGAGTTAACGGGGGAAATAAGGAATTCCAGTATGAATTGTAGTTTGAAAACAGTGAAAGGTTGGTACATTGTTTCTTAGATCGTAATTTTGAGCAGTAATTCCCCTTCACATTACCCTGCGCCATCTTGAAAGGTAGCCGGGCCTTTGCACCGAAACGAGACGAACGTTGAGCTTGAAATAATAGAGACACGTGAATAATTGTTCCGCGACCTGTTAAAAGGTAATAAAAAACTATTGGAAACTGAGTACAGTGAAAACCCGCTTGTAAGGACCTTTTTTTCAAGTAAGTCTAAAGTAGCCAGCCCCGCCCAAACAAACAAAAACCCAGCATACTAATTACGTGAAATCTAACTGATAGAGACATCAGGGCAAGTCATTACCGCTGAACAAAATGCAAGCAGGCTCAGAGTCAACAGGCTAGTAAAGGAACCACCCAACTCTAGTTTTTGTCTTGCTGTCAAGGTAACGATGGCCTTTCATTGATTGATTAACTCAATAAATAATTGTTGATTGAGTGAGTGCTTGAGTGAGTGCTTGAGTGAGTGCTTGAGTGATTGATTGGATAGATTTGTGCTTTTTTGGTTGGTTGATTGGTTGGTTAGTTTGTTAATTGGTTGATCAGTTGATTGGTTTGTTGGCTGGCTTGCTGGTGGGATGGTTGGTTGGTTTGGTTGGTTGTGGATTGATTGATTCTATTTTATTCATTTACGAAATGATTGATCGATTTACAGGTGTTTTGTCCTGGATTCAACCAAAGTCATCTGGCATATCATATAACAGTTGTTCCAAACACAGATCATATTCTCTTTGCCACCATAAGCTTTTCGTATAAAAGTCAGCTACCAACACAGGAAAAGATAGACTTAGAAATGAAGGTAATGTTTAAAACATGTACAAGCTAATTCAATAGACCTTTTCTCGGTTCTCGTCCACAACCTCAGCCTCGATAGCGTGTAATATATTCTTTACAATAGACCTTTTCTCGGTTCTCGTCCACAACCTTAGCCTCGATAGCGTGTAATATATTCTTTACAATAGACCTTTTCACGGTTCTCGTCCACAACCTTAGCCTCGATAGCGTGTAATATATTCTTTACAATAGACCTTTTCACGGTTCTCGTCCACAACCTCAGCCTCGATAGCGTGTAATATATTCTTTACAATAGACCTTTTCACGGTTCTCGTCCACAACCTCAGCCTCGATAGCGTGTAATATATTCTTTACAATAGACCTTTTCACGGTTCTCGTCCACAACCTCAGCCTCGATAGCGTGTAATATATTCTTTACAATAGACCTTTTCTCGGTTCTCGTACACAACCTCAGCCTCGATAGCGTGTAATATATTCTATACAATTTGAATACAGCCGGTGAAATGTTGGAGTTCTCTATAAAGGGGGGACCAAAAAAAATTGAGCATAACCTTTCTCATTTCCACCAGCCCCCCCCCCCCCCCCCCTCCCTGTAAATAATGACCGGTCCCTTAGCTTCAATTGTTTGATAATGAGTACATTCCTCAAATTACCGTTATCTGTAGTCAAATTGTAAAGAATATATCACACACTATCGAAACTGAGGTTGTGGATGAGAATTGTGAAAAGGTCTATTGTAAAGAATATATCACACGCTATCGAAACTGAGGCTGTGGATGAGAACTGTGAAAAGGCCTATTGTTAACTGTACAATAGACCTCTTAATTGCCCCAATCAGACCACGTGTCATTCCCTAGATGCTTTATGATTGTCTGCACAACCACCACCCCCTCCCCCCTGTAACCGCCCCTGATTTATCACTTTCAGTATTAAACTAAGACTTGTTTACAGCATTCAAAGTAATGAAATTGGTTGAAACCGTTGAGATAAATCAACTACTAAATCAACTACTACATGTTACCTTTAGGATATTACCGATAATTTTTAGATATTAAACGAGTAACAAAGTTGATATTCTGTCAATATCTAATTGATTTTAGACTGATTCATGCATTGGTAACGTGAGTGGAGGATCTAGATTTGAGCATTATGAAAGGTACTATGTATTACTAGAATGAAATTGATTCGATCTAGTGTCTTAACTTGTTTGTTTGTTTTCATTTGATTAATTGTTTAATGTTTCTTTTCACTTGATTAATTGTTTAATGTTTGTTTGGTTGTTTTCACTTGATTAATTGTTTAATGTTTCTTTTCACTTGATTAATTGTTTAATGTTTGTTTGTTTGTTTTCACTTGATTAATTGTTTAATGTTTCTTTTCACTTGATTAATTGTTTAATGTTTGTTTCGTTGTTTTCACTTGATTAATTGTTTAATGTTTGTTTGTTTGTTTTCATTTGATTAATTGTTTAATGTTTTCTTGTCTGTTTTCTTTGTTTGTATCTTTGTTTGCATGTTTGTTTGTCCGTTTATTTAATCATTTATTAGTATGCTTGATTGTTTGCTTGTCATTTCGCCCTTCATTTGTGTGTTTATTGCTGTCTAAATTCGCTTTTTGCCACTATTCCTATATATTTTTCTGGCGATATATATGTTTTTCCCCATTCTTCATTTCATTTATTTTACAGTTTGTCAGGGACACTATCCCTACTCCGAACCTATTACAAAGCAGAAGACTACAGTAAGATAGAAAGTAGTCTGGTCAAAACTAAGTGTCTACGAAATACAACTGGCATGGACATTATAGGTATTTATGATAATAATAGTTATGATGAATAGCTAGGTGATGATAGTCATGAAAAAAATGATGGTGATGATGATAGCGATACAAATTTTGATAATGATAGCGATAATCATAGCGATAACGATAATGATAACGATAATGATAACGATAATGATAGCGATAACGATAATGATAACGATATTGATAATGATAACGATAATGATAGCGATAATGATAGCGATAATGATAGCGATAGCGATAATGATAACGATAATGATAACGATAATGATAGCGATAATGATAGCGATAATGATAGCGATAATGATAACGATAATGATAGCGATAATGATAGCGATAATGATAACGATAATGATAGCGATAATGATAACGATAATGATAGCGATAACGATATTGATAATGATAACGATAATGATAGCGATAATGATAGCGATAATGATAGCGATAGCGATAATGATAACGATAATGATAACGATATTGATAATGATAACGATAATGATAGCGATAATGATAGCGATAATGATAGCGATAGCGATAATGATAACGATAATGATAACGATAATGATAACGATATTGATAATGATAACGATAATGATAACGATATTGATAATGATAACGATAATGATAGCGATAATGATAGCGATAATGATAGCGATAGCGATAATGATAACGATAATGATAACGATAATGATAGCGATAATGATAGCGATAATGATAGCGATAATGATAACGATAATGATAGCGATAATGATAGCGATAATGATAACGATAATGATAGCGATAATGATAACGATAATGATAGCGATAACGATATTGATAATGATAACGATAATGATAACGATAATGATAACGATAATGATAGCGATAATGATAACGATAATGATAGCGATAACGATATTGATAATGATAACGATAATGATAGCGATAATGATAGCGATAATGATAACGATAATGATAGCGATAATGATAGCGATAATGATAGCGATAATGATAGCGATAATGATAGCGATATTGATAGCGATAATGATAACGATAATGATAGCGATAATGAAAACAATAACGATAACGATATTGATAGCGATAATGATAGCGATAATGATAGCGATAACGATAATGATAGCGATAATGATAGCGATAATGATAGCGATAATGATAGCGATAATGATAGCGATAATGATAACGATAATGATAGCGATATTGATAATGATAACGATAATGATAGCGATAATGATAGCGATAATGATAGCGATAATGATAACGATAATGATAACGATAATGATAGCGATAATGATAAAGATAACGATAGCGATAATGATAACGATATTGATAGCGATAATGATAACGATAATGATAGCGATAATGAAAACAATAACGATAACGATAATGATAACGATAATGATAGCGATAATGATAGCGATAATGATAACGATAATGATAACAATAACGATAACGATAATGATAGCGATAATGATAGCGATAATGATAGCGATAATGATAATGATAACGATAGCGATAATGATAGCGATAATGATAACGATAACGATATCGATAATGATAGCGATAATGAAAACGATAACGATAATGATAAAGCAAACGACAGTGATAACGAAACAAAATAGGAATAGAAAACTTATTAATTCTTATTCCGTCTTTTTCTCCGTCCAGAAATCACCAAGTACGGCGTACAGCCAACTACAAACATACCTTCCACTAAAAATTCAAGAAATCAAGAAAGTTATACATCATTCCCTACGACAATCAACACAACGACTACACCAATCCCCACAACGACTACACCAATCCCCACAACGACTAGACCAATCCCCACAACGACTAGACCAATCCCCACGACTGGACATACCAAACCCCCAGATGAAATAAATCAGACGAGGACTGAAAATCCCCACACAACTGTTACTGAAGAATCAAAGAAAGACACAGTCTCAACTAAAATAATTTTGGGGGTATTACTTGGCACCGCTGTTTTCGTTTTGATCGCCTTGGTTATTGTGTACGCTATTCGTAGAAGAATAAGGGCAACACCACCACACGAATCTACGCAAATGAGCCAGGTACGAGGTTTTTATAGTACCACACATTTTATGCAATTAATCTCCTAATGAAATTATGAGGGATAACACGAGCTGAATTCCGGATTCCATTCGACCTGCTTCAATGTTTCAAAGCAAATCTTTTTGTGGATCCGAGATCCCTTTACTTGGGGCGAAATGTATGTTAAGTCAAATCTTTCCAGAAACATCAAAAATGCACACGTTAGTTTGACCGCTAGTTATGGCACATTTTTACTCCAATTGTTCCACAGAAACATCCACGCAGTACACCCTAGTTTAACCGCTTGTTATAGTTCAGTTTTACTCAGATACAATCCATACTTTTTTAGTTGTATTTAGAGAAGGTTGCTTGTGTCTAGTTTTAACCCTACGGGTTTTTATCAAGCACCCTCTACTTATTTCTATATTAATAATTGTATTATACTCTATAAAATTTGTGGAAATAAAATCCTTACAATCCTATTTAAAGCGCTAGCTAGTTATCGTATATTTTTACTCTAGTTGTTTCCCACATATACAATCCATACTATTTAAAGCGCTAGCTAATTATCGTGCATTTATACTCTAAGTGTTTTCTAAAAATCACCCAACGGACAAGTTTCATTGAAAATGATCGCAATTTTCTTGGCAGATAAATGGCTCTAAAACTTCATGGCGAGAAATCAATAAAGCATTCATTGCGACTGGTAAAATGCTTGGTTCAGGGTTTTTTGGTGTTGTATATCAAGGAACAGTTATCATGGACGGACAGTCGATACAATGTGCTGTCAAAACACTGAAAGGTGATTACTATTGCCATCATTATCATTATTGTTATCATTATCATTATTGTTATCATTATTGTTATCATTATTGTTATCATTATTGTTATCATTATTGTTATCATTATTGTTATCATTATTGTTATCATTATCATTATTGTTATCATTATTGTTATCATTATTGTTATCATTATCATTATTGTTATCATTATCATTATTGTTATCATTATTGTTATCATTATCATTATTGTTATCATTATCATTATTGTTATCATTATCATTATTGTTATCATTATTGTTATCATTATCATTATTGTTATCATTATCATTATTGTTATCATTATCATTATTGTTATCATTATTGTTATCATTATCATTATTGTTATCATTATCATTATTGTTATCATTATTGTTATCGTTATTGTTATCATTATTGTTATCATTATTGTCATCATTATTGTCATCATTATCATCATAATTATCATTATCATTATTGTCATCATTATCATTATTGTTATTGTCATCATTATCATTATTGTTACTATTATCATTATTGTCATCATTATTGTCATCATTATCATCATAATTATCATTATCATTATTGTCATCATTATCATTATTGTTATTGTCATCATTATCATTATTGTTACTATTATCATTATTGTCATCATTATTGTTATTGTCATCATAATTGTCATCATTATCATTATCATTATTGTTATTGTCATCATTATCATTATTGTTACTATTATCATTATTGTCATCATTATCATTATTGCCATCATAATTGTCATCATTATCATTATTGTTATTGTCATCATTATCATTATTGTTACTATTATTATTATTGTTACCATTATTGTTACTATTATCATTATTGTTATCATTATCATTATTGCCATCATTATCATTATTGTTATCATCAGTGTTATCATTTTCGTTATCGTTAAAATTATCGTTATCGTTGTAGTTATCCGGATTATAGTTATGATTGATATTTTTCAGAGAATGCTACAGAGACTGATCATCGAGATCTTTTGAACGAGTTGGACATCAGTGCATTGTTAGGATACCATCCAAACATCATCAATCTTATCGGGGCGTGCACTTTATCGGGTATTGTTATATATATACTTGCTTATTCATTTATTTACTTATTTATCAACCTCACTCATAATACTCACTCACTCATTTACTTACTAGCTTACTTATACTTTTTTTATTCTAAATAAGACAGCTACAATACTACTACTATTACAATACAATACAATATAATACAGTACAATACTACTGCTATTTTTACAAAGATATTACAGTTATTTCCTGTTATTATTATTAATTACATTGTCTGAACAAAAAAGCAACATATTTAAACTTATATTATTTGTTTTATAGCTTTGAATTTTGGTGGAACTGCTTATTATTATTTTTTACAGCTTACTAGCTTACTTAATTATTACATACTTACTTATAGTTAATTATTTACTTACTTATATTTACTTACTTTATTATAGTTAATTACTTACTTAGCTACTTACTTAGCTACTTTCTTGCTTGCTTGCTTACTTATAGTTATAGTTTACTTGCTTACTTATAGTTTACTTGCTTATAGTTTACTTGCTTATAGTTTACTTGCTTACTTACAGTTATAGTTTACTTGCTTACTTATAGTTATAGTTTACTTGCTTACTTATAGTTATAGTTTACTTGCTTACTTATAGTTATAGTTTACTTGCTTACTTATAGTTATAGTTTACTTGCTTACTTATAGTTATAGTTTACTTGCTTACTTATAGTTATAGTTTACTTGCTTACTTATAGTTATAGTTTACTTGCTTACTTATAGTTATAGTTTACTTGCTTACTTATAGTTATAGTTTACTTGCTTACTTATAGTTATAGTTTACTTGCTTACTTATAGTTTACTTACTTATAGTTTACTTGCTTACTTACTTATAGTTATAGTTTACTTGCTTACTTATAGTTATAGTTTACTTGCTTACTTATAGTTATAGTTTACTTGCTTACTTATAGTTATAGTTTACTTGCTTACTTATAGTTATAGTTTACTTGCTTACTTACTTATAGTTATAGTTTACTTGCTTACTTATAGTTTACTTGCTTATAGTTTACTTGCTTACTTACTTATAGTTACTTGCTTACTTACTGACTTACATAGTTATTTATTTACTTATTAACTTACTTACTTACTACCTACAGATCCACCTCTTATTCTGCTGGAGTTTGCTGCTAACGGTAACCTACTTGACTACCTACAACGACACCGTAGTTCAACCTACACCAACATGGATCAAGTACGACCCGATATTGACCTGGATTACACCCAGAGACTCAAGATAGCTTATGAAGTAGCAAAGGGAATGAGGCATTTGAGTTCCAAAAAGGTGAGCAGGCGATGATGATGATGATTATAATGATGATGATGATAATGATGATGATGATTATAATGTTGATGGTAGTGCTGCTAGAGCTAGTGATGACGATGATGACAGTGCGTCTTGTGATGTCAATAGTGATGATGATGATGATGATTATAAAAATGATGACAGTGCTGCTGGTGATGATGACGTAATGATTATAATGATGATGACAGTGCATCTTGTGATGATGACAATTATTGTGATGATGATGATGATGATGATTATAAAAATGATGACAGTGCTGCTGGTGATGATGACGATGATGACAGTGCTACTGGTGATGATGACGATGATGACAGTGCTGCTGGTGATGATGATGGTGCTACTGGTGATGATGACGATGATGGTTATAATGATGATGGCAGTGCTGCTGGCGCTAGTGATGATGATAATGATGGTGGCTGTGATGACGATGATTCTAATGATGGTGCTGGTGGTTGCGATGCTGTTGATAATGATGATGGCTAAGGTGATGAGCCGAGCACTTTGAACAACTTTGAGTCTGTTTCTGTGTTTGAATAATTTGTATGTTGACGGTTTAAAACAATTTCTATGACGTCATTGGTGTGTTTGTAGTTTAACAATTTCTATGACGTCATTGGTGTGTTTATAGTTTAAACAATTTCTATGACGTCATTGGTGTGTTTATAGTTTAAACAATTTCTATGACGTCATTGGTGTGTTTATAGTTTAAACAATTTCTATGACGTCATTGGTGTGTTTATAGTTTAAACAATTTCTATGACGTCATTGGTGTTTATAGTTTAAACAATTTCTATGACGTCATTGGTGTGTTTTTAGTTTAACAATTTGTATCACGTCTTTGGTGCGTTTATAATTAACCATTTGTATGACGTCATCAGTGTGTTCACAGAGACTTGGCAGCGAGAAATGTCCTTCTAGATGAACACTTTGTTGCTAAGATTACGGACTTTGGACTCTCTAGAGACGTGTATGAAGAAGGGGTGTATCAAATCAATGCACAGGTAATGATGACGACGATGATGATAATGGTGATGATGATATAATGATGATGATGACAATGATGATAACAATGATGATAATGATGACGATGATGATAATGATGATGATGACGATGATGATAATAATGATGATAATGATCATGACGATGATGATAATAATGATGATAATGATGATGATGACGATGATGATAATAATAATGATGATAATGATCATGATGACGATGATGATAATAATGATGATAATGATGATGATGACGATGATGATAATAATAATGATGATAATGATCATGATGACGATGATGATAATAATGATGATAATGATGATGATGACGATGATGATAATAATGATCATGATGATAATCTTGATGATCATTATTAAGGCAATCTCGAACCCCGAGCCTTCGTTCCTCTTGGCCAGCCGAGCAACGTAAGACTCTGGGGGAACGGAATTTCTAAAAAACAATGAATCAAACCGGAAATAAAGATAACATAGTGCTGATTGGTTTAAAATATTACCGGAAATAAAAAACAAAACTACACGCCATTTTGATTTGCAAGGCATGCGCAATAGAAACCGGAACTCCAAAATCAGAGCTGAAAATTCCGTTCCCCCAGAGTCTAATGTCGGGCGCCATAAGACCGCTGACAAAAAGCCAGACGTGACTCTGGGCTCGAGATTGTTATAAAGGTGGTTGTGATGATGACAACGATGAAAATTATGAACATATAATACTTGTAATGATGGTGATGATTGTAATGATGTTGGTTGGTGAAGATGATGATGATGGTCATGATGATGGTCATGATAACGTCTATGGCGATCACAGTGACGGTAACGACAGATATTCTGACATTTGCAGACCAAGATGCCATTAAAATGGATGGCTATTGAATCGTTAGAATCAATGGAATTCACGACACATAGTGATGTGTAAGTCTATTTGATCACGTGAACAACATTAGTGTAAAGGTGCTGTTACACGGTGATGTCGCTGCGACAAAACCTGCTCAAGAATACTCCTTTTTACAGTTTCGTTCAGTGACCACGAATAATAGTTTCAAGTCGAGGTTGGAGTTGCCGCGCAAGATAAATTATAGTTTTGCTATGTGTGCCAGCTCCAACCTCAACTTGGAACTATTATTTGTGAACGGAACTATTTATTGCACAGTGTAACAGGCTGTCTCGCAATTATTTTTGGTTGCTCAGCAGAGTATAGTTCTACTTTTCACAACAGAACTAGGCAACTTGCTATGACATTGCACGGTGTATCACCCCTCCAACAACTTGCATTACAACGGCATTGCGAGATAGGTTGCTAGAAACATTAAACAGCGTCTTAAATGTAGCAAAAGCGAGGAAAATTCGAGACAAAATAACTAAGATTTTGGGCGAAACTTCAAGACCAATTAGCGTGCGCAATACATACTATAATTACTTCAGTGCAGATTTTGATAACTTATCGCCGATAATCATAGAATAATTGTTTACTGAGGTGATTATTTACAATAATAAAAACAAGCCACTTCCAAAGAAAAACTATTCATTTCTTATTTCTTATTAGGCGCGCGTGAAACTCATATAGGCGTTTATAGAAAAAAATATACATCTCAACCAATCAGGGCACGCGCTTTCCTATGATAACCTGTGTATTTACACTAAAGTTTTATATTGTTCAAATGATTTAACGCATGCCTGTTGTCAATGCAGATGGTCCTTTGGTATTTTAATGTGGGAAATCGAAACTGGAGGTAAAATGTTCACTTATCAATTCGTGTATTCAATAATCCCCTTACCATTTTTACTCCAATAATCTCCTTCACAGTTCTCTGCGCCATCTTAAAAGGTAGCCGGGCACCATAGCAAGACGAACGTTGAGCTTGCAGTGATAGAGAAACCTGAGTAATTGTCCCGCGAGGTGTTAAAAGGTCTCTATCATTGCAAGTTCAACGTTCGTCTCGCTACGATGCAAAGGCCCGGTTACGTGTTAAGTTGGCGCAGGGAACAGTGAAGGGGACTATTCTAGACTGATTCCCAATTCGTCCATTATCAGTTATTGTTAGAGTTGTAAACAGCACGTGTTTTTATATAGGTGCCACACCCTATCCAGGACTAGTAGGGCGAGGGTTATTAACAGCACGTGTTTTTATATAGGTGCCACACCCTATCCAGGACTAGTAGGGCGAGGGATATTAACAGCACGTGTTTTTATATAGGTGCCACATCCTATCCAGGACTAGTAGGGCGAGGGTTATTGACAGCACTTGTTTTTATATAGGTGCCACATCCTATCCAGGACTAGTAGGGCGAGGGTTATTGACAGCACATGTTTTTATATAGGTGCCACATCCTATCCAGGACTAGTAGGGCGAGAGTTATTAACAGCGTGTTTTTATATAGGTGCCACACCCTATCCAGGACAAGTAGGGCGAGAGTTATTAACAGCACGTGTTTTTATATAGGTGCCACACCCTATCCAGGACAAGTAGGGCGAGAGTTGTTCCAGGATCTGATAACAGGATACCGACTGGAAAAGCCTAAAACATGTCCGAATGAATTGTAAGTTGAATTTTTAAAGTGTCGACAAGATAATTCTGAACTTCTATTGGCTTTTATCACACGTTAGCCATGTTTATTCCCATGAGAGCGAAAACCTTTGTTTGAAACGTTCTGAAACGTTTTTATGGCGAATCATCACTGCGGGTACTATCACCCAATTGTACGCGCTAGCATAGCCAATGAGATTGTAGGATTTGTGATAGAACACACATGGTGGATACTAAAACTCGATAGAGCACTGCTGCCGAGTTTTCTATTTCTTTTATAAAATATTCAGTAGTTAAAATCAAACAAAGCGACGCTCCGTGCCCTGTTGAGTTGTAGAGAACGCTTCTCAGCCGATCAGAGCGTGCGATTTAAATCAAATATTTTATAATTTAAAATAAGTGTATTTGGTCCATGTTTATAACTGTAGGTATGAAATAATGTCAAGGTGTTGGTCACGTGAGCCTCAAAGTCGACCTTCATTCCAGGAACTGTGCATTCAAGTGGGAGAACTGCTACAGTCTGAAGCGGTTTGTTAAAAACATGATAACATGAAATTACAAGCATACGTGAAACAGAAAACGGTTGACTGACTGACTGATCACTGTCCAAATGATTGGCCGAATAATTGATTGATTGAATGATTGACTGACTGACTGAATAACGGAAAAATTGATTGACAACACGCCTAACTCACTGATTGATTAATTGATATATTGACTGGCTTGCTGACTGACTGGCTGGTTGACTGACTGCGAATTGATTGATTGATAAATTGATACATCAACTGACCTTTTTGGCTGAATGAATGATTGATTAGCGGACAGACCGAATGATTGATTGACTACTAGAATTGATAGATTGATTGACTGATTAATTGATTGATTGATTGTCCATCTAACACTGTACGTGTATTTTTTATCTACAGGGATATGAGGATTTGCTAGTTACCATGGAAACCGATGAAAACGATATTTCAACACATTTATAAACATAAACCAATCATTGCACCATGCAATCACTCACTGTAAATATGAGTAACTGTGAGCAACAAGAATAAAAACTCTGACAAGTGACCTTTTAAACCTCATTTCTATATGGATTTGATTCAATTATATAGCCAGTTTGGAAACTAATCTTGTCAAGTTGTCTAATTACGTCTATTCAAAGCTTTTCAAAGACTTTTGGTTTAAAAACCAATCAGAAGGCCATGGTCAAATACTGAACTTTCGTTTCTGATTGGCTCGGCGATTTCAAAACTTTAGGCTCATTTGTCCAGAAGGTTTCTCTTGATTTTTAACGGATAATAAAGCCAAAAAGTAATACAAATACTAGATGAAGAAACCCTCTGGTTTCCAAGTGATGAAACCCTCTGGTTTCCAAGTGAAGAAACCCTCTGGTTTCCAAGTGAAGAAACCTTCTGGTTTCCAAGTGATGAAACCCACTGGTTTCCAAGTGATGAAACCCTCTGGTTTCCAAGTGAAGGAACCCTCTGGTTTCCAAGTGAAGGAACCCTCTGGTTTCCAAGTGAAGGAACCCTCTGGTTTCCAAGTGAAGGAACCCTCTGGTTTCCAAGTGAAGGAACCCTCTGGTTTCCAAGTGAAGGAACCCTCTGGTTTCCAAGTGAAGAAACCCTCTGGTTTCCAAGTGATGAAACCCTCTGGTTTCCAAGTGAAGGAACCCTCTGGTTTCCAAGTGAAGGAACCCTCTGGTTTCCAAGTGAAGGAACCCTCTGGTTTCCAAGTGAAGGAACCCTCTGGTTTCCAAGTGAAGGAACCCTCTGGTTTCCAAGTGAAGGAACCCTCTGGTTTCCAAGTGAAGGAACCCTCTGGTTTCCAAGTGAAGGAACCCTCTGGTTTCCAAGTGAAGAAACCCTCTGGTTTCCAAGTGAAGTAATCTCACTGATGTCTTTTAAATATTAATGATTCTTCCGACTTTAAGTCACTGATAATTATTATAACACTTTATTTAACCACATTGTCTATATCATTAAAAATAAATACTATTCGTTTAGAGTAAAAAATACTATACCCAAGAAATGATATAGAATTGCTCCTGTGTAATAGTTCTTATTATAATAATAATAAATCATAATCATAATTATTTATAAAGCGCAAATACAAATCTGTTCTAAGCGCTATACATTGTTTGTTACAAACAACAACAACAGTAACAAAAAAAGACGTAATTACAAAGAATAAGCTAATTTGAAAAAGTGAGTTTTTAGTTCAGTTTTGAAAGAAGCTAGACTTGATATTTTTCTGATAGATATTGGCAGTTAGTTCAAGAGTTCAGGAGCAGCTACAGAGAAGGAGCAATGACCATAAGATTTAATAATCACTATCAAAAGACAAGTAAAGTTGTAACAAGGTATAGTTAGTAACTATCTTGTTTTTATTTCATGTATATAATAATATGCTCAATGAAAAATGTAGAGATTTGTATGTAACTTTCTGCTCAGGCCTTTGATGCCTCGTTTTGGTGTTTTTCTTATTTTTCAAACTCTTATAGCTTCTTGCAAGTTTTTTCTCAAACTTTCACAAGTTATTGTTATGGTGACTGTCTATCATATCATAGCTTTCTTTTTCTTAAAACATCAATTTTAAAAATTATGATAATAAGTGGCGGCCATTAAATTATGAAAGTTGTGTATATTTGTGTCCGATCTGTATGAGATATACAATGGCAAGTGCCACTCATATTGTATATAGAACTTATAATTTACCCCTGCTCACATGTCATTATTTATTTGACTCTCTTGATCGTTCAGGCACCCATCGTCTAAGGAGGACTTCCTGTAAAAACACAAACTAAACTCAAAATAGGAATAAGGAATTTGCCTTTTCCATATTGAGCAAGGGACTGGGTACGAGTGTGAAAAACTAATTTGATTATGGTTCCAGAAAATTAAAATCTTAAATTCAGTCCATAAACAATCTTGCTTCGACAGCAACTAGTAATTGTAAGACAAGGGCAAGTAATACCTACCTTAACCTCAAATCGAGGAATACAACAAAACAGAAAACAATCTATTTAATGATATTCAAATTGGTCACCTAATTTTGATTCAGTCCATAAACAATCTTGCTTTGATAGTAACTACTGATTTTAAGACAAGGGCAAGTAATACCTACCTTAACCTCCAATCGAGGAATACAACATGGATGAGATAGTTCTTCTTGGGTTATATCTTAAATAAACATTCATCATTGTCATTATTATTATTGTCAGTATCATTCACATCAAAATTACTATTATTATTATTGTTATCATCACCATTTTCACTACTATTATCAACATCATCATAACCATCATTGTCATCATCACTATCATCATATTCATCATCGTCATCGCTACCACAACCTGGATTATCATTACCGTGACTATTGTCATCATCAGTATCACCATCATCACCATCATGGTCATCATAATAATAATCATCGTGACCATAATAATAACCACCACAACCATCATGATTATCATCACTTTTATCATCATTATCACCATCACTCCTATCACCATCATCATCATTACACCATAATCAAGGTTGAATAATCACTCACCAGATGGCACCAAAACATAGCATATCATTATTTCCTGTTTATCAAGAACAACAATCAAAATAGTCATTAATTAAATTATTGCTCAAATGCTGTTCTACATTAATCAGAACAAGTAATTTGAAAATATCTATTTTTCTATAAGATATCTAATATCTATTTTTGGCATTCAATGCTTTCTTAGTGGTTTCTTTTGCATTGGAACTATCGCATCTGGAAATGTTTGATCTGAGAAAATGCAAAATGCACTATAATGATTTAATATATTTTTATTGTACAGGTATCTGTAATTCAGGACAATTCAATGTGATTAAAACATATGCAATTAAATGAATTCTGACAATTCCTATTGGTCTCAGACCAACCCTTTCAAGATGAAATAGATGTACAGTTGTATCTACCTAAGTAGAATCTTATCATTTGCATTACAAATGTTATCAGTTTCGACAGCCATGCTTCCACTGCTTCTGCTATTCATCTTTAGAAACCGAGCTGAGTAGACTGAATGAAGGCCAGCAGTAACAATCAAAATATCACAGTCCAAACCAGGGACATTTGTGAGACAAACAAATAACATTGTACTTAGCTTGTCCATTGGCCAGCATATATTATTTTGGGTGTGGCAATGGCAGATCAAGGATTTTTGGAAGGGGGAGTTACACACATAGAAGACTGGGGTGAGAGTAGCCACAGGTAGCCCAAGAACAGAGAAAAGAGATACCAGACAGTGTACAAAGGGGGGTTCCATGAAACCGTTGGACCTTGCCCTAGATCTGCCACTGTGTGGGGGAGAATTACCAGATGCAGCAATTATGCTATTTACCTTTGCGGCATGTTCACTAACTCTATTTAGACCTGTTATACTTGACCAAGTGAATGGTTGACATTGGTCAGCCATGATGGGCGTTGGTTCAAGGTTGTCTTTGTCTGCTGTTTGTACAACCACTGAATAACTATAAAAATAAACATGTTACTTGCCACTGAAAAAGATGAAGAAGAAGATAAAAATGTTGATAATCTTATAATAAATGTCAGTGATAACTTATGGCAGTTTCACTGCCACACGAGAATTTGCTTTAGAATGAACTTTCACAGGTCATTTCATGTCAAGGTGTGTCTACACAAACAATTTTTATGTGAAAACGTTTAAGTGTCATATAAAAGCTAACATGTCAGCTTTTCAGCAAATGTGGTTGTCACATAAAAATCGAACAATATTTCTCGTCTACAGGAGCAATTAAAAAATATATGCATAAAAATTGTTTGTGTAGACACACCTCTATTGAAGTTGATGTTTTCACATGTATATGGAATGTAAATTAGAATTTGTTATTAATCCCAGTAGTTTTACCTTGAATGGTAGAAAGGCATCCCTTCCTTGTAAATAACTGCAAATGGAATAATTAAAGATCACAATTACAGTTTGTTTGAAGTGCTGTTCTCCAAGCAAATCAAAATGTGAGAGAGGTTGTGTCCTAAAATATTCAATGTCCAGGTAGTGAGTCTGAGGCTCCCATAATAGTAGGACACTTGGGGGCTGTTTATATGAAAGCGAGTTGTCCCTGCTAGCCGTGATAACTCTTTTGTTTTGTATTCCCCGGGGGACTCAAAACAATAGAGTTATCCTGGCTAGCAGGGACAACTCGCCTTCATATAAACAGTCCCTTACATCTTACAAAATACATAATTTGAGACATACACATATATATATTTGATTTTAAATTATTCATTTATTGATTGCAGAAATGTTTTTAATATGAATTGTAAATAAACAAGTTTATAACTAAATCAAGGAGGTCAAGAAAGAGGAGAAGAAGGAGAAGGAAGATCCCACAAGAGTTTTTGTTTGCTAATTAAAATATTTAACATATAGGTAGTGTGCATAGGTCTGAGTCTCTCAAATAGTCTTCTTCAAAGTTCCCTGCTCCATCTGGAAATGTGGCTGGGCCGTAACATCGAAGCAAGACGAACATTGAACTTGCAATGAAAGAGACATTTTAACACTTTGCAGGACAATTATTTCAGTGTCTCCATCATTGCAAGCTCAACATTTGTCTCCCTTCTATTCAAAGGCCTGGCTACCTTTCAAGATGGTGCAGGGAACTGTGAAAGGGGCTATTAGTAGGACACTTGTATCTGGCTGTAAGTTGAGCCATTTAAAGGTGATTAACTTACCAAAGTCTGTTCCATATTTGATTCCACACTTAGGGACCCATCCCTTGGACCGATAGTAATGGTAAGCGACGTAACATGGGATAAAGTTTCTCTTTGCTTGACAAAATACCTTCCATGTATCATTAATTGTTAGCTGTTTCTGAATTAAAAAAAGGAAACTTACAAAAGAATTCATAACTGTGATGAGTGTTCTAACTACAACTCATTAATTATTCATGAGGTAATTAGCCAACCCAATGGTGCGATTTTGGCCACTTTTGGGACTATTTCCAGTTGCTTTGGGGTTACTTGTCGTGGCATGCTTTAAGGACTGAACAGAGTGAGATTAAAGGAATAAGAGAGCACAATGGAGGACACAGTGTACATGTACATGTATAACTCAATTTATTTACCTTATTTTCATCATAAACCTTTAGACATCCAAGACCATAGGATAAAAAGAAAGCCTATAAGCAAATGATATATTGGTTACAAATTCTGGTTACAATCCACTGATTGTTATACTCATTATTACTCACAGTATGATCATCATCATTCATAATCATAATCATCATCATAATCACCATCATCATTCATTATCATCATTCATAATCATCAGTATCATCATCAGTATCATCATCATTATCATCATTGATCATGATCATCACAATCACCTTTCCATATTTCATAATTAATATTATTATCATATCATCATAATCATCATCACTACAATCACCAACATCATCCATAATTATCATCTCAATCATCATCATTACTATCATTATTATCATCAAGGCAACACAAATCATGAACGCAAGCTACACAGTCATGTACAAACCTCTTCTAAGCTTAAATGTAGATGTTCATAAACTTTGTAAGGATCAACTTTCTTGCCCTTTCTCTTTTTACTCTTTTGTATATTTTGCATTTCTTCTGAGCCTTTTGGTCTAAAGAATAATTGTAAATAAAAAGAATGTGAAAAAAACCCCAGACAGTTCAAATTCAAATTCACTAAGAATTCGTCTGATCAATTAATGTACAAAGTTCCCTTAGCACTCTATAAACCTATTTCAAAAAGGTTGTTCAAAGCAATAGTCCAGTTCATGATGGAAACAAATTATTGACATAAATCTATTTCAGAAAGGTTGTTTAAGGTGATTAAGGTGATTCCAAGATGGAAAGGAATTATGGACATACACCCATTTCAAAAAGGTTGTACAAGGTGATAGGTCATTCAAAGATGAAAAGGAATTATGGACATACACCCATTTCAAAATGTACAGTACAGACTTACTTGGGAAAATCTTCTTGTTTTTTCTTATTAGCATCTTCATCGCTGTCTTTGTTATCCTTATCAGTTTGATCATCTTGATCAGAGGAATCACTGGTGTCATCACTGTCATTGTTAGAATCATTGGCATCATCCTGATAATAATGATGATAATTATCATTATTGTAATAAATCATGAATAGATGTACATGTACCTTGGAAACCATTGTTTTTAGAGAGAAGGTCTAACAATGGACAGATAGTCATCAGGGATAGTTAGTTTAAATTTCCCTCATGATTATATCCATGAGGGACGATTACCATAGTCTTAAAATCCCCTTTTAGTTATGAATATAATCATAAGGCATGGTCCCTCATTATAACAATTTCCGCCGGGACCATTCCTGGATCACATAGACCCTGTTGGAAATCCTTCAAATAAAGAACCCTGTATTGTACACACTATTTCATACACTAGCACTTGTGGGACCCATTGAGTACTTTTTGTGCATGTGTTGACTACATACATTGTAAAGCATGCACATTTCCAATCACGTTCCCATCAGGGACCATTGATTTTTAACTGGGGAGAGGTGGATTTTTTTGGGAGGGAAGGGAAGGTATCAAAAACAGGCTCAGGGGGGGGGGGGGGGGGGAGGGCACAAAAAAAGTCAAGAGGGGGGAGGAGGTTTCAGCAACAGAGAGGGGGGTCCAGAATTCTTTTATGGGTTTCCAAAGTAATCCCACTGCCCAAAGTAATCCCACTGCCCCACTGACTCAAGCACTAAAACTATTAGGTGGTAACAATGATTTGATTTGATTTCATGGTCTATTTATGACAGTGCTTTATAAAGCAGCCCACAATAGAATAATGTGATTTCACATAATGCATTTTAGTATGCTAATCAGTTAAATAATATACTAATTAGCTTCGCGCTGGGGAATACACATTTAACGTACATAAGTATCTTGTTTTTTCGTTCTATCTGATAAATGAGCAAAATCTATTTAAATATTTATTCTAATACAACAGCCAGTTCTGATACTTGGTTTTTTAATTTTCGACGAGATTGCCATATTTATGCAAGCAATTTGTGATAATTATGTGTGCTCACCCGTGCGAAGTCATTAACATATTATTTTACTCATTAGCATACTAAAATGCGTTATGTGAAATCGCTCTAATGAAAAAGAAAGATCTAACCTGGCATAAATCTAATTCATCTTCTTCATCAATTTTTATCTTTTTGCATTCATCATGCTGAATAGATGTTTCTGGTTCGCTTGAACATTGCGTAGAATCTGTGACATGCTCTTGCACCTTTGCAGTTTCTGTAATTTCAACTGCATCGGCAGGAGACATTTCCATTTCTGTTGTTGTGGTTGCTAATTTTTGCCATTTTAAATGATTTCTATACCTGAAAATTACATTTGAAAGTAATTTTAAAATGTGTTGTTTTCATTTCCAATTTTTTTAAAATAAACCTAGACTTGGTCCCCCTGCGGGTAGCCCGAGTAATAAGTTATGGATACTCTTGAGTGTCTTAAATAGGATGAAGTTTGTAAAACTCTGGCAGAACATTCCCAGGTTGAGCATCTTGTTAAAGATTTTGTAAGATCTGGTAAGATCATCCAAGATCCTACTAAAACCTTTGCAAGTACATTTCTTGGAAGGATCTTGGGAAGATCTTAATTAAGCTTTGGCAGAAACTTGAAAGTTCTTGCAGATTGAGGGTGACATTCCAAGATCTTGTAAGATCATGTCTGGATCTTGCCAGGATCTTGCATGATCTTATATGGATCTTGGTAAGATGTTCAACGTGGGTCCCTATCCAAAGCCAAGTTGAGTAATCCCCCTTCCCCTCCCCTCCTTCAGGAATGTATCTATCATGAGCTGGGACTGAAATGCTACTCACCTTTCCTTTCTAATTTTTCTGAATTTTGATTGTCTTATTTTTCTCTCTTTAGGAGGTACTGGATTGAATAATAAAACAATTAATAATAACAAAAGATAAGAGAAAGAAAGAAATATGGACTGTGTTTAGAAAAGATTAAAGAAAATATAGAAAAAGCATGTGATATAATAGTCCCCTTCACAGTTCCCTGCGCCATCTTGAAAGGTAGCCAGGCCTTTCCATACAGATACAGATACAGAGGATACATTCAGTGACTGTTTACAATTTTTTCTTATGTTACATGTGGAGGACTTATCGGACTGCTAGTAGCAGTTTACAATTGTGAGTGGGGATTTGTGTATGCCACCAAGACTTACATGTAACTGTTTGCATCAAAGCAAGACTAACATTGAGCATGCAATTATAAAGAACTTTTGACACCTTGCGGGACAATCATTCTTGTCTTTATCATTGCAAGCTCAATGTTTGTCTTGCTTCGATGCAAAGGCCTGGTTACCTTTCAAGATGGTGCAGGGAACTGTGTAGGAGACTATTCAAAATGATTATCATCATTATCATATTTCAGTACATAGCTACATACATACATGCATACATGTTACTTACATCTCCTAAATCTATCTGAATTGGAAAATGCCCTTTGTGAAATATCAGAGATCATTTCATATTCTGGCTTACTTCTTGACAAAATCCCTTTACCAAAGAAACCCTTAAAAAAAGAAACAAAATTGCAATTTAAAGCACATTTGAACATATTCCAATGGAATGAAAGAGCGCTAAATAAATTCCATATCAATATCATTATAAATAGAAATTGTAAAGCGCATTTGAACATAATTATTTCACATGGAAAGTGCGCTAGATAAATTCCATTTATAAAATAATTTAGATGCACGCGCTCTGATTGGTCAAAAACCGTGTTGGATGAGGCTATCTAAACATGCGCGCACGTATTGATGGCGCGCGTATTGAGAATTGCTATTCTTATCAGCAATAAAAATGCCGATTTAGCCTCAAAAATATTTTATAAAAGCAATAGAAGACGATTTACGTGTGATGTTGGGAGAACACTCGAGAGCTGGAAAAGCACTCTCATAAATTGTAGTATTTCAAGTGTATTTCACATGGAAAGAGCGCAAAAACTCACCATTTTGAAAAGATAAGTCAGGTCTCCTAAATCCTCCACAACTACACAATTATCGCGAAAATAACCTGTATAATAAAACCATCTACTGTCGCAAGCTTCTTTCTTTGTTATACTCTCAATAGGAACAGGAAAAGGCGATTCTTTAGGAATCTTATTAGCTCCTTTCTTCTTGCGCGGATTTTTCAGCACATTCGCCGCCATTTTGAAATGTTGTTTACTTCTGCTGTGCACAAGGTCTGTTGCTTCAGCTAAAGGGAACCCAAGCTACTATTTTGTGCTGATTCAAGAAAAAAATATATACAAATTACAGGTAAAGTCACTGAAAATCACACAGACTATGATAGAGCAAGAGTTAAATAATTTAATATTTTGACAAATTTTATCTTTTAACTTTTTTATATCCGCATTTTTTTTTCACAAATGATATTGGGCTTCCTGTGGTTCTCGTTGTTTATCACCGCTGAAGTCTTGCAGGCTCAGACTTTCAAAAATGGCGGTTTGATCAACAAACTTTCGCCAAAATAATTTTGATCCAAAGAAGTTCGCTTTTGGTAAATAGACAAGGCAAAATGGCAACTGGAGACGTAAAGAATAATCTACGAAAGCTGATCGTGGAGTTGAAACATATAAACTACCCATTAACTAAAGTGAATTTGAAAGCTCTCAGTCTTGGAGCACCGACTGCTTTTTTGCCAATTTTACACTACATTTTTCTCGATTTCTCAGTGGAGTTGACAGAATTCTTCACTAAGGACTATGAATTGTATGGTAAGACAGATCTTCGCTTCGTGGAGACTGTGTACAAGATTATGCGGGACGTTTTTCAGTTCAAACCGCCCCTTACTCGCGAACAGTTTTTAGCCATTGGCTTTGCTGAACGTAAAATCATCCAACTCTGCGAAATCTTAAAGAAATGCCGTGAGAAATACATCAAGTTGAACCCAAAAGGATCTAAGATGGATAAAAAACAACCTATTAAACTCAAAGCTAAGTTATCTCAAAACGAAAAGAAAGTCGAAGGTGATAAAGGTCAGATTAAAAGTTGTCTAAAGTCGAACGAACCAAGAACCACTATTCAAGAAAGATTTGATAGCAAACGATCTAACAACGCAGGAAAATCTATACTTAAAGTAAAAAAAGATGAAAATAAAGAAAACAGAGGTAGCAATGGCCAGTCAGCGATTGAAAAAGCAGGAAAAATACAAATGAATGAAAATGCACAACCATTCAGTCGACTGCAAAATGGGATAAAAAATGTGAAATGGGAAGAAAGTGAGAGAGAGTCGAGTGTATCCGCCCCAAAGCTAGCTGTTTTCAGTTCTGTAAATCCTCTCAGTAATGTTATTTATACTACAAGCTCAAGTTCTCAGCCATTAACAACCACAGTTGCACAACCCCTCCCCCCTAGGCTAATCCCTGCTCCAGTATCCATGACAACAGCCCCTCAGCCCAGCCCTGATCTAATGTTGACGCCAATAACAAAGAGCAAGCATCAAGCAATTCCATTGTCTGGTTCTCGCCTTGGCACTAGAGATACAACAGCTGATATTTCACTAGTTGATCTGACTGATAGCACCGTTATAACACAGCCAAAGATTGTAAGACACAACTTTGCCGACAACCATGCACCAATGCCAAGTAACCTTCCTGTAATGTCACAGGACTGTGAGTTGAAATCGCTAAAAGTTGTAGTAACTGATTTGCTGGAAAAGTTAGACACTGTTCTTGCCCAGAACAATGAGATGTCGGCACGAATTGTGTTGTTAGAAAACAAAGTGAACCTCTTAGAGGAAACGGCTGGGAAAAAAGTTTGTGAAGACTGCACAAGAAAGGAATTCTTACCTAGCTCCATGGAAACAACTAGACCAATGGTATTTAGATCTACTAACTACACTCAAAGTACAGAATCACTACCCATCTTCTTGGAGACAGCTAGGCCACTTGTTGCAGTGTCTACAGCTGAGTATATTCCTCAAATCAGGATGCAAACTTCAAGGGAGAGTAGTCCAAGTGCTACAACATCTCGGAGGCATTTGCTTGGAGAATTCAATGAAAGTCAGTTGTCATCTTCAAATGGTTCAAACAAGCATGTATATCAGAGCCACACAGAAGCACCAACAAACTTTGAGGAACCCTCCACCCCAGCAATCATAGAAATTTCTGATGATGAGTTTAGCATTGACCAAAGTACACTAGCCACTTCAAGGCTGCATGATACTGAAGGATTGGATGTAATTAGTCCATTGCAGACAAAAGACATACATCGGAAATTCTCTGATCCAACAACAACTGCTACAATTCTTAATGTTGAAAGAAGACTAAAAGAGACTAGAGTGATGCTGGCAAATGCAAATGCAGCCAGAGTTGGAGCAAATGTAGTTAATGCTGTTTAGAGTGTTATTGTACTTTGTGAAGAACATGGTAAAGAAAATGTGAACAACATAAAACAAGTGCTTTGTCCATTCTTAAACAGAGCCTGAAAAACTAGAGCGATGCTTGCAAATGTAACCAGAGTTTGTGCAAATGTAGTTAATGCTGTTTAGAGTGTTATTGTACTTTGTGAAGAACATGATTAACGAAAAAGTGAAGAACATAAAACAAGTGCTTTGACCATTCTTAAACGGATGCTGAAAAACTAGAGTTATGCTTGCAAATACAACCAGACTTGGTGTAAATGTAGTTATAATGCTGTTAAGAATTATTATTGCTTTTGGACTCTGAAATCTACATATATTTCACGAGAAGAAGCTAGCTTTGTCAATAAAAAAGATGCTGAAACACTTGAGCAATGCTTGCAAATGTGATCTGAGTTGGATCAAAGGCAATAAATGTTGTTCAGAATGGTGTAATACACCCTATGGAAAAAGGCAATTCCTTACTTAATCAGTATTAGAAGACGCCATTGCTTTTATTAGAAAGAGCACATCGAAATTAGTGATATTCCAAAATTTCAATGTAGTAACATAAACTGATCAAAAGTTACAGCTTTTTGAATTTACAAAGATTTGGCTTAAAATTTGCTCTTGGGCCTTTAGAGCCTCGCTTTCGCGTTTTTGGTATATTTCAAATGCTGATAACTCTGGAGTGATTCAATATGTGTAAACAGAACTTTACAAAATTACTAATTTGGACATGCTCTTTCTTGTAAGGGAAAAATACTATTGAAATATTTTATTGTTTATGGTGTTTCGTGTTGCTCGTTACCAGTGCCTTGCTCTTTTTGCATAGGGCGTATAGTGCTTTGAAATACAGTTTCTTGATATTACAGATAAACACTAACCCAGAAATTATTAACTTAATATGTTTTATAAGAGTTGAGCCAGGATAAGTACTAATCAAGCTTTGAACATAGGTAAAATACTATAATGTTACACAATTTAATGATATAATACAAAAATAATAAGGTTGAATCAAATATAGTCAAGTTTTGTCTCTATTCTTTGAAATAATAAATATACAACAGGTTTTGTCTTGACACTTAGCTTAGTTTACCTACAATCAGCACAGCCAGTGTTAAGGCAAGGAATGCATGTATCAAAAAACAATAAAAAATACCACAGGTTTTGTCTGGACTCTTAATAACTCTGAGTATGGCAAGGAATGCATGTATCAAAAAACAATAAAAAATACCACGGGTTTTGTCTGGACTCTTAATAACTCTGAGTATGGTAAGGAATGCATGTATCAAAAAACAATAAAAAATACCACAGGTTTTGTCTGGACTCTGGCTAATTTATTTACAATCAGAGCCCATAGTAAGGCAGAGTTAATTGAGAGATTGATAACTCTAGGGAATGCATCAAAAAATACCACAGGTTTTGTCTTTACACTTTAACTAATTTAATTAAAACGCCTAGTAGTGAACAATGTCAAAACTGGTCACGATCTCTTCAGTTCTTTAGACGAAGAGGCATTATTTGTCAAACTTGAATCAAACGTTTTTGTCCTTTGTCTTGTTGATTCAGTTTTTGTATTTTCATCCAAAGAAGACGGTATTTTACTAAATTGTTCTGCAGCTTCTGATAATTCTCCTGAGTATACGCTTTCCAATTGTAATGAGGGCATTGCCGTTTGCTTGCTTTTGCGTCTTCTCCAGTTTTCTTCTGCGTTTTTGACCGCAGTGAGTTTTGGTTCGTGGTTGAATAGAACTGCGGCTTGGCCTGGTGGACTGAAATAAAAATGAACAGTTTAATAACAGTTTAATTTTTTAAATGGAAACTAGCGAGTAAACTAGTATCGGCTGCGTCGGTGTTTGATATAAACGATAGGTAATATAATGAAATTTGTAACACCGTAAAAAATGTTGACTTAACTGACGTTTCAAACTTTAGCCCTTCGTCGGAATTTTTTTTTTTTTACTCCGACGAAGGGCTAAAGCTTGAAACGTCAGTGAAGTTAAGTCAACATTTTTTTAACGGTGTTACAACTTTCATTATATTACCTATAGTTTAATTTTGTTTTAGGTTTTAGCTCGCACATTTGTTAATTAATAAGTTTTCTTGTTTCTTTGTCTGTTTTCTAGTTTTATTGTTTGTTTTTTTTGTCTTTCTGTTTCTTTGTATGCTTGTTTGATATGTATGTACGTATAGGTGAGCGTAGTATTTAGAAGTGTTGGCATTGTGATGCTAATTTACCAACCATTTGCACAATATATTTTGTAATTTTCTTTCTAATATAACAATGGTTGGTCGGCAAAACAAAATAGTAAACAAAATAATCGCTGTACGTGATACATCGTTTGTTCAATTGCTTTTTTTTTTGTTGGTTACTTGTTAGTTTGTTTGTATTCTACGTTTGTTTATTAGATTCATTCTCGTGATTAGCTTGTTTTCTTCTTATTTTGTTAGTTCATAAAATAAGTAAAGATGGTGATGACGTCACTCCCGATAATTTTCCCGCTCTTTATGCTAATTAACCAGATTCGACGCGCGCGTGCACTCGGCAAGTGAAAAGCGACAAGATAAAAATGTTTCAAACGCAGCAAAAAAAAAACTCTGTAACTCTGTTTAAACTAAAGTTTCTGACTAAGAGAAAAACAACGAGAAAGGTTACAAATGAAGTTGGAGTCCCAGTGGAAAAAACCTTTAGCTCGCTTATTCGATATTATAATATATTTGAAGAAGAAATTGGCAAAAAGTGAGGTAAGACATGAACTATCCAACAGCTCGCCAGTGAAGATCTTCACTCACTGTAAGTAGCGGGCATGCTGTATCGAATCAAATATGCATTTATTCTAGCCATGCTGCTTTTCGGTCTAGTCGCGTAGACTTGGAGCCCGTTGAGAAAAAGGTTTTTTGACTGATTGACCGTCTGTATAGCAACAATGAGTACGTATACTATATAGTACCTACCCAACTCTATTCTTTCTCATTCTTTGAATAATCCTATAATGACTTAGGTCTGGATATCGTTGTTTCTTCGTTATTCTGTGAAGAAAAAATAAAAATAAATTCATTTTTTTATTGTTGTATATTTTTTTAAACAACGGTGATATACTGAGATGTTTTTGCAGTGGGTAACTCAGTTGGTTATCCGAGTAACCACTACTCAGTTGTTTTGTAGTGAGTAACTATGGATGCATCGATTTACTCAGTTGTCTGAGTAACCACTACTTAGTTGTTTTTGCAGTGAGTAACTGTGAGTGCATCGATTTACTCAGTTATTTGAGTAACCACTACTCAGTTGTTTTTGCATTGAGTAACAGTGAATGCTTCAATTTACTCGGCTATTTGAGTAACCACTGCTCAGTCGTTTTTGCGGGTTTTTTTTTCAAAGTTTCGAATCAAATGCTGTCGTATGTTTCCTGTTACTTGTTAGAAAGACCTTGGAACATGCGCAATACTACTCTCTTTTTGAGATTTTCTTCAAAATTTCATATATTTTCTGTTAGTGTTTTTTTTTGGTCATGCGCAGTACTAACCTGTGCCATAATTTTTTCCATGTTCTAAAAGTATTTGATGTCCAAGTCCAACTGCTCATTGCTACCCCAGCACCAAACAGAGATGATAGACCAAGTTCTATTACACTAAGATTAGGTCTTTCACTGACTACACAAACATTGCCTGTTCCTTTAACCTCCTTGTCGGCTATACAACTATATGGGTAGAAAAATTAATTAGTGGCAAAAGTCCCCTTCGCAGTTCCCTGCGCCATCTTGAAAGGTAGCCGGGCCTTTGCATCGAAGCGAGACGAACGTTGAGCTTGCAATGATATAGAGACCTAGCTTTTTTAAACACCTCGCGGGATAATCATTCACGTGTCTCTATCATTGCAAGCTCAACGTTTTTCTCGCTTCGATTAAAAGGCCTAGCTGGCTACCTTTCAAGATGGCGCAGGGAACTGTAAAGGGACTATTGTTTAATTATTCACAAGAGGGGCAATCCAGCACCAAATCGAAATATCGTTTAAGAGTCTTTCCCTAAACCTAACCAAACAAATGGTAAGTTTATACGTAAGCATAAGAATTAAGAATTATTATTCACTTACTGCAAATATTCCCTATAACTATTTTCCCACATTTTTAGGTTCGAGTATTCGTAAAGATGACACGCAAACGTGATAAAGCCAAACGCAAACGCAACAAACGCAAATATACCTACGGAAAAAAAAGTAAGAAACACGTAAGAAAACAAAATGGTTAAATTAAAATGGTAATAATAGAAGTATTTATAGAATGCCATGATACAAATGCAATTCTGAAACAAATTGTAAATAGAAAACACCAGGCTTTGATCATTACATGTTCATTCCATTTTTTATTATTTAAGTCCCTGAGTTTTTATGGTCCGGCCATGGCGCGAGCTCTGACCTGCCACAAGATCAGATAATAAAGCGGATTTCGTAAGACTGTGAAACGTTCATTGCGATGTGTGTGGCTTGCCGCGACCATGAACTTTCTAAACTTTTTTGACGTGTCTTGCAGTTCCTAAACAGCGGTCGTGAGCTTTACATAGTCATACGAAATCTGCTCTACAATACTCCACTACTTCAGGGAATAGTTTTAACGTTAGACGTATCTATTTCAGTAAAGCGTAAAAGATACGTTAGAAAAACGTTACAAGTTACGTACCGACTCGCACGATAGTTTCTTTAATTTTAATGGATGCTCTGCTGTTCAGAAGGTTTGGGTTGGACTTACGGAGACGAAACAACGCTGTCAAACCTGTATGAATCAATAAACAACAATGTCAGTATTCCTGACCATTATTCATTCATTCCGGCAGCCATTTATAATATACCTTACAAAATTACTCGATTTTGATTGGACGAGAGGAGTACAATTAACTAAATTCCCAATTGTACTCTGCAGAATACCAATTAGTTTTTCAGTATTATAAATAAAAAATCGCACGATCTTATAGTACAATTTGTAATTAATAGATACTCGTGATGTTTTGAAAGTTATCAAATTGGATTCGCCTAAAACATCACTCGTACCGAATACCGAATATTTACGAATTGTACTCAAGATCATGCAATTTCCTATACTAATTCATCCATCCATTAATTCATTAATTCCGGCATTTATCTATTCATTCATTCATTCATTCATTTATCTATTCATTCGTTTATCTATTTTTGTTTCCCGACATCTATCCATCAATACATTACTAAAGAGCCATGGTAGCTTAATTACCAGCATGCACCACGCGAGACCGAATTGCGTGGATCATGTAATCGCACATTCAGATTTTGATATATTTTATGATGTGAGTGGGTATTTACACTCTTGGTACATTGTTTAGCGTTTTGTTTTATTTGTTTTCTCGTTATACGACTAACTGAAAATTAATCTTAACAATCAAATCAAATTAAACAACGCAAAGCATGCTGGTCAGTGACTTTAACTTATAATTATTAATTATTCACACATGAATCGATTAACCCATCCATACATCGTTCGTTCCATTCATCTATTCGGTCTTCCATCCACTTTATTCATTCATTTATTCATTACTCAATATACAGGTCGGTTTACCTTTAACAAGAAATAATCCTCCAATAACGAGATTGAGACCCAGTGGTCCAAGTAAAAACAATGCTCTCATATTGGCATCCTCGTATCCCACAAAACATATCCCACTTATTGAATTAGCATCGACCTGTAAAAACAACAACAGATGGTATACAATGTAAAACCCCTCTACACTGAACAGTTCTGGGACGAAGGAAAGTATCCCACTTATTGAATAAGCATTTAACATAGTATATACAATGTATAGAGAGCCCCCTCTACACTGAACAGTTCTGGGACGAAGGAAAGTATCCCACTTATTGAATAAGCATTTAATATAGTATATACAATGTATAGAGAGCCCCCTCTACACTGAACAGTTCTGGGACGAAGGAAAGTATCCCACTTATTGAATAAGCATTTAACATAGTATATACAATGTATAGAGAGCCCCCTCTACACCGGACAGTTCTGGGACGAAGGAAAGTATCCCACTTATTGAATAAGCATCAATCTGTTAAAATTTTAACATAGTATATACAATGTACAGGGAAACCCCCTTTACCGAACAGTTCAGGGACGAAGGGAAATGTCCCACTTATTGAATAAGCATCGATCTATTAAACATCAATAAGTATACAATGTATAGAGAGCCCCCTCTACAGCGAACAGTTCTGGAACCATGCAAGGAAAATGCCCTGTTCACCGAGCGATTCGATTTATTGAGATTGTAATTGCAGCTTTGGGGAAAATTGCATTAGAGGGAATTCCACGGATCATTAATACTATCATCGTTATCATCATCACCATTGTCACCACACTACCATAATCATCTTCATGATTACTATTACAATCATCTCTCATCATCATCATCATTATCATCATCATCATCATCATCACCACTTTGTTAGTAAAACCATACCTTTTTTAGCACCAGCACACATATAGTGAGAGCAGCAGGTATTGACCAGGAAATAACATGCAGGTAAAAGGTTTTTCCAGTAAAATTATCCCTGGTACTACCAAGTGTTTTAAAACATATGCACCATGCATATGCCAGCATAACGAACCATATAATACCAGCAACGGAGAAATAGTAGACCAGTATGAATGTTAACACACATGGGAAACAGTCTGGTTCACTGAAAAACAAATAATAATAATGATGCCGGATTATAATAACGATGGTGCATGACAATAATGATGATTGTTATGGTTGATGATGATGATAGTGATAGTTAAGATGATAATAATGATGATGGTTATGATTGATGACGATGATAATGATAGTGGTGGTGACGATGATGAATATGTTAACACACATGGGAAACAGTCTGGTTCACTGAAAAACAGATAAATAATGATAATGATGATACCGGGTTATAATAATGATGGTGCATGATAACAATGATGATGGTTATGATTGATGATGATGATAGTGATGGTTATGATGGTGATAATGGTTAACATACGGGAAATAGTCTGGCTTACTGAAGAAGAAAAATAATGATCATGATCATGGTATTAAATGCCTATCATGATGATAGTAGTAGTGGCATGGTGATGCATGATGATGATAGTGGTGGTGATAATAATGGTTCTCATACTTGATCTATTACTTGAAACACCCTTCACAGTTCCCTGCGCCATCTTGAAAAGTTGCCGGGCCTTTGCATCAAGCGAGACGAACGTTGAGCTTGCAATGATAGAGACATGTGAATAATTGTCCGGCAAGGTGTTAAAAGGTCTCTATCACTGCAAGCTCAACGTTCGTCTCGCTTCGATGCGAAGGCCCGGTTACCTTTCAAGATGGCGCAGGGAACTGTGGAAGGGACTATTATTTTTTTATCGAGGGCAAGGTGAATATCGAACTGAAATTATCAAAGCTTTTCAAACCAATCAGCAGCACATTTCAGGCACCGCCCATACTACACCAGAATACACATAATATACCGAACTTTTGAATTTAAATTGAGTGTCTTAGAAAGTTCTAAGAAATGATACATACCTCGGTTCTCCTAGTCTCATAGTACCGTCTTGTCTACATACAACACGGTCTCTGACACCGTCAGTAAACTGAATCAGAAAACCTATGGATGCCACGCAGAAACAGCTGTTCATGTAGAATAAGATGACACTGGGGTAACGACATTGTGATTTCCAGCCAATGAGAAACGTTAACTGAGGAAATATAAGACAAGCATAAGTTGAATACTAGTTATACAATGGTTTCGAGTGGCATACCGTGGAATATCCCACGAGTCATTTGAATTTTCTAGTTTACACACGAGCCTTTGAGCGAGTGCATAAGCAAAGAAAATACAAGTTACGAGTAGGATATTCACGGTATGTCACGAGAAAACATTGTATAACTATTTTGTCCCACAACATATAACAGGAAGAGAACACGCAATGTTTCATGGGAAGAGGCAGTTGAATACCGCCGAATATACAACGGCTTTCAAGCATTCTGATTGGCTGTATTTTATATGACGTGGATAAAATAGCGTATGATAGGGTGAAGGTAATTAAAGATATCCTCAATAAATACTTGCTATAGAGGGTTTTCATGACTATTCAAAGGGGACCAAGATATAGGTTATATAGATAAAAGAATAAGTGGAAATATTTAAACAATAGAGTAGTTTAATCGCATTATGCTGTGATAGTTGCCCAAAGAAACTGGATGTTCAGAAAAAAACAAATAAACGCCCGAGAACGCAGTTCGAGGGCGATTATGAAGTTTTGAGGAACATTCAGTTTCCAAGTGCAACTATCACAGCATAATACCCGAGATTTGAACTGCTCTATTGTTCTTATTATTCAAAACAAAATTTTCTGAAGCGGACGAAAAGCACTCAGCGGGCACTATGCGCTGATAGTATTCCTCCGCGGCGGGAACTATCACGTCACGTGATCGCTCCTCGACCAATGAGAGCGAAAGAAAATGTGTTGTTGAATTATAAAGTTCGATAGAGTGATGGTACCCGCAGATATTCTCAATAACGCGCAAACAGATACACTCTTTCCGAGAAACTTTGTGGCCCGAAAATCTACAGTACAGTACAAATGAATACAACCAATACGTAACCAATACGTAACCAATACGTAACCAATACGTAACCAATACGTACAATAGTAAACATGGTACATAAGGTAGTCAATGCTCCAAACGCAGCTACAAATCTATGGATCCTGGTGTGTTCTTCCTCGTTGAATATCGGGTTCTTACACTGTATTCCACAACCTTCTATTCCTTCGTACCAATTAGCCTTGTGGTCCGTCTCTACTAGAGGTGCCCTGCAAGATGACTCATTGAGTACCAACCTTTTGATCTAGGGATAGTAGAATGTGATGTTAGTATCAGCGTAAAACACATAGTGTGTTGCGATGTGGTGTGGTGTGGCGTGGTGTGGTGTGGTGTGGCGTGGTGTGGTGTGGTGTGGCGTGGTGTGGTGTGGTGTGGCGTGGTGTGGTGTGGTGTGGTGTGGTGTGGTGTGGTGTGGTGTGGTGTGGTGTGGTGTGGTGTGGTGTGGTGTGGTGTGGTGTGGTGTGGTGTGGTGTGGTGTGGTGTGGTGTGGTGTGGTGTGGTGTGGTGTGGTGTGGTGTGGTGTGGTGTGGTGTGGTGTGGTGTGGTGTGGTGTGGTGTGGTGTGGTGTGGTGTGGTGTGGTGTGGTGTGGTGTGGTGTGGTGTGGTGTGGTGTGGTGTGGTGTGGTGTGGTGTGGTGTGGTGTGGTGTGGTGTGGTGTGGTGTGGTGTGGTGTGGTGTGGTGTGGTGTGGTGTGGTGTGGTGTGGTGTGGTGTGGTGTGGTGTGGTGTGGTGTGGTGTGGTGTGGTGTGGTGTGGTGTGGTGTGGTGTGGTGTGGTGTGGTGTGGTGTGGTGTGGTGTGGTGTGGTGTGGTGTGGTGTGGTGTGGTGTAAGCTTAAAATAAATTATATTGCATATAATTATTCTATTTATCTCTTTATTATTATGTCGGCTTCAAGTACACACGTTGGAATTCCGCATTGTTACGTGAAAAACCCTACGTTAGAATGTAATCAGTTAGTATCGGCTTCATTCAAGAGGTACGTTGGAACTCTGCGTTGTTACGTGAAATACCCTACGTTAGAATACAATCAGTTGGTACCGGCTTCATTCAAGAGGTACGTTGGAACTCTGCGTTGTTACGTGAAAAGTATAAAATCGGTACGTCGGAATGTGATTTTAGTATCGACTTTACACAAAAGGTACGTTAGCACTCCGCGTTTGTCACGCGATGTGTTCTGTTAGTTACGTCTGTTTTAAACATAAATCTCATGGTGAATTCGTTACGTTTGCTACGTTATATCATAACGTGTTCTGTTCGTTACGTCTGTTACAATTTGTTCTGTTCGTTACGTCTATTGCATAAATGTCATGGTGATTTCGTTACGGCGTCTGCTACGTAATATCACAACGTGTTATTCTCGTTACGTTAGTAGCTCGGTATGTTCAGTGCGTACATATGTACGGTTTAAGTTACAAAAGAGAGATTACTTGTTATGTAAACCAACCATTGAACAAGTAAACAAATTACTATACAAAACAGTTCAAAACAGAATAATAATACAAATACAACTAAAAATGTCAAAGGTCATTCACAAAATTAAGCTACAAATGACAAGAAACTGTCTGAAATGATTTGAAAATCTCTTAATGCTATACTACATAAACGATAGGTAATAGAAAGTAATTTGTAATCACCGTACTGACGTTTCGAGCTTAAACCCTTCGTCGGAGTAAAAGACGAAAGGCTTAAGCTCGAAACGTCAGAAAAGTTAAACTAACATTTTTTACGTTTACAAATCCCGGTACAAATTTCATTCTATTACCTATCGTTTATATCAAACACCGAACAGCCTATACTAGTGTACTCGCTAGATTCTATTTCTATTTTGTACGGTGTTACAAATTTCATTCTATTACCTATCGTTTATATCAAACACCGACGCAGCCTATACTAGTTTACTTCCGGGAGTTTACTCCCTAGTTTCCATCATTTTTCATCATATAAAACGATAAAATAAACTTCTACATAATACTGGCCCTTTACACACAAGAAGACGTCTCGATGATGAAACCGTCAGTAAAATTTGTTCGTCTAACTTATATGCATTGAACAAAATCAGACTGCTTTGTCGTCTCAAATTGTGCGGTTCGTCCCGTTTTCGCACTAAATTCTTCTTCGGTTCGATTCAAGAATTTATCTCCTAACTTTTTTAGATTAAGGAAATAAAAGGGTACCCGATGTTATTTTCTACTTGCTTTAGCGTTTGTAAATTTGACAGTTTGTGACCTGAGCAACGAGGATAATGAACACAGACGTACAAATGATATTAAAATACAAATACTAGATCGATCAAGAAACCCTATTCTAGGGTAAAAGGTCAGTCACCATTCTTGATTGGCTAGCGATAAATTAGGCACTGGCAAGTAAGAAAGCTCGGCTACAACAGTGTCGGCAAGATGATGGCGGTTTATACGGTGCCTTTTCTTTGCTTTGCGGTTTTTTGGTTATTCGCAGGCTGCTCCAAACGTAAGTCAGTTTAACGCCAAATTTGTTTTATATATTTGATGGTCTTTGATATATTTCTTATATATTTTGTTGTTGCTGTTGTGGGATTGTCCTTGGTTTTTGTGTGCTGTTTTTGAAGTCCCGAAATTTTGTTTGGGCTTCTATAATTGCTTACATTATACGTTATTTCATAACGGCGAATCAGAAGTAATTCATTAATAAAAATAGTACTAGTATGAATATAAATTATCAAGTGTAGAAAATCCCGGAGAAAATATATAGTGTGAAATATAGTTTTGAAAAGTGATTTTGGTAAAAAATTGAAATAAACATGTCAGTCTTTAAGATTTCTTGCAATACTTAAAGGAATATTCTTTGGTGGAGTATTCAGTAAATATAGTAATTTGAATCGGTAAATAGTCAGTTGAATAGCTAGAGTAGCGTTAGGGTTGTTGTTCTATTATCGTCATGGCAAATTAAGGTAATCAATGAAAACTGACATTACTAACAAAGTAATAAATAAAAGTTAGAAATATTTAAACCAACCAAAAATAAATTATTCAATTTAAGAAACAATGTTTTAGAAATGTTTGTAACAAAGCTTACCGTTCCATTACACGTTTTCTCCGGGAACCTCTCACACTTCAAGAACTCCGGCCATTCTTTGTACCGTTCGACGACAGAACATGGCTTACGAGTTGCTAAACACTGCTCCCGACACGGTGGAACAACAGTTGAATTCTCACACTTTGGGACATAGACTTGACATAACAGAGGCTGTAGAACAGACCAACACTTTGGCAGAAATTTCAACCCTTCCCAGAGCTTCAAATTCTTGTGGATTTCTTTCTGGCTGTTTGAATCCTTGGCGAAGTGAGTTGAGGTAAAACGATAGGACAAGACTTCACCGAGACATTTACGATTTTCGGTGACAATAGGCTCGCAAGTTGTGTTCAAAAGAGCTGCAGATATTATTAAAGTATTGGTAAATGTTAATAGCCAATATATTGGTAAAATATTATCCATCGTATGGCCTTATCTAGCAAATATTTGGCTACTCTCTAGGACAGAAAATACCATTGGAATATGATACTTTAAAGTTGTTTATCGGTATATAAGTCGTTTAATCATTAACTAAAGAAACTCGATCGCGTCTTCACTATCGTAATCTGTCATCAATTCCTCTTGAGATTTATGACGTCTTTGCGGTTTTATATAGGGTTCTTGTGGAGTTTATCGGTGTTCGGGGTTCCTTTGTTATCTGTTTAACAGAACACAGGCAGCCCAGGCTCTTGACTTTTAACTTATAACAAATAGCAACTTTCCACCTTATAAATAACTCAAAACTACACATACATTGATACGTTGATATTGAAGCGATTTGTGCCGTAACTTCCCTTTTTAAATACACCTAAAACCCCAATTTTTCCCAGAAGTCTTCCTAAAAAATATCGTACAATGTTGAATACGGGAGAAAAAAAAAGAAAGAAAAATCAAGCGGAGCAAAGAGATTTGTTGCATGACAAGTTGTGTTCGTGGGTGTAAAACTCGAAACATCGCTTTTCAACCTGTTTCGCAGCAATGCTGCGAGACGAGTTGTACGTTTTTGTTGCTCGTATTACCGTACCTTAAGAAAAATAGATTTGTGTTCGGTATATCAGGGCAAGGGTGGGACTGCAAAACTACGAGGAAACCACTACGGTTTGGAATAAGGAGAGGAGTGATCCAATCAAGAGACACTGTTCGCTGACAAAATTTTACTCCATCGAACTCGTTTCCTTACAGTCAAGAATTTGAGATAAACCATATTAGTTGAACATAATAAAAGTTCCAAGTGAAATGGGTTTAATTTGTGCTCGATATATAGCGAGGGTTTGAAATAAACGATAGTAATTGACTAGAATCTAAGTGAGGGAAATGGGCCCCGGGAAATGGGGTTATGTACAATATAGCGAGGGTTCAGTGAGATAAACGCTAGAAATTGACTACAGTGCATGTACCTCTGTTAAGCGGTCACCCTCGAGGCTAGTGGCCGCTTAAAAGAGGTTGGCCGCTGAATAGAGGTACCACTGTATAATAAAGTTCCAAGTGAAATGTGTTCGTGTTCAAATTAGCGAGGGTTTGAGAAGTAATTGGCTATAATAAAGTTCCTAGGGAAATGGCTCTATGTTCGATATAGCAAGGGTTTCACTGGATAAACGATAGCTAAATATTGACTATAATAACGTTCAAAGGGGAATAAAGATCCGAGGAAAACAGTGGGTTTGTCAGTTGGAATCAGTCGTCAAAAGCGAGGATTCTATACTGAAAAACAATTCTTAATAGTAAGTGATCTCCTTATGCAAACTACGGATCGAACGTTCCAGAAATAATTTTTAAATTACTTGATTAAAATTAATTAAAGTATCGGACAGAGGTATTTGCTTATAGATTTACAACAAAATTCTAATAATCCAATCTTCTTCACACCCAATAATCAAATAATGTTGAACGTCATAGAATCATACTACAATATACATGATTGTTTAAAATTGTAGGAGAGATTTGTCTTTTCACAAAACCAAAATATCTTTTCAAAACTGAGTTAGCAGGCACTTTCTCAAACTTTTTTTTCCACAAATAAATGTCTATTAGCTTCCACAAATGTACAAACTTGGCCACTGGTTCGCCAGTGTCCTTGTCACAGATGATTTAATTAGATTTATTTTTATTCATTAATTTAGCTAGTTCTATTTAACAATAATTATCTTTTCACATTACATGTAATTTTCTGTTATTTTTTATGTATTATTTAATGCGGGAGACGCCTTGCATGGGACTGTAGTTATTACTCAATAAAATTGTTGAAAAAAAAACAACATTTCAGATTGGAAACCTCGATGTTGCTGAGGGGGACTTCACAAATATACAGTCAATTCAGATTGAAAACATTAACCATGTACACGCATTTCCGACTAGAAACCTCAACTGACATTACTGGGGTTAATAGAAAGAAAGGCTGATTTTTACTCTAAAAATATCCGCAAAGGAAACTGCCCTAAAAGAGTCCAAAAAAAATCAGATTGAAGTACTTATATATAAGCCCAAATGAGTTGATTGGCGTTATTATTTCGAATATTTAGTTTAGTTTACTGTAACAAATACGACTAAAATCGTATACATGTGACCACTGAACAAATCTAGAAATACTCTACAAAAAAAAACTATGAAAAAGATATTTTAATGGTCGCCCCACTGACAAATGGTCCGTAAAATCACAAGGTTTATTGAATTTTAACAGTTCGTGACATTGTTTACGAACGAGTGTTTACAGATTTCGCACAGTTCATGTAATTAACTTCGTTGATACAAACAATGCTAATACTACAGTAAACATAGCTTATCATTGGAACGGTATGGGCACTATCGTGACAGACAATTTGATATCAGTTTCATATTGGTTTAAACCCTTCAGAATCCCTTAAATCCGTAAACCTAACCCCCCAAAATTCCTCAAAACATATCGAGCAAACTGTCAATCATTACAAAACTATCGTGCTTCTTCAAATACGGCAAAAAAAATGGCTTGGCCTATTTAAAACAAATCGCACAACACTTGAATTGGGGGTGGGAAACCGAGCAGACCGGTTACTGCTGGCAATATCTATCTCCCCCTCCCCCTTCCGCCCCCTCATGCATACAAAGACATATCATATGCCGTATCGGAGCGCTCAAAGGGCGACTTCAAATTGTTATTGTAAAAATATATGATAATTAGAAGTTAAACTAGTGTGGACTGGATTGGTGTTTTTGTCTGAAAGAGCATAAGTTAAAATGTACAATAATTAACGGTTAAACTAACTAGTGTTGGATCTCGGCGTCCGATGTTTCTATGGAAACAATTGGAGTACCAATATACAAAAGCTAGAGCAATAACGCAGCGCATGAATGATGTCACAAAATGGAGACAAAGCCCTTACTAGCTCGGACAAATAAACTTTTATCTAACTTTCAGCAGGCTATTTTCAATGCCGATCGAAGCAAATCTTTGTTTAATCACGTTGTTATTCTAAATCCAGCAGGAAATGATAAGATCAGTTCATATATTGCTCAACACGGTAAAACTGAACACAATGTTTATCCGAGTCTTGGAGCTATTTTTAGCATTCATGCTAATGCAAACTGCGTCAGTGTCAGCTTCTAAGGAAACCGCCAATTGGAGTAAAAACTGTACGATAACTATACCGGTCAAACTAGTGTAGACTACGTCAGTGTTTCTAAGGAAACAATTGGATTAAAAATGTGCGATACCTAGCGGTTAAACTAGTTTGTACTTCTCATGAAGTAATTGGAATAAAAATGTATATACAATAACTAGTGGTTAAACTAGCTAGTGTGGACTGTGTGGGTGTTTATAAGGAAACAATTGGAGTAAAAATGTACGATAACTAGTGTAGAATGCGTCAGTGTTTCTAAGGAAATAATTGCAGTAAAAATGTACGATAACTAGCGATTAAACTAGATGGACTGTGTCGGTGCATGTTTCTAAGGAAATAATTGCAGTAAAAATGTACGATAACTAGCGATTAAACTAGATGGAATGTGTCGGTGTTTCTAAGGAAATAATTGCAGTAAAATTGTATGATAACTACAGGTGCTAGTATACACGTTGGCCATATCAGTTTTTCTGGGTACTGGAATCGAGGAAAACTGTACGATAACTAGTGTCGACTGCAACATTTAAGGTAAAATCTGATAAAAAGAATAGCTATTACTAAATGTTCAATTAAAAGGAATAAATTCCGTGGCTGAAACGTCACTAACATAAATAACAGTTTTATTTTTAATTTGAAAATTAAGCTTCTCCAAATATATATCAGTGTTTTGAAAAATTATTTACAAATATTGATTCTAAAAAAACCTTCAACAATAATCTTCAAACGCTTGCGATAAAGCTTTTCACCAATGAGAATACTCAAAAAACAATGACGTCACTTTCGATCTATAAAACGATATGCGCGGAAGAATTTCAACAAAAAGCTACAAGAATCCTATATCTGGACTCAGCTCACATTGCATTCAGGACTAATTTAGTTTTCACGGTGTAACATAAAAGACAGTTTATCTCCAGTCCATGTGAAATAGTTCATATAGCTTTAGACTTAAGTTGCAGTGAAGTTTTCCAAGCTAACTGGAGCTTCAAAAGAGTTAAAATGAGTTATCTTAGGATTTGCCTTGTGTTTGCTATTGCTGCTGTTATTGGAGAAAGTGAGGCACTCAATAGCACAGTTACATATTCAGCAGGATATACTTCATCATCGGAGATCAGTGTTAGTCTATCGACGTCAAGCATGTATCCAACATCCTCGTCAATGGTAACACTTGCTAATACTCCATCGCCATCACCTGGCAAGCCAACGCCATCGCAATCGCCATCGCCAAGTATCTTCTCTTCTACAAAGTCATCCTCTTACTCAGCAACAAGCAATCATTTTACTACATCATTTATGGCCCAAGTCTCGAGCTCAAGCCGATCAGTGTCGGTGACGTCTATCCAGCCATCTGCAGCCAGTTCAGTTGGAATAGCAGTCTCTTCTTCTACCATTCAGGTAAGGGGCGGACCATTTAATATTTGGTAGGGAAGGGTGGGAGGGGAGTATTACACGATAGCCCTAGTGTGGACTGGACAACTAATATTTTTCGGGGGGTGGGGAGGGATGTAAGTGGGGGCTCCATTTCCAATTCAAGCTTGCACGATATTTTTTCCGTCCTCATGTATATTGCACGATACCTTTCACTCCGACGAAGGGCTAAAGCTCGAAACGTCAGTAAAGTTAAGTCAACATTTTTTACGGTGTTACAAATTTCATTATATTACCTATCGTTTATATCAAACACCGACGCAGCCTATACTAGCTTACTCGCTAGTTTCCATTTATATTGCACGATAGTTCAGTTATCAGCTCGCTCGATATTTAATTACCATATTTGACGGTGCACGATAGTTTTTTCGGGATCGAAACCTTGTTTGATAATTTTGGTTCATTTCGAATGGCTTTTAAGCTTAAAAGTTTTGTGTTTCGCTTTCGGTGTTTCTAAGGAAACAAATCGGTTAAAAATGTAATAAAACCTAGTGGTGGTGTGTTCTGCGCGAGATGTTTTAAAGAAACAATTAGAGTAAAAATGCACGATAACTAGGAGTTAATCTAGTGTGGACTTCGTCGGTGTTTCTAGGAAAACAATTGGGATAAAAATTGTACACATCTAAACTATTGTTTACTGCGTTGGTGTTTCTAAGGAAACAATTGGAGTAAAAATGTACAATAACTAGGAGTTAAACTAGTGTGGACTGCGTCAGTGTTTCTAAGGAAACCATTGGAGTAAAATTGGACGATAACGAGCGCTTAATTTATAATTTATAATGCAAAACTTTGATAATTTATAATATGAACACTTGTCGGAATTGTAATTACAATTTGATTGAATTATAAAATACTGTAACCATGCTGTAACAGTTGTAACAGCCTTAACTAAAATATTTCCTCCTGGATGTCTTAACTGCTGTCATCTAATCCAAAATTATGCATCGATTTGACTCAGTCACGCAGGCATATTTATTTACACCAATGACGGATATCGAAACGGTGTATTTTTTCAGCTTTAAAATGATAACAATTAAATCAATAATATTTTTAAATATTATTGATTTAACTGTTATCATTTGAATTAAAATAATTATGGCCTTTATTCACAGTGTGAATCAAAAAACTATGGGCATCCAGTAATATTTCAGAAATCCTATACTGTTAATTGAGCAACCTGAAACAACTCTCTAACTGCAAGACGTTTGACTGATTTATAGACAGATCAACTTTGTGTAGTGTGAGAACCGTCTCAATTAACGGCCACTGAAATATTCCTCGGTACTCACGGTTTTTCGATTCGCACTGTAACGTTGTTGTCATTGCTAAAAAAAATATAATCATTGTCGTTATCATTACTATTATTAAGAAGGCAAATTTTTACAACTTTAAACGGCTGTATATCTCATATGCAAACACCCCCAGCTTTAACATGTTGGCGTGGTTTGTTTACATCGGAGTTACCATAGCGACGAAACAATGACATTGCTATTTTGGTCATCAGCAATTTTCCGATCTAAACTTTTAAAACGACTTATATAGCTTATTATGCTTATTATAGAAGTTTGCCTACAAGTATACAAAGTTTGAATTAGAAATCGTAACAATTTGAATAATTTGAGGTGCAAATTTTTAAGCTACAAATTCACTACTTCTTGCATGTTTGCGCTTCAATAATTTTTTCTGTCCACTGCAAATCCTGCTCCAACATCAGACTTGTTTTCTGCAAAATTTCAAGTCGGAAGTGCATTGGATCTCCGATGTCGGTGTGCGTCAACGTAGAAACGAAATTATACTTCCGTGAGTTTGATTTAAGGATATATTTTCAATATACGGTTCAAGCGCCGACTTGATTGAAACTTTCTAAGACACTCAATTTAATTAAATTCAAAAGTTCGGTATATTATGTGTATTCTTGTGTAGTATGGGCGGGGCCTGAAATGTGCTGCTGATTGGTTTGAAAAGCTCTGATAATTTCAGTTTGATATTCACCTTGCCCTCGATAAAAAAAATAATAGTCCCTTTCATAGTCCCCTGCACCATCAAGGTAGTCGGGCCTTTGCATTGAAACGAGACGAACGTTGAGCTTACAATGATAGAGACCTTTTAACACCTTGCCGGACAACTATTCACGTGTTTCTATCATTGCAAGCTCAACGTTCTTTTCGCTACAATGCAAAGGCAGCTACCTTTCAAGATGGCGCAGGGAACTATGAAGGGGGCTATTGTTCCGTATTTCATCCCTCATCTAATGCACTGTTCTTTCGATCAAACAGCCTGTGCTCCAGAAAACCAATATTACCAACATTAGTGAAGGGGGGGTATTGTTCAATATTTCATCCCTCATCTAATACAATGTTCTTTCGATCAAACAGTTTGTGCTCCAGAAAACCAATATTACCAACATTAGTGAAGGGGGGGTATTGTTCAATATTTCATCCCTCATCTAATACAATGTTCTTTCGATCAAACAGCCTGTGCTCCAGAAAACCAACATCACATGCGAAGAAGACCACATGGAAATAACTATCGATAAAAATCGCTACCCTAACCTTGATCCCGACCACTTCCTCTTGGCAAACAAATCCTGTACATCTGTGGTTACGGGACGATTAATCAAGCTTCGAACAGCTTTAAATGGTTGTGGAACAACTATTGAAGAAACAAAGAATGTCATTACTTACAAGAATAAAGTACGGGCTTATAACATGAGCGGGCAGTCATCGGATGACGTCATAACACGTCTTAGTGACCTTGAACTACCGTTCAATTGTACGTATCAAAAAGAGAAGTATGTTAGTTCGACGAGCTTTAAGCCAATCAGAAGAGTCGACGCAATGGAAGGTAAGGTTGAATGTGAACCCGGCGGGGGAGTGGGAAGAGGGGTGGGGTGTTGAAGGGATCCTATTGTCCAAATGGTAGGCGTATCAGAAAAACCGTATGCAATCTTGGAAAAAAATGCCATTACCATATATGGTATTGTAACAAAATACTTTGATTAGCGCGCGAGAATTTTTTCTTTTTTTTAACAGATTGAGATTTCCACAGAACAATAAGCATATCTTTGATACTGATAGGAGTCGATTATGAACATGACCCCTCAGTAAAAGTAACGCTTAAATTAAAAGAACTGTTAAGGCATTATTGATTTAAACGCTTTAAACTTGAAGGTATGACTGTGCGATGTTCTTGACAGCTAAGCTTATTTTTAGTAACAAAGCAGAGTAAAAATGACCATTACAGTTACGAGTCATGTTACGTAACTGACTTTTGAGCCAGCTGACCCCAAAAGGTAGTACGCACCAGAAATACTTTTTTACCCTAAAATTTGCACCGATCACTCCTACCACTTGGACATAGGGAGTCCCTTACCCGCGGGATAGTGAATTAAGTAGATGATGTCAGCCGGTAACAATCCCGCAAACTACTCGAACTCGTAAAAGTCCCGCAAATAATGGATGTGAAAATCCCGTTATTTACTCGTAAAAATTACCCGAGTTATCTATGAAAATACCGTTAAGGTAGTTGACTACTTTAACAAAAAATTAATCAGAAATAAAAAAGGTATTTCAAACAAAATTCTGTTGATGTACTAAACAAAAATAGAGTGTCCCCAGCTCGTTTCTTCAGTCACCCTAGTGTCATTCCCTTGAGAATTGTTCTTTGATGATGAACGTGTTATATCATTTACATGTGAAAGAAACAATTCCCAAGGGTACTAGCATCACATGGTCTGAAATGGGACAACAAACAAGGAAATTAAAGAGGTCCATTACTGATTATCTTTGAAAATCCTGCACGTAATATCTATAAAACTCCCGCGAATTAATTATGAAAATCACGATGATTACTCCTGAAGAACACGACGTTAAGTAATTTTTCATTTTCTTGTTATTTCAGGTTCTTTTGGTAATTTTACATTTATAATGGACCTCTACCGTACCCAGTCCTATACCAATAAATATGGACCCAGTGATTATCCAATCAGCGTCAAACTGAACGATCCTATATATGTGCGGTATCAAGTAAAATCAACGAAAGGTGACTTACAAGTCTACGCTCAGAAGTGCCTAGCAACGACCACATACAGTCAAAAGTCTTCGCCTAGTTACGTATTTCTTGATGAAGGGTGAGTGTTTTTTTGTTATGTTACTTAGTAATTCTGCTAGAGATATTGTATAGTTTCATCTTCTTTTGACATGCTTGCTTGCTTGCTTGCTTGCTTGCTTGCTTTCTTGCTTGCTTGCTTGCTTGCTTGCTTGCTTGCTTGCTTGCTTGCTTGCTTGCTTGCTTGCTTGCTTGCTTGCTTGCTTGCTTGCTTGCTTGCTTGCTTGCTTGCTTGCTTGCTTGCTTGCTTGCTTGCTTGCTTGCTTGCTTGCTTGCTTGCTTGCTTGCTTGATCAGAAGGTAGATTGACTGGTTTGTTGGTGCATGTCTTTTCAAACCCGCAACCATCTTCAACGATCCGTGTTTGCTCATTATTTTTTCTATCATTATATGTACAGATGTCCCAAAGATAGCACCATTGACTACACTTACATACCGGACAGAGTACAGAATTTCAGCATCGACGCGTTTCGCTTCATCGCGGACCATCCAGTTGTCTACATTCATTGTCTGCTAATGGTATGTCATAGCAACTCCAACACATCCAAGTGTGCTGTTGGTTGTTCCAGTGGCAACACTCATAGGCCAAGGAGGGAGGTGTCACGTGACGAAGAGTCCAGCTCGTATCATTTGTCTTCAGGAGCGTTGACTATGAAGAAAGTTGACAAAACTTCAGGTGTGTGCACTGTATGTTTTATTGCTCAGGATCTTTCAGGATCTAAGTTTGAAAGTTTGTCTCTACATGCCAGACACACAATCTTCTACAAATTTGTTGAAAAGTAAAAAACTCATAAAAATGCACTTTGGATTATAATTTATTCCCTTTTCCCCCACCAAATCAAATCTTTTGCAAATAGACCGAAACATTGTCGAGAGTTAAAGTCCCTTTGGGCTTTCATGTAACGGTTATATTGACCTGAGGAGAGTGACAGCTGCCCCTCCCTTTTGCCCCATTCTCCCTCTCCCAATTTCCTAAACAGGAAGCCCATGACATTGATGTCAGCGCAAGAGGCGAGTCGAATACAGCACATGTCAATATTGTCCCTATATGGAGAGGCTGGGGCATGACAATATCCCAACTATATATATGTCTAAAACGAATAATGATCATTTTCGAAAAAGACTTGTCCAAGCTACAATCTTGGACATAAATGTTGACACTGTTTGAAAACTTATGCATTTTTTTTACATCTTCGTTGCTAAATATCACTCAAACGATGGTATTTTGATACCCCCCCCCCCCCCCCCCCAAATACAATGTTGTGTTCCCTGAAGGTGTTTCTTCAACATTGTTCAGGGGTGGGGGAGGGAGGTGAGAAAATGGTTGTCAAAAGGATAGTATGGCATGAAAATCAAGCATTTACAGAGAGTGTCAACTATTTATGTCCAAGATTGTAGATTACATGGAAAGCCTGAAGGTAATTGGATATTGAACTAATATGTTTGTTTTACAGAAACGCCGTTGGGAATTTCCACACCTGTCGTTATCCTTTCATCAGCTGTTGCACTTCTGTTAGTTGGATGTCTAGTGCTGGTGGGATTCCTGTTGCGGAGGAAGCGACGCACAACAGCCCCGACAAAACCACCACTAGAACTAGAAATCTACGAATACCCGGTTAATATAGACGATGAAACCGATTGACACCACCGCAAAATATCACATTTGCAGCCAAAGTGAACTGCAAAACAGGCGTTCTTGTGGTGTTTTTGGGGAACATCGGGTTTTGGGGTTCCTGTGTTGTAACTTTTCCTTTTTTGTCTAGACTCCATGTTTTTCGCGTGTACCTAGATAACACAGGAACCCCAAATCTCCACAAGAACAACTGTTTTGCAGGCTATAGTCACCACTCCTAAATGTCCACTTAGTACACAGGCAATTTTGTCGCGTAATATAAGCGGCAATTTCAATATATAAGTTGCAAAGGCATCAATTTTGATTACGATGATGATAACGATCATAGTGATAGTAATTTTGATAATGATATGACGATGATTATGATGACGATCATATTGATAATGATTTTGACAACGATACGACGATGATTTTCATAATGATAATGATGACGATTGTGATAAGATAATGATGATTATTAAGATTTTGATGATAATGATTGTGATTAAGATAATGATTTTTATATTTTTATTTTTTCAAATTGTAAATTGATTCCGAAAAGCCCTACGGGGAGATTTCAATAAAGTATATGTATATGTATATATGATGTGGTGATCATAATGATAGTGAGATCATAATGATGATGTTTTCGTGATAGATGTAATGATGATAGCAATGTCAATATGCAGTTCAACTATCGTATAAACTTAATTATTAAAAATACCATTAAAAACATGAATCGACCAAAATAATTGTTGCAATACTTTTACAATTCCATATAATACTAGCAAGAGGCGGATCTAGGGCAGGAACACCCTTTCATCTCAATACTTTTCCAATTCAAGCCTGGACAGTTTCTAAATTACACGATGGTATATCTACCCATGAAGGTGGTGCACCCGGCCCCCTGAAAATAATCTTGGATGCGCCCTTTTCAGTAGCATAAGTGGTGAGCCATTTGACTTTTAAGGGGGAGGGTTGGAAGCAACAAATCCGCGCATGGTCAGTTCTTGAAAAACAAGTCATGGAACTTAGATCTTGGCTGTTAGTGAGAAAAACAATACTTCCAGGGAGAAATCTCCCACATACCCTCAAAGACCAATTGGTTCGACATAGCCTCCTCCGCAGGCTACTCCTTTGGGATTTCCGAGAGAAGGAAGATTGGGGCCGAGAGTGAGGGAAGCTCTCCCCCGCTCGTTTTTTTTCCTCACCACAGGAATCCCGATAAAAAGAGATATAAGAGATACCTGCGGAGGAGGCTAGGTTCGACCCTAATATACATGTATACAAGACGTGAGTTATAAACAGAACACCTACCAAAACGAGCCTGGGTCGGTGTGTAATCAATACGACCTGTGCATAAACGAAAGTCACTTTTAATCAATTTGGAAACCTGACAATTAAAGTCGAATTATCAATTAAGTTCACAATGCATTATAAAATAACTATTTGAATTCACGCATTCTGATTGGCTAGGACGCGTGCTTGATGACAGCACACATTTGTCACATATTGATGAAATATGTCAATTTGTATTATTTCAGTTATAAAAGAAATAGAAAACTTCCAATCTGTGCTGTATGCACTTATAAAGCACTTGAGGGTTCGCGTCGTGTTTCTCTTAACAACCCCGCGTGTGCTTTATAACTGCACACGGCACGCGCGCTGTTTTCTATATCTTCATTTACATATATTCAATTTGATCACTGTTAGCATCGTTTCCATAACTACACTTCCCGCCAAACTAAAGTCTCTTACTCTATAACACATTAAGAATTCATGAGCATTTTTTAAAAGAAATCACAAACGTGGAGGACGTTTTGAATCTGACTGATAAAATTTCATCCTAAGTTACGTATACATCAACTTTAACCTGGATTGATTCATAAACTCTTGATTTTGCTATATACCGAAGTGTGACGTCACACTTTGGCTTTTCCTATTCAAATAATTTTCATCATAGAATGCTAGTCAAAAAATAGGCTGCCCGAAAATTTGGGATCATTTGAGTGTGAAACGGCTGAGATATGATTTTTTGAATGCAAAATTTTCTCCATACAAAGTCTCTTATTTTTTTGCCTGGTTCTAACCGGTTCAAAAAGTCATATCTCAGCCGTTTCACACTCAAATGATCCCAAATTTTCGGGCAGCCTATATTTTGACTAGCATTCTATGATGAAAGTAGTCTAAATACGAAAATATTTTTTTTTTTTTAATTGTGACGTCATCACTTCGGTATTCTATAGCCCCAAAACATAAAGTTGTAGTTTTTTAAGTCGTTCAATAAACTCGCAGAGTGGAGATAGAGACGTTAGTTTCTGGGGTAGGGTGGTTATGCAAAGCGACTGGATACAACTAACATACAGGCTGAGTATTTCTAGCCCAACAAAAGTGTTGACTTATCCCACTGATGGCAATGTATCTCTTCTTTTCTTGTCTTGATAACGAGGCAAGCTGCTAACGACATAGTTAAAGCCAATAGGATGATAGTTAGTGAGGAGACGACGAGTAGAAGGATAGTCATCTGACGGTGGTTAGCTACTAGAAAATATCAAGATCATCTTTATAAATCAATGAAGCAATCACTAGTATTTCACTAAGATCATTATTATCATCGCCACCATTATCATGCATGGATCATCATTATACAACACCATTATTATTAGTGATCATCATCATAACCACTATTATCAGCATCACTATCGTCATCATCATCATCGTCATTACCTTCATCATCATCATCATTATATTACCATCATCATGATCGTAATAATAATCATCCTCATTATTATCATCGCCACTATTATCATGGATCATCATTATACAATACCATCACCACGGCATCCTGTAAACAACGGACTGGACTGGACCCAGAAAACACGGACTGGACTGAGTCCGTGTTTTACAAATCGTTGTAAAACACGGACTCAGTCCGTGTTTTACAACGATTTGTAAAACACGGACTGATTATCAGATTATCAGATTAGTAATATGAACTACTGAGTCCGTGTTTTACAAATCGTTGTAAAACACGGACTCAGTCCGTGTTTTACAGCGATTTGTAAAACACGGACTGACACATAAATAACATTATCAGATTAGTAACATGATAGAGTCACGTACACATAACGCAACGTAACGCAAGGATTACAGGTTAAAACTACCGCTCACGGTAACAAAATTAATTAATAATATTTGACAAAAATATTTATAAAAATATTTAAAAAAATATTTAATAAAAATATTTATCGCTCGGCTTGTCACACATTGACCTCAAGTGATGCGAGAGTGTCACACAAAGGCAAATATATGATTTTCGAGGAAATTCCAATGATAAAATTCGTGCAATAAGCGTTTTTTTAAATAGAGTTGACTTCTTGATCAACACAGTAAGACATTCCCACCTAATAAATACAATACTGAACAACTACAACAAGCGGTTTTTTTTTTGGATTAGAAATAGATCACAATAAAGTATAATATTCGTTATACACATTGCTTTACATTTAAGATTCATCTTGAAGCTTCTAGATAACAATCAATCGTTATTAAAGATTAGAACCCATACTTTGGCATTCTTAATTGCAAATAATCAAACATCATATGGAATCATGGATAGAAAAGGTAGGTTGATACAAAATTTGTGTATTTCAACTGTCTCCCTGTGTATTCAGTTTTCGGGATACCTGTGGTGTTTTTGAAGATCTTGTTGCATCATGGAATTATCGAGTGTGCAGTCAAATATTGATATTCTGTAGCGAATAATTGACGCCGTTAAAAATAAGCCCTCAAAGAGACATGCGACTACTGCTAGTTTTGAGAATGTGAATTAAAAAGAAAGAAAGAAAGAAAGAAAGAAAGAAAGAAAGAAAGAAAGAAAGAAAGAAAGAAAGAAAAAGAGAAGTTTGTAAAAGCGATGGTATTTTCTACATTTACCATTACCAGTTAAATAAGTTAATCAGCTGAATCATATTTAGTCTATACCTCAAGTGACAAGTGTCAGACCGACTGTCTAGGGTAGACTTTATACAAACAATAGCGATGTTTGTTAAAACAACATATTCAATGATCAATCAATTGAATCTTTCATAATTTACATTACACACAGGAAACACGATAATAACGAATACAGCCAGCCGTCTATTTAGTAATGTTTCCCGGGGGAGGGGGGGGGGGGGGGGGGTTGAGTTTTTTGAGCTTTCTGTCATGAACAGGGTATATTTTTACCCCATTTTCCGATTAATTAGTGGGTTTTTTTTTTGTCATAATCAGGTATCAATATTCCATCGATCAATAAGTATTCTTATTTAAAGGCTAATACGTTATTTGGTGTTTTTGAAATTCTTTTATTCTTGTCAAGTGATGACTAACAGTATACATATTCGACATCACGAAAAAAAAAATTGATAGATTTGCGAACTTTTTTTTACTAGTATATTATATTATGCTATAAGTACGTGTAAAAAGTTTGCAATTTGTTAAAGTTGATACATTCGTGTATCAGACCACATATGAGCTCATATCACAAATCACCTACAAACACACAGAATATATCCCTCTACCCTAACAATAGAGTCCGATTACCCTCTATTATTTAAACAAACGATTGATTGTTACTAGAAGCTTCAAGATGAATCTTAAATGTAAAGCAATGTGTATAACGAATATTATACTTTATTGTGATCTATTTCTAATCCAAAAAAAAAACGCTTGTTGTAGTTGTTCAGTATTGTATTTATTAGGTGGGAATGTCTTACTGTGTTGATCAAGAAGTCAACTCTATTTAAAAAAACGCTTATTGCACGAATTTTATCATTGGAATTTCCTCGAAAATCATATATTTGCCTTTGTGTGACACTCTCGCATCACTTGAGGTCAATGTGTGACAAGCCGAGCGATAAATATTTTTATTAAATATTTTTTTAAATATTTTTATAAATATTTTTGTCAAATATTATTAATTAATTTTGTTACCGTGAGCGGTAGTTTTAACCTGTAATCCTTGCGTTACGTTGCGTTATGTGTACGTGACTCTATCATGTTACTAATCTGATAATGTTATTTATGTGTCAGTCCGTGTTTTACAAATCGTTGTAAAACACGGACTGAGTCCGTGTTTTACAACGATTTGTAAAACACGGACTCAGTAGTTCATATTACTAATCTGATAATCTGATAATCAGTCCGTGTTTTACAAATCGTTGTAAAACACGGACTGAGTCCGTGTTTTACAACGATTTGTAAAACACGGACTCAGTCCAGTCCGTGTTTTCTGGGTCCAGTCCAGTCCGTGGTTTACAGGATGCCCATCACCACTAGTCAACATCATATAATCACTATTACCAGAAGCATCATCATCATTATCATTACCATCAACGTCATCATCACAATCATCGTCATCATCATTGCCATCATTGTCAACATCATAATTTAAAAAAATGCCTCAATTTATATAGCGCTATATCTCTCGAATAGCTCATAGCGCTTTACAATCTACTAATGTGTATATGGAGGACTTATCGGACTGCTGTAAACCAGTAGTTAACAATCATGAGTGTTGTTAGTGAATGCCTCTGAGGCCTGACTGTTGTACCGGGAGACAATCCCCTACTCTTTGCGAACATAGCACAACAGGATCTTTAACACCCACCTAATATAGGATTAGAGTGAAAGCAGACGGGACCTCCGGCTTAACGTCCTTATCCGAGAAGACGAGGCACTAGAGAGTAAAGTGTCTTGCCCAAGGACACAACGCAATCGCCCTGGCCGGAAATCGAACCCAGACCAGTAGGCCCAGAATCCGATCCACTGACCACTAGAGCATCACGCCTCATCAACATCAACATCATCATCACAATCATCACTACCACTACCATGACCATGACCATCATCATCATTACCATCATCATCATATTCATCATCATCATATTCATCATCAACAACATCATCACCGTCACCGTCGTCATCACCACCATCATTGTCATCATCATCAACATCATCATCACTGAACAACATTATTATTACTCCAACGAAGGGTTAAAGCTCGAAACGTCAGGAAAGTTAAGTTAACATTTTTTACGATGTTACAAATTTCATTATATCATTACTATCGATTATATAAAACACCAACGCAGTCTATATTTGTTTACTCACTAGTATCATGCAATACCTGTTATTTTATTATTCCTATTACCATCATCAAGTACTATAGGTCCTGAAGCTAAATGGTATACACTGGAATCCTTCATCTTCTCCTTCGAACCCAACTGCCTCTTAAACCGTGCACTATTTTTACAACCAGTGAGGCACCGTGATGTGTTCTTTTTACTGTGGCACACCATTAACATACAGTGAAGAAAGATGACAGTTTGGTTGCGAATAAATCGGAAGGCATTGATCGTGAACGTTTGTTTTCTGTCAACAGCGTAGTTATAGACCATGGTTTTATCGATAGCACATCTAGAACAGATGGAAATGATGATGAGAAATAGGCATATAGTAGTTGACTATTCCATTACTATATGCCTATTCCGCCTATAATCCGCTAAATCGGAAATCTCAAATGAAATTATCCAAAAGTTTCGCCCCTTCAGGCTTCTTCAGTGGATTAACAATCATGATGATTATGATGATGATGACGACCACGATGGTGGTGGTGATGATGATTATTATGCTTACGAAAGATGGCGATGTTGATGATCGCAATGATAGCGATAATGATATCGATAGTGATAATAATAATGATAACAATGATAGTGATAGTAATATTGATAATGATAATGAGAGTGAGAGTGATAATTATAATGATAATGATAATGATAATGATAATATTATAATGATATTGATAATGATAATGAGAGTGATAATGGTAATGGTAATGTAACGATAATGAGTGATAAAGAATCCTCTAGAGCGAAACTAATTTTCTCTTTAAGCTGGTTAGAAATGAAATAGTAACACCGAATAGAAGATCAGAGTAACGGCCAAGCCTTGCTTAGAGTTGTTAAAACTAATAGACTTTCAAATTTTGTCACGCATAGATATGCACATAATATATTGTAATCTAAGTAATTATTAGCCTGAGAAAACAGACGTTGTTTCGCTCCTCGTCCCCCCACAAAGCTAGTTTCGCGGGGGGACGAGGAGCTAAACAACGTCTGTTTTCTCAGGCTAAGTAATTATTTAATTGCAACTAATATCAAGTTATTTATTTATTATTATTTATAGACATTTATATATGTATGTAGTGCTGACCCATCCTGTAATCCAACGACTGCTGCAAGAGGCCTAAATAAACACATCTATCTATCTAATGTTAATGATAGTGATGATGATAATGGTAATGATAACGATAATGATAATAATATATTCATAATGATATCATCTATACTAGAAGCATCACGTACCCGTCATCAATAAACACATAACTAGGAGTACTCGTCTCGCTGCGTGTGGTTGTTGCCAGACATCTCTCAGCAAAGACATGTAGATCGGCTTTATCCGACACCACCTCGTATTGCACGTATATAGGATCATTTAGCTCCACGCTGATTGGATAATCAATGGGTCCATATTTATTGGTATAGTCTTTGGTGCGGTAGAGGTCCATTTTGAACGTAAAATTACCAAAAGAACCTAACAAAAAATAAACAATTCGAAAATAATAAATATGAGAAGTAAGAATCTTTATCTGTTTATTGCACGTTGCTTGTTCGGTCATGAGGTGGAAAAAATACTACGTTTGACTGTGAGGTGCTGGTCTTCATTAATTGGACAACGGTTGTGATGTTGTTTGTATGTTGGTTGTATGTTGATTGAAAATTCCTAAAAACTTACCAATCTTCAGCCCATGAACTCTCCCTGCTTTAAGGTCATAACTCGATAAAAGAACAAACTGATTGTTCTTCTTGTACGAACAGTTGAATGGTAAATCCACGACCTGTTTCCTTGTTATCAATACTCCAGGTTGTGTGTCTGTGACATTGAATGCCATCACTCTATTAAGGTACATAATGCAGTCTTCTGTCTCAACGACTGTTGTACCGCAGCTATCGAGTGTTGTTTCCAGGATGATTAAAGTTTCAGTTGAACTAGAAACGCATGTCCTGTCCTCGAAATGAAAGGCGTCAGGAATAAAGTCAAGGTAATCTTGTTTGTTGAGCTCGATGACGATTCTGTTTTCTTCGCATTTTACAAGGGCATTCTGTTGGAGTGATGATAGCGATTATGATAATTGGTATTTTTTTATTCATGTTTTATTTATTTCTATATTTATTTATACAGGAAGCCCATTAGCGAAAAGTTAGTTAAAATGGGGTCCTGTGTTAGGACGATGATAATGATGATGATGATAATAATAGTGATGATAATGATGATAATAATGATGATGACAATGATGATGATAATGATGATGATGATAATTATAACGATGATGATGATAATGATAACGATGATAATGATGATGATGATAACGATGATGATAATAATGATAACGATGATGATGATGATGATGATGATAATAATGATGATAATAATGATGATGATAATGATGATGATAATGATAACGATGATGAAAATAATGATAACGATGATGATTATAATGATAATAATTGATAACCGGATGATGATAGTGATTAAGGTGGTGTCATGTAAGAACATGTCTATTTGAAATCCCTCGACAATGAAAAAATGAAATTTATCCATTAATTAAAATAAAATTATTATTGTGGACTGATAGAGAGCAAACACAATATTAGTGAAATAATATAAATTAAGTAACGATCTGCGTACGAACGATAGCAGGAACGGCAAGGAATGTGCAAAGGTGATAATTGTAGTATTGTTTAAACTGGTCGTCTGATTGGTTGAAACATGAAGAATTGCAATAACTTTGTGGATAATCAAATCAACTTATTTCTTATTTATGCAATACTTTTCTTATACAAATAGTTCTACTAAGGTTAAATTATAGAGAAATTCTATGTGGGGAACACTGCAAATTGTCTACTTTTCCTTTCTTTTGTATCTGGCTCCTCTGATTGGTTTAAAACTTTTAACTCTATATAAAACTTTGTAGAAACGCGTAAACACAAATTGTTCTTCCAAAACTTGCTGTGTATATGTCAATACATCCCATTAGAAAAAATCTCACAATTTGGATGTGGGGAAAGTGAAATGCCGCAGAACAAAAGGAAGTGCTATTGTTTTCGGGATCATTACTGAAATTGCTTCTGTGGAATAGAGGCAAATACTACATCCTTATAATAGAATCAAATTGCTATTTTGGAATAAAACTCAAAGACTATATCCAAGAAAATAATATAAAATTGCTACTGTTTAATAGAGAGAAAACACTATATAAGCATTAAATACGGAACTGATTAAAATGCTTGTTTGGAATAGAGGGAAAACACTTTATCCATGAAATAGAATCAAATTGCTATTGTGGAATAGAGCGCAAACACTATTTCCATGAAATATAATTCCTACTGTGGAACACTTTGTCCATGAAATAATATGTGGAATGTGACAACTCCAAATTTGAATACAAAACAATTATCTTACTATTTATCTAACTAGTTTACAACTTAAACATTATTTGATTGTTATTGATATAACATTTGAATCTTTTAAGACTTGTAAGTAAATATCAAAGAAGCAAGATGTAAAAGAAACAACACGAATTCGATTCACCGTGGAAGAATATCGAAAGTTTTAGCATTTTGAAGTTGATCGAAATTTATTAGTGGCCTAATTCAAACTTTACTCACCACAGAAGGGATTACCATCAGCTCAAAAGTTAAAATGAACACCACTGCTTCATATTTGGAACGAAAAACCATATTTCCATGCCGTTCATTAAGTCTTTGCTTTGTTCAAAGTCATATCATCATCAAGACTTGCTAACTTGAACATTTGAAAGATGGCGCCTTATAAAGCTAACCGCTGAACTGTATAACAACAGACGCACTTTCATTATGACGTCACGGTTTGTTTACATCGATATTTACAAGAAAAGATTTAGGATAAATATTTTCTCCTTTGAGATTTTTAGTATAGTATTTTAACTATACTTTTAGCTATCATACATTAAATTGTACTAAATTGATTTCATTTGTTTGCTGCAATTTTGTCTCACTCTTAGTATAGGCCTTGTTCAAACATCGAATCTCATATGTGTCGAATCAGTAATGCAAATGAATTCAAACAATTTTGCTAATTTGCATTAAATTCGCCACATGTGAGATGCGACGTTAGTACTTGGCCTTAGCTATTTAAAACAATAGGTTGTTTTGATTTCAGGAGAAAGTAGAATAATTCAGTAATAGTTTTTAAGTGATATCTCAACCAACCCACGGGAAATACAAGGCAATACTATTAATAACACTGAGCCGAATAGAATCTAGTAGTTAGCAGGAGCCGATTGAAGTTAGAAGTTTCTCGCTTATAAAAATCGATAGTTGCTTAGTTAGCGCATGGCGCTAAACAGTTTATAGTCTATATACAGCTATTTCAAAAAACGTAGAATACTGCATACTGAATAGTGCATTCCAAGACCGAAATGCATTCTGGGTCATGTAATATTATTAAGGTAAAATAAATAATAATTTAATAGTTATATTATTGTTACTGCATTCCATTCAAAACAATATGCACTATTCAGTGTCCATGAGCTAAACATTTATATATATATATAGTGTTCAACGTTTTTGAAATAGCTGTATACTAAGGTAGGGGCTAGTTCTCCTCTCCCTTCCTATCTTTTGACTAGCGCGAGTTAGGTTTTCTATCGAACTAGCGCGGATGGGGCCGAAATCATCATCCTATAACGTAAACGCAGAATTTTCTTTTCTTTTATGTCTTTTTCAATTTTTTAAGGATACGGTTCACCTGACCACGTACCTTCGCAGGGTGCTCAAAGAGAAAAATTGTTTAGCGCGTCATTTTACATTTTACAAAAAGAGACCGAGTATTTCATTACAAAAAAAGTGGTCAAGGTTTTACTGTTTCTAAACGTTTGGAAACCCTAATGATACACGAATCACAAGTTTGTTGGACTATCTTCTCAAACAACTGAAGTTATTACTAACTATTGTCACTATGAAGAAAATATTTATTTCAAACACTCGACTTCAAACAGCCCCAGAATGCAGCGCGTAGCTGACTCGTACCAGTTCACTGCGCAATTGCGAAAAGGCTAATTATATTCGTGTTTCATTACACTTCAAACACACCCACGTGACCCAAATACTTTGCGTTCATTGGTTGTTTAATTTATGAATTATGAATGAGTATGAGAGCTGCAGTCAACACACACGTTCAAGTAAATACATTTTTTTAATTAATGTTGTGTCCTGCACACAACCTTTATGTATATGCTGTACATAAGTCTTTCTAGTTTTAGACTTTACAAGCTGCTGTCAGATAGCTGATAGAAATAAACCTTCAAAACACTTCGCTTTTAGACTACATGTATAGATACAATAGATATTATTTATTTTAATTTTGCTAATCTATATTTGTTTGGTAACATTAGCTGTACGTAATTTATATTAAATATTACTTATTATTTATTAGATAATTTTTGAATTTTTATTTATTATACATAATTTTTGAATGTTTGAATTTTCTTTATTATATATTTTTTGATCTAAATGTATTTAAATATGTATACAATAAGTGACCAATAGTTACTTCAAACTATTTGGTTATGTTGCATATCAAATATTTCCATTCCGAACGCTGTGTCTACAAGTTGTACGTCGACGTAGGGTTTAAGCTCTTCCGGTTCTCTCTCTCTTTGCTGACTTGATCTTCTTCGTCTAAGTACAAGGCAGACTGCAAGAGCGACGGTTAGTATCAGCAGTAAACCAGCCATTGAGGAAACACTGGAGATTATTATGGTCTGTCGCTCGATGTCACCTGACAAAAGAGAGAATTATAAGTTAATGAATATGTTGATAATGCTTATGTTGGTGATGATCATGATCATGCATGATGATACGATTACACTGCAAAAGCAGCTGAGTAGATACAACACAGTATATTGCGTTAATCATGCATTCAGGATGACACTTTATAGTGAGTAAATACAACTCTATAGTGAGTGAACCCAACTCATTATTGAGTAAAAGTGAGGTTAAACTCAATATATTGAGTACATTGTACTCAATGGTGCGTCTTCATCTACTTTACTCTCAATAATGAGTTGGGTTTACTCACTATAAAGTGTTATCCTTAATGCATGGTTAACGCAATATTCTGTGTTGCATCCACTCAGCCGTTTTTGCAGTGTACGAATCGAAAACGATAATGATAACGATAATGATAACGATAATGATAACGATAATGATAACAATAATGATAACGATAACGATAACGATAATGATAACGATCATAGCAATAATAATAACGATAATGATAACGATAATGATAACGATAATGCCGATAACGATAATGATAACGATAATGATAACGATAACGCTAATGATAACGATAATGATTACGATAATGATAACGATAATGATCATAGCGATAATAATAACAATAATGATAGCGATAATGATAACGATAACGCTAATGATAACGCTAATGATAACGATAATGATAACGATAATGATAACGATAATGATAACGATAACGATAATAATAACGATAATGATAACTCCCATGCACCTGAAGTATCTCTCTTTTTAACTTTCTTAAGTGTCAAAGGCCCTGACGCCAGGTGGTACAATTTAGATTCATCGTTTTTATCATCACGGCTTATCGCTCTTCTTCGCCTTGCTTGACCGCAGCCCGTAGCGCACTTGGACTTTGAACCACTGTGACAAACCATCAGCATACAATGTAAATAGACTACTGGATTGTCGGCGATAAATCGAAACGCGTCGATGCTAAAGTTCTGTACCCTGTTGACTGAGTAATCGTATTTCATAGTACTGTCTACCGCACACCTAAACAAGATAATAAACGAAACAGTTAGAGTATGTTATTTTTTAAGGCAATCAATGAATCAATCAATAATATGCCTCATTTATATAGCGCTAATCCCAAAGCTCAAAGCGCTTTATAACTTTATAGCTTTGAATGTGTGGAGGACTTATCAATTAACCAATCAACCAACCAACCAACCAATAATATGCCTCATTTATATAGCGCTATCCCCAAAGCTCATAGCGATTTGAAACTTTATAGTAACTGTTATGAATATGTGGAGGACTTATAAATCAGCATACCAACCAACCAACCAATCAATCAATCAATCAATCAATCAATCAATCAATAATATGCCTCATTTATATAGCGCTAATCCCAAAGCTCATAGCGCTTTACACCTTTACAGCTATGAATATGTGGAGGACTTATCAATCAGCCAATCAATCAGCCAATCAATCAGTCAGTCAGTCAGTCAATCAATCAATCAATCAATCAATCAATCAATCAATCCATCAATAATATGCCTCAATTATATAGCGCTAATCCCAAAGCTCATAGCGCTTTACACCTTTACAGCTATGAATATGTGGAGGACTTATTAATCAGCCAACCAACCAACCAATCAATCAATGAATATGCAATCATCAATCCACCATTCACTCATTCTTTCAATTAAATAATCAATCGATCATCAACCAATCAATCAATTATTCTTTCAATCAATCAAATAATTAATCATCAATCCAACATTCATACTTTCAATTAAACAATAAATCATCAATCAATCAATCAATCAATCAATCAATCAATTATTCTTTCAATCAATCAGTCAATCAATCAATCAACAAATCAATCAATCAATCTATCAATCAATCCATCAACCAGTTAATAAGTCAATAAATGAACTATTCCATCAATTTATAGATTATATATTTTGTAATAAGTCGTACCCGTTATCAATGAAGACATAGCTAGGGGAGCTCGTCTCGCTACTCGTAGCCGTCGCCAGGCACTTCTCAGCAAAGACGTACAAATTTCCCTTCTCAGATACAACTTTATACTGGACATATATAGGATCGTTAAGGTTGACGCTGATTGGATAATCATTGAACCTATATTTTTTATTATAAGTCCCGTCACTGTAGAGGTCCATTAGGAATGTGAAATTACCAAAAGCACCTAAAAAAGGAAAGGCATTGCAAACATTAATAAATATCGAAACAAATAATTAGGGGTTAGTATGTAATGTGTAATGTGTCCTTATTTCAAAAACTCATTAATAATTCATGAGAAATTGACAAAAGAAATCGTAACCATGACGAGTGTTTTAACTAAAAATAAAGATTCACCCTAATTTACATAAACGTTAACCTAAATTTTCTCTAATAAACTTTCATAAATCCTTGATTTTTTTTTACAAAAAAAGTTTTTGAAGCCGTTCAATAAACTCGCAGATCGTGTTTTATCAGGTCTAAAACCACTTGGCTTCGCTTTGACTGGCTAGGCTTGTACATATGTGAAAGCTCCAATGTTTTTCAACGTGAACACAAGGCTAGACAGCCCAGAACAATAGTTAATAAAATTGGACGCCATATTTCAATGCGGTCTACATTTTTTTACTGAACGTTTCACTTCGATTTTTTTTTTACTGAATGTTTCACCCAGATTTTTTTATTGAACGTTTCACTTCGATTATTGTTACTGAACGTTCCACGTCGATTTTTTTACTGAACGTTTCACTTCGATTATTGTTACTGAACGTTCCACGTCGATTTTTTTACTGAACGTTTCACTTCGATTATTGTTACTGAAAGTTTCACCCAGATTTTTTTACTGAACGTATCACTTCGATTTTTTTTACTGAAAGTTTCACCCAGATTTTTTTATTGAACGTTTCACTTCGATTATTGTTACTGAACGTTCCACGTCGATTTTTTTACTGAACGTTTCACTTCGATTATTGTTACTGAAAGTTTCACCCAGATTTTTTTACTGAACGTTTCACTTCGATTATTGTTACTGAACGTTCCACGTCGATTTTTTTACTGAACATTTCACTTCGATTATTGTTACTGAAAGTTTCACTTCGATTATTGTATGTATCACAGTACCTTCTTCGGCAACTACTCGTCTGTTCGGCTCATAGCTAGTCGCTCCCCGTACTGTCTGTGTTCTCTTATATGTACAATTAAACGGTAATGTAAGGTCATCTTCACGGGTAATGGTATCTCCTGGTGCCGGGCTGCTTATCTCAAAAGCTATGACTTTATTCTTATAAGTAATCGTGTCAGCTTTCATAACGAATGATGTTTGGCAAGCGTTTAGATTTGTTTTTAGTTTGATCTTTGCCCCACTAGTATCAGCGACACAGTTCTCGTCGATAAGATGAAATTGGGTGGCGTCGAGATGAGGATAGACATCTTTTCCTATCTCTATGGTCATGTCGTTCTCGCCACATGTGACTGTGATGCCGCTCTGTTTGAAGATAGCATGGTAACGAGTGTTAATGGTGGAGGATAGCATGGTAACGAGTGTTAATGGTGGAGGATAGCATGGTAACGAGTGTCAATGGTGGAGGATAGCATGGTAACGAGTGTCAATGGTGGAGGATAGCATGGTAACGAGTGTTAATGGTGGAGGATAGCATGGTAACGAGTGTTAATGGTGGAGGTAGGGATAAAGGTACTGATGAAGGCGACGATGATGGTGATAATGATGATAATATTTGCGATGATGGTGATCGTTATGATGATAAAGATGATGATAATGATAGTGATAACAATTATCGAAGGTGATGGTTATGACAACAATAACAATGATAATGCTGGTAATGATGATGGTGATGGTGATAATAATAATAATATGATGATGATAATGATAATGATAAGTAATATATACAATATAAGCGGCCGATTTGTATGGGATTTAAATCGTCATTTCAAAAGCACTAGTGGTCAGAAATTCCAGTGAGCTTTGTTCCATGGGTGGCCTAGCAAATGTATTATCTATGTGTTCTCCAAGGGCAAAATGCATAAAAATGACATAACGATACACCTACCGGTGAAGTTGGTGCGGGTATTGTGAAACGACCTTGAGTAGTCTTAACAGGAGCTTTTCTCGTTGTAAAAGGAGCTTTTGTAGTTGCAACAGGAGCTTTTCTCGTTGTAACAGGAGCTTTTCTCGTTGTAACAGGAGCTTTTGTAGTTGCAACAGGAGCTTTTGTAGTAGCAACAGGAGCTTTCGTAGTAGCAACAGGAGCTTTCGTAGTAGCAACAGGAGCTTTTGTAGTTGCAACAGGAGCTTTTGTAGTAGCAACAGGAGCTTTCGTAGTAGCAACAAGAGCTTTCGTAGTAGCAACAGGAGCTTTTGTAGTAGCAACACGAGCTTTTGTAGTAGCAACAGGAGCTTTAGTAGTAGCAACAGGAGCCTTCGTAGTAGCAACAGGAGCTTTTGTAGTAGCAACAGGAGCTTTTGTAGTAGCAACAGGAACTTTCGTAGTAGCAACAGGAACTTTCGTAGTAGCAACAGGAGCTTTTGTAGTAGCAACAGGAGCTTTGGTAGTAGCAACAGGAGCCTTCGTAGTAGCAACAGGAGCTTTTGTAGTAGCAACAGGAGCTTTTGTAGTAGCAACAGGAGCTTTTGTAGTAGCAACAGGAGCTTTTGTAGTAGCAACAGGAGCTTTCGTAGTAGCAACAGGAACTTTCGTAGTAGCAACAGGAGCTTTTGTAGTTGCAACAGGAGCTTTTGTAGTAGCAACAGGAGCTTTTGTAGTAGCAACAGGAACTTTCGTAGTAGCAACAGGAACTTTCGTAGTAGCAACAGGAGCTTTTGTAGTAGCAACAGGAGCTTTTGTAGTAGCAACAGGAGCCTTCGTAGTAGCAACAGGAGCTTTTGTAGTAGCAACAGGAGCTTTCGTAGTAGCAACAGGAACTTTCGTAGTAGCAACAGGAGCTTTTGTAGTTGCAACAGGAGCTTTTGTAGTTGCAACAGGAGCTTTTGTAGTTGCAACAGGAGCTTTTGTAGTTGCAACAGGAGCTTTTGTAGTTGCAACAGGAGCTTTTGTAGTTGCAACAGGACCTATTGTAGTTGCAACAGGAACTTTTGTAGTAGCAACAGGAACTTTTGTAGTTGCAACAAGAGCTTTTGTAGTTTCAACAGGAACTTTTGTAGTTGCAATAGGAGCCTTAGTAGTTGCTACAGAAGCTATTGTAGTTGCAACAGGAATTTTCGTAGTTTCAACAGGAACTTTTGTAGTTGCAACAGGAGTCTGGGTAGTTGCAACAGGAGCTATTGTAGTTGCAACAGGAGCTTTTGTAGTTGTAACAGGAGCTATTGTAGTTGTAACAGGAGCTTGTGTAGTTGCAACAGGAGCCTCAGTAGTTGTAACAGGAACTTTTGTAGTTGCAACCGGAACTTTTGTAGTTTCAACAGGAGCTATTTTAGTTGCAACAGGAGCTGTTGTAGTTGTAACAGGAGCTATTGTAGTTGTAACAGGAACTTTTGTAGTTGCAACAGGAACTTTTGTAGTTGCAACAGGAACCTGGGTGGTCGCAACAGGAATTTTCGTAGTTTCAACAGGAACTTTTGTAGTGGCAACAGGAGCTTTTGTAGTTGCAACAGGAGCTATTGTAGTTGCAACAGGAGCCTGCGTAGTTGTAACAGGAGCCTGCGTAGTTGCAACAGGAGCTGTTGTAGTTGCAACATGTGCTGTTGTAGTTGCAACAGGAACCTTAGTAGTTGCAACAGGAGCTTTTGTAGTAGCAACAGGGACTTTTGTAGTTTCAACAGGGACTTTTGTAGTTACAACAGGAGCTATTGTAGTTGCAACAGGAGCTTTTGTAGTTGCAACAACAACTTTTGTAGTTGCAAAAGGAACTTTTGTAGTTGCCACAGGAGCCTTAGTAGTTGTAACCGGAGCTTTTGTAGTTACAACAGGAGCTATTGTAGTTGTAACAGGAACTTTTGTAGTTGCAACAGGAACATTTGTAGTTGCAACAGGAGCCTTAGTAGTTGTAACCGGAGCTTTTGTAGTTGCAATAGGAACTTTTGTAGTTTCATCAGGAACTTTTGTAGTTGCAACATGAACTTTTGTAGTTTCAATAAGAGCTTGGGTAGTTGCAACAGGAGCTATTGTAGTTGCAATTGGAGCTATTGTAGTTGCAACAGGAACTTTTGTAGTTGCAACAGGAGCCTCAGTAGTTGTAACAGGAACTTTTGTAGTTGCAACAGGAGTCTGGGTAGTTGCAACAGGAGCTATTGTAGTTGCAACAGGAGCTTTTGTAGTTGTAACAGGAGCTATTGTAGTTGTAACAGGAGCTTGTGTAGTTGCAACAGGAGCCTCAGTAGTTGTAACAGGAACTTTTGTAGTTGCAACCGGAACTTTTGTAGTTTCAACAGGAGCTTGGGTAGTTGCAACAGGAGCTGTTGTAGTTGCTACCGAAGCTATTGTAGTTGCAACAGGAATTTTCGTAGTTTCAACAGGAACTTTTGTAGTGGCAACAGGAGCTCTTGTAGTTGCAACAGGACCTATTGTAGTTGCAACAGGAACTTTTGTAGTAGCAACAGGAACTTTTGTAGTTGCAACAAGAGCTTTTGTAGTTTCAACAGGAACTTTTGTAGTTGCAATAGGAGCCTTAGTAGTTGCTACAGAAGCTATTGTAGTTGCAACAGGAATTTTCGTAGTTTCAACAGGAACTTTTGTAGTTGCAACAGGAGTCTGGGTAGTTGCAACAGGAGCTATTGTAGTTGCAACAGGAGCTTTTGTAGTTGTAACAGGAGCTATTGTAGTTGTAACAGGAGCTTGTGTAGTTGCAACAGGAGCCTCAGTAGTTGTAACAGGAACTTTTGTAGTTACAACCGGAACTTTTGTAGTTTCAACAGGAGCTATTTTAGTTGCAACAGGAGCTGTTGTAGTTGTAACAGGAGCTATTGTAGTTGTAACAGGAACTTTTGTAGTTGCAACAGGAACTTTTGTAGTTGCAACAGGAACCTGGGTGGTCGCAACAGGAATTTTCGTAGTTTCAACAGGAACTTTTGTAGTGGCAACAGGAGCTTTTGTAGTTGCAACAGGAGCTATTGTAGTTGCAACAGGAGCCTGCGTAGTTGTAACAGGAGCCTGCGTAGTTGCAACAGGAGCTGTTGTAGTTGCAACATGTGCTGTTGTAGTTGCAACAGGAACCTTAGTAGTTGCAACAGGAGCTTTTGTAGTAGCAACAGGGACTTTTGTAGTTTCAACAGGGACTTTTGTAGTTACAACAGGAGCTATTGTAGTTGCAACAGGAGCTTTTGTAGTTGCAACAACAACTTTTGTAGTTGCAAAAGGAACTTTTGTAGTTGCCACAGGAGCCTTAGTAGTTGTAACCGGAGCTTTTGTAGTTACAACAGGAGCTATTGTAGTTGTAACAGGAACTTTTGTAGTTGCAACAGGAACATTTGTAGTTGCAACAGGAGCCTTAGTAGTTGTAACCGGAGCTTTTGTAGTTGCAATAGGAACTTTTGTAGTTTCATCAGGAACTTTTGTAGTTGCAACATGAACTTTTGTAGTTTCAATAAGAGCTTGGGTAGTTGCAACAGGAGCTATTGTAGTTGCAATTGGAGCTATTGTAGTTGCAACAGGAACTTTTGTAGTTGCAACAGGAGCCTCAGTAGTTGTAACAGGAACTTTTGTAGTTGCAACAGGAGTCTGGGTAGTTGCAACAGGAGCTATTGTAGTTGCAACAGGAGCTTTTGTAGTTGTAACAGGAGCTATTGTAGTTGTAACAGGAGCTTGTGTAGTTGCAACAGGAGCCTCAGTAGTTGTAACAGGAACTTTTGTAGTTGCAACCGGAACTTTTGTAGTTTCAACAGGAGCTTGGGTAGTTGCAACAGGAGCTGTTGTAGTTGCTACCGAAGCTATTGTAGTTGCAACAGGAATTTTCGTAGTTTCAACAGGAACTTTTGTAGTGGCAACAGGAGCTCTTGTAGTTGCAACAGGAGCTATTGTAGTTGCAACAAGACCTATTGTAGTTGCAACAGGAGCTGTTGTAGCTGTAACAGGAGCTATTGTAGTTGTAACAGGAACTTTTGTAGTTGCAACAGGAGCCTCAGTAGTTGTAACAGAAACTTTTGTAGTTGCAACAGGAGCCTGGGTAGTTGCAACAGGAGCTATTGTAGTTGCAATAGGAGCTGTTGTAGTTGTAACAGGAGCTATTGTAGTTGTAACAGGAATTTTTGTAGTTGCAACAGCAGCCTCAGTAGTTGTAACAGGAACTTTTGTAGTTGCAACAGGAGCCAGGGTAGTCGCAACAGGAACTTTTGTAGTTGCAACAGGAGCTGTTGTAGTTGCAACAGGAGATATTGTAGTTTCAACAGGAACTTTTGTAGTGGCATCAGGAGCTTTTGTAGTTGCAACAGGAGCTATTGTAGTTGCAACAGGAGCTATTGTAGTTGCAACAGGAGCTGTTGTAGTTGTAACAGGAGCTATTGTAGTTGTAACAGGAACTTTTGTAGTTGCAATAGGAACTTTTGTAGTTGCAACAGGAGCTTTTGTAGTTGCAACAGGAGCTATTGTGGTAGCAACAGGAGCTGTTGCAGTTGTAACAGGTGCTTTAATAGTTGTAACAGGAGCTGTTGTTGAAGCTGTAATTGGAAAATAAGTACTTGCAACAGGAGATGTTGTTGTAGCTGTAATTGAAACATCAGCAGTTGCAACAAGAGCTATTGTAGTGTCAAAAGGAGCCTGCGTAGTTGTAACAGGAGCTTTTGTAGTTGCAACAGGAGCTGTAGCAGTTTTAACAGGAGCTATTGTTGTTGCAACAGGAGCTGTAGTAGTTGTAACAGGAGCTTGGGTAGTTGCAACAGGAGCTGTTGTAGTTATAACGGGAGCTATTGTAGTTGCTACAGGAACTTTTGTACTTGCAACAGGAGCTTTGGTAGTTGTAACAGAAGCTATTGTAGTGTCAACAGGAGCTATTGTAGTGTCAACAGGAGTCCTGGTAGTTATAACAGGAGCCTGAGTAGTTGCAACAGGAGCTGTTGTAGTTGTAACAGGCGCTATTGTAGTAGCAACAGGAGATATTGTAGTTTCAACAGGAGCGGTTGTTGTAGCTGTAATTGGAACCTGAGTAGTTGCAACAGGAGCTTGAATAGTTTTAACAGAAAGTTGAAGAGTTGTTAAATAAATAGTGCTCGCTAACGCAACTGAACTTGAGCTAGTTACAATCTTAACAGAACTTCCAACAACAAAAGTACTTTTTCCCGATATTGGAAATGATGCAGCTGATGTTGATGGACTTGCTTCAACAGAAGTAGTTGCCTGGGTAGTAGTTGATTGAGCTTCCGTACTTGCTTGCACTGCAACACTGCTAGTTACTTGTAAGGAAGATGATGATGCAGCTTGTGGTGATGCACTTGATTGGGCTGCAGTAGTCGCTTGTACTACAACAGTGCTACTTTCTGGCAAGGCAGATGTTGATGCAGCTGGTGGTGATGCACTTGGTTGGACAGCAGTAGTTATCTCTACTAAAACACTGCTACTTTCTGGTAAGGCAGATGTAGATACAGCTTGTGGTGATGGACTTGGTTGGACAGCAGTAGTTGCCTGTACTACAACACTGCTACTTTCTGGCATGGCAGATGTAGATGCAGCTGCTGGTGATACACTTGGTTGAGCAGCAGCAGTCGTTTGTACTACAACACTGCTACTTTTTAACACAGAAGATGATGATGCAGCTTGTGGTGATGCACTTGGTTGGGCTGCAGAAGTCGCTTGTACTACAACAGTGCTACTTTCTGGCGTGGCAGATGTAGATGCAGCTGCTGGTGATACACTTGGTTGGGCTGCAGCAGTCGTTTGTACTACAACACTGCTACTTTTTAACACAGAAGATGATGATGCAGCTTGTGGTGATGCACTTGGTTGGGCTGCAGAAGTCGCTTGTACTACAACACTGCTACTTTCTGGCAATGCAGTTGATGATGCAGCTGGCGGAGATGGACTTGGTTGGACTTGTACTACAACACTGCTACTTTCTGGCAAGGCAGATGTTGATGCAGCTGGTGGTGATGCACTTGGTTGGGCTGCAGTAGTCACTTGTACTACAACACTGCTACTTTTTAACACAGAAGATGATGATGTAGCTGGTGGTGATGCACTTGGTTGGGCTGCAGTAGTCACTTGTACTACAACACTGCTACTTTTTAACACAGAAGATGATGATGCAGCTTGTGGTGATGCACTTGGTTGGGCTGCAGAAGTCGCTTGTACTACAACAGTGCTACTTTCTGCCAAGGCAGAAGTTGATGCAGCTGATGGTGATGGACTTGGTTGGGCTGCAGTATTCGCTTGTACTACCATACTGCTACTTTCTGGCATGGCAGATGATGATGCAGCTTGTGGTGATGCACTTGATTGGGCTGCACTAGTCGCTTGTACTACAACACTCCTACTTTTTGGCAAGGAAGATGATGATGATGCCTGTGGTGGTGATAGACTTGGTTGGACATCAGTAGTTGCCTGTACTACAACACTGCTACTTTCAGGGAAAGCAGATGTTGATACAACTGGTGGTGGTGCACTTGATTGGACTGCAGAAGTCGCTTGTACTACAACGGTGCTACTTTCTTGAATGGCAGATGATGATGCAGCTGGTGGTGATGCATTTGGATGGGCTGCACTAGTCGATTGTACTACAACAGTGCTACTTTCTGGCAAGGCAGATGATGATGCAGCTGGTGGTGATGCATTTGGATGGGCTGCACTAGTCGATTGTACTACAACACTGCTACTTTTTAACACAGAAAATGATGATGCAGCTTGTGGTGATGCACTTGGTTGGGCTGCAGAAGTCGCTTGTACTACAACAGTGCTACTTTCTGGCGTGGCAGATGTAGATGCAGCTGCTGGTGATACACTTGGTTGGGCTGCAGCAGTCGTTTGTACTACAACACTGCTACTTTTTAACACAGAAGATGATGATGCAGCTTGTGGTGATGCACTTGGTTGGGCTGCAGAAGTCGCTTGTACTACAACACTGCTACTTTCTGGCAATGCAGTTGATGATGCAGCTGGCGGAGATGGACTTGGTTGGACTTGTACTACAACACTGCTACTTTCTGGCAAGGCAGATGTTGATGCAGCTGGTGGTGATGCACTTGGTTGGGCTGCAGTAGTCACTTGTACTACAACACTGCTACTTTTTAACACAGAAGATGATGATGTAGCTGATGGTGATGCACTTGGTTGGGCTGCAGTAGTCGCTTGTACTACAACAGTGCTACTTTCTGCCAAGGCAGAAGTTGATGCAGCTGATGGTGATGGACTTGGTTGGGCTGCAGTATTCGCTTGTACTACCACACTGCTACTTTCTGGCATGGCAGATGATGATGCAGCTTGTGGTGATGCACTTGATTGGGCTGCACTAGTCGCTTGTACTACAACACTCCTACTTTTTGGCAAGGAAGATGATGATGATGCATGTGGTGGTGATAGACTTGGTTGGACATCAGTAGTTGCCTGTACTACAACACTGCTTCTTTCAGGGAAAGCAGATGTTGATACAACTGGTGGTGGTGCACTTGATTGGACTGCAGAAGTCGCTTGTACTACAACGGTGCTACTTTCTTGAATGGCAGATGATGATGCAGCTGGTGGTGATGCATTTGGATGGGCTGCACTAGTCGATTGTACTACAACAGTGCTACTTTCTGGCAAGGCAGATGTTGAAGCAGCTGGTGGTAGTGCACTTGGTTGGACTGAAGTAGTTATCTGCATTACAACACTGCTACTTTCTGGTATGGCAGATGTTGATACAACTAGTGGTGATGCACTTGATTGGGCTGTTGATGATGTTGCAGTTGATGATGCAGCTGGCGGAGATGGACTTGGTTGGACTTGTACTACAACACTGCTACTTTCTGACAAGGCAGATGTTGATGCAGCTTGTGGTGATGGACTTGGTTGGACAGCAGTAGTCACTTGTTCTACAACACTGCTACGTTTTGGCAAGGCAGATGTAGATGCAGCTGCTGGTGATACAGTTGGTTGGGCTGCAGCAGTAGTTATCTGTACTACAACACTGCTACTTTCTGGTAAGGCAGATGTAGATACAGCTTGTGGTGATGGACTTGGTTGGACTGCAGTAGTTGCTTGTACTACCACACTGCTACTTTCTGGCATGGCAGATAATGATGCAGCTTGTGGTGATGCACTTGGTTGGACTGCAGAAGTCGCTTGTACTACAACAGTGCTACTTTCTTGAATGGCAGATGATGATGCAGCTTGTGGTGATGCACTTGGTTGGGCTGCAGTAGTTGCCTGTACTACAACACTGATACTTTCTGGCAAGGCAGATGTTGATGCAGATGGTGGTGATGCACTTGGTTGGGCTGCAGTAGTTGCCTGTACTACAACACTGATACTTTCTGGCAAGGCAGATGTTGATGCAGCTGGCGGAGATGGACTTGGTTGGACTTGTACTACAACACTGCTACTTTCTGGCAAGGCAAATGTTGATGCAGCTGGTAGTGATGCACTTGGTTGGACAGCAGTAGTTATCTGTACTAAAACACTGCTACTTTCTGGTAAGTCAGAGGTAGATGCAGCTTGTGGTGATGGACTTGGTTGGACTGCAGTAGTCGCTTGTACTACAACACTGCTACTTTCTGGCAAGGCAGATGTAGATGCAGCTGCTGCTGATGCACTTGGTTGGGCTGCAGTAGTCGTTTGTACTACAACACTGGTACGTTTTAACACAGAAGATGATGATGCAGCTGATGGTGATGCACTTGGTTGGGCTGCAGTAGTCGCTTGTACTACCACACTGCTACTTTCTGGCATGGCAGATGATGATGCAGCTTGTGGTGATGCACTTGGTTGGGCCGCAGAAGTCGCTTGTACTACAACAGTACTACTTTCTGGCAAGGCAGATGTTGAAGCAGCTGGTGGTGATGCACTTGCTTGGACTTGTACTACAACACTGCTACTTTCTGGCAAGGCAGATGTTGAAGCAGCTGGTGGTGATGCACTTGGTTGGGCTGAAGTAGTAATCTGCATTACAACACTGCTACTTTGTAACACTAAAAATGATGATGCAGCTTTTGGTGATGCACTTGGTTGGGCTGCAGTTGTCGCTTGTATTACCACACTGCTACTTTCAGGCAAGGTAGATGATGATGCAGCTGGTGGTGATGCACTTGGTTGGACTTGTACTACAACAGTGCTACTTTCTGGCAAGGCAGATGTTGAAGCAGCAGTTGGTGATGCACTTGGATGGGCTGCACTAGTCGCTTGTACTACAACAGTGCTACTTTCTGGCAAGGCTGATGTTGAAGCAGCTGGTGGTGATGGACTTGGTTGGACTTGTACTACAACACTGCTACTTTCTTGAATGGCAGATATTGAAGCAGCAGGTGGTGATGCACTGGGATGGACTGCACTAGTCGCTTGTACTACAACAGTGCTACTTTCTGGCAAGGCAGGTGTTGAAGCAGCTGGTGGTGATGCACTTGGTTGGACAGAATTAGTTATCTGTACTAAAACACTGCTACTTTCTGGTAAGGCAGATGTAGATGCAGCTGCTGGTGATGCACTTGGCTGGACTTGTACTACAACACTGATACTTTCTGGCAAGGCAGATGATGATGCAGCTTGTAGTGATGCACTTGGTTGGGCTGCAGAAGTCGCTTGTACTACAACAGTGCTACTTTCTGGCAAGGCAGATGTAGATGCAGCTGCTGGTGATGCACTTGGCTGGACTTGTACTACAACACTGATACTTTCTGGCAAGGCAGATGATGATGCAGCTTGTAGTGATGCACTTGGTTGGGCTGCAGAAGTCGCTTGTACTACAACAGTGCTACTTTCTGGCAAGGCAGATGTTGAAGCAGCTGGTGGTGGTGCACTTGGTTTGGCTGAAGTAGTTATCTGCATTACAAAACTGATACTTTCTGGCAAGGCTGATGGAGATGCAGCTGGTGGTGATGCACTTGGTTGGACAGCAGTAGTCGCTTGTACTACAACACTGCTTCTTTCTGGCACAGCAGATGATGATGCAGCTGCTGGTGATGCACTTGGTTGGACTGCAGAAGTCGATTGTACTTCAACACTGCTACTTTCTTGAATGGCAGATGATGATGCAGCTTGTGGTGATGCACTTGGTTGGGCTGCAGAAGTCGCTTGTACTTCAACACTGCTACTTTCTTGAATGGCAGATGATGATGCAGCTTGTGGTGATGCACTTAGTTGGGCTACAGAAGTCGCTTGTACTACCACACTGCTACTTTCTAGCAAGGTAGATGATGATGCAGCTGGTGGTGATGGACTTGGTTGGACTTGTAATACAACACTGCTACTTTCTGGCAAGGCAGATATTGAAGCAGCAGGTGGTGATGCACTGGGATGGGCTGCACTAGTCGCTTGTACTACAACAGTGCTACTTTCTGGCAAGGCAGGTGTTGAAGCAGCTGGTGGTGATGCACTTGGTTGGACAGAATTAGTTATCTGTACTAAAACACTGCTACTTTCTGGTAAGGCAGATGTAGATGTAGCTGCTGGTGATGCACTTGGCTGGACTTGTACTTCAACACTGCTACTTTCTTGAATGGCAGATGATGCAGCTTGTGGTGATGCACTTGGTTGGGCTGCAGAAGTCGCTTGTACTTCAACACTGCTACTTTCTTGAATGGCAGATGATGGTGCAGCTTGTAGTGATGCACTTGGTTGGGCTGCAGAAGTCGCTTGTACTACAACAGTGCTACTTTCTGGCAAGGCAGATGTTGAAGCAGCTGGTGGTGATGCACTTGGTTGGGCTGAAGTAGTTATCTGCATTACAACACTGATACTTTCTGGCAAGGCTGATGGAGATGCAGCTGGTGGTGATGCACTTGGTTGGGCTGAAGTAGTTATCTGCATTACAACTCTGCTACTTTCTGGTATGGCAGATGTTGATACGACTGGTGGTGATGCACTTGATTGGGCTGCACTTGTCGCTTGTACTGCAACAGTGCTACTTTCTGGCAAGGCAGATGTTAAAGCAGCTGGTGGTGATGCACTTGGTTCGGCTGAAGTAGTTATCTGCATGACAACACTGCTACTTACTGGTATGGCAGTTGTTGATACAACTGGTGGTGATGCACTTGATTGGGCTGCAGTAGTTGCTTGTACTATAACAGTGATACTTTCTGGCAAGGCAGATGTTGATGCAGCTGGTGGTGATGCACTTGGTTGGACAGCAGTAGTTATCTGTACTAAAACACTGCTACTTTCTGGTAAGACAGATGTAGATGCAGCTTGTGGTGATGGACTTGGTTGGACTGCAGTAGTCGCTTGTACTACAACACTGCTACTTTCTGGCAAGGCAGATGTAGATGCAGCTGCTGATGATGCACTTGGTTGGGCTGCAGTAGTCGTTTGTACTACAACACTGGTACTTTTTAACACAGAAGATGATGATGCAGCTGATGGTGATGCACTTGGTTGGGCTGCAGTAGTCGCTTGTACTACCACACTGCTACTTTCTGGCATGGCAGATGATGATGCAGCTTGTGGTGATGCACTTGGTTGGGCTGCAGAAGTCGCTTGTACTACAACAGTACTACTTTCTGGCAAGGCAGATGTTGAAGCAGCTGGTGGTGATGCACTTGCTTGGACTTGTACTACAACACTGCTACTTTCTGGCAAGGCAGATGTTGAAGCAGCTGGTGGTGATGCACTTGGTTGGGCTGAAGTAGTTATCTGCATTACAACACTGCTACTTTGTAACACTAAAAATGATGATGCAGCTTTTGGTGATGCACTTGGTTGGGCTGCAGTTGTCGCTTGTATTACCACACTGCTACTTTCTGGCAAGGTAGATGATGATGCAGCTGGTGGTGATGCACTTGGTTGGACTTGTACTACAACAGTGCTACTTTCTGGCAATGCAGATGTTGAAGCAGCAGTTGGTGATGCACTTGGATGGGCTGCACTAGTCGCTTGTACTACAACAGTGCTACTTTCTGGCAAGGCAGATGTAGATGCAGCTTGTGGTGATGGACTTGGTTGGACTGCAGAAGTCGATTGTACTTCAACACTGCTACTTTCTTGAATGGCAGATGATGATGCAGCTTGTGGTGATGCACTTGGTTGGGCTGCAGAAGTCGCTTGTACTTCAACACTGCTACTTTCTTGAATGGCAGATGATGGTGCAGCTTGTGGTGATGCACTTGGTTGGGCTGCAGAAGTCGCTTGTACTACCACACTGCTACTTTCTAGCAAGGTAGATGATGATGCAGCTGGTGGTGATGGACTTGGTTGGACTTGTGATACAACACTGCTACTTTCTGGCAAGGCAGATATTGAAGCTGCTGGTGGTGATGCACTTGGTTGGACATCAATAGTCGCTTGTACTACAACAGTGCTACTTTCTGGCAAGGCAGATGTAGATGCAGCTTGTGGTGATGGACTTGGTTGGACTGCAGTGGTCGCTTGTACTACAACACTGCTACTTTCTGGCAAGGCAGATGTAGATGCAGCTGCTGGTGATGGACTTGGTTGGGCTGCAGTAGTCGCTTGTACTACCACACTGCTACGTTCTGGCATTGCAGATGATGATGCAGCTTGTAGTGATGCACTTGGTTGGGCTGCAGAAGTCGCTTGTACTACCACACTGCTACTTTCTGGCAAGGCAGATGTTGAAGCAGCTGGTGGTGATGGACTTGGTTGGACTTGTACTACAACACTGCTACTTTCTGGCAAGGCAGATATTGAAGCAGCAGGTGGTAATGCACTGGGATGGGCTGCACTAGTCGCTTGTACTACAACAGTGCTACTTTCTGGCAAGGCAGGTGTTGAAGCAGCTGGTGGTGATGCACTTGGTTGGACAGAATTAGTTATCTGTACTAAAACACTGCTACTTTCTGGTAAGGCAGATGTAGATGCAGCTACTGGTGATGCACTTGGCTTGACTTGTACTACAACACTGCTACTTTCTGGCAAAGCAGATGATGATGCAGCTTGTAGTGATGCACTTGGTTGGGCTGCAGAAGTCGCTTGTACTACAACAGTGCTACTTTCTGGCAAGGCAGATGTAGATGCAGCTGGTGGTGATGCACTTGGTTTGGCTGAAGTAGTTATCTGCATTACTACACTGATACTTTCTGGCAAGGCTGATGGAGATGCAGCTGGTGGTGATGCACTTGGTTGGGCTGCAGAAGTCGCTTGTACTTCAACACTGCTACTTTCTTGAATGTCAGATGATGGTGCAGCTTGTGGTGATGCACTTGGTTGGGCTGCAGAAGTCGCTTGTACTACCACACTGCTACTTTCTAGCAAGGTAGATGATGATGCAGCTGGTGGTGATGGACTTGGTTGGACTTGTGCTACAACAGTGCTACTTTCTGGCAAGGCAGATATTGAAGCAGCTGGTGGTGATGCACTTGGTTGGACATCAGTAGTCGCTTGTACTACATTACTGCTACTTTCTGGCACAGCAGATGATGATGCAGCTGCTGGTGATGCACTTGGTTGGACTGCAGAAGTCGATTGTACTTCAACACTGCTACTTTCTTGAATGGCAGATGATGATGCAGCTTGTGGCGATGCACTTGGTTGGGCTGCAGAAGTCGCTTGTACTTCAACACTGCTACTTTCTTGAATGGCAGATGATGGTGCAGCTTGTGGTGATGCACTTGGTTGGGCTGCAGAAGTCGCTTGTACTACCACACTGCTACTTTCTAGAAAGGTAGATGATGATGCAGCTGGTGGTGATGGACTTGGTTGGACTTGTGCTACAAAACTGCTACTTTCTGGCAAGGCAGATGATGATGCAGGTGGCGGAGATGGACTTGGTTGGACTTGTACTACAACACTGCTACTTTCTGGCAAGGCAGATGCAGTTGCAGCTGCTGGTGATGCACTTGGCTGGACTTGTACTACAACACTGCTACTTTCTGGCAAGGCAGATGATGATTCAGCTGGTGGAGATGCACTTGGTTGGACAGCAGTAGTCGCTTGTACTACAACACTGCTACTTTCTGGCAAGGCAGATGTTGATGCAGCTTGTGGTGATGCGCTTGGTTGGACAGCAGTAATCTGTACTAAAACACTGCTACTTTCTGGTAAGGCAGATGTAGATGCAGCTTGTGGTGATGCACTTGGTTGGACTTGTAATACAAGACTGCTACTTCCTTGCAAGGCAGATGATGATGCAGCTGGTTGTGATGCACTTGGTTGGACTGCAGTAGTCGCTTGTACTACAACACTGCTACTTACTTGCAAGGCAGATGTTGATGCAGCTGGCGGAGATTGACTTAGTTGGATTGAAGTAGTTGCCTGTACTACAACACTGCTAGAGGTTTGTGAGGTAGTTTGCTGCGAAGAGATGTTGTACATTTGATGTTACTATATATTATGTTGAAGGAGCATATGAATAGAAATTTTGTAGAGTAATTACGAAAGTGTTGGTTACCAAAAAAAAATATTTACAAATAATTTGAATACATAGAAAAATAAATATATTAAATTATATGAATCAATATTGATGTGAAATTAACAATTGGATCAAATGAACAATAGATGGATACATTCTCCATTAAATGTTTTAACTTTTCAATAAATTTAAAAAAAAATCATTATATCATTGTTTTATGTATGTAAATTTGTTTTCTATTTTTTAGCGGTAATATTATTCGTGCTTTTCTAGAAATTTGTGAATACTCTTACAACAAAACAAAGCTTTAGGCTGGTTCGCACTTCCGAAATAAGCATAACCAGCATACTCAGACTCAGTTGGGCTTTGCTCATTAATTAGCCAGACTTGCCTTTTCTTATAGCTATTGGAGAAATGGTTTAGTTTCTGTTTATGATTACTTAGCTTATGTCGCTAGTGTAACCAAGGCTTTAAAGTGCCTATTAACTCTGGCTGTTTGCTATATCTATTAAAAGTACTGGTCCTAAATAACAATTTTCCAGAATAATAGAATACTACGATAAAAACTGTGCATTTTAGAGCGGTTTGAATTTGCCCAAAAAGTGTTGTTTGGGCTTCCAAATTTGAAAATGCACTAGTAGAACATTTCACATCAATCAAAAATGTTTGCAAGAATCTTATGTATAAATTGATAAACAAATCCGGATTAAAGTAACACAGAACAATATAATTAACTCAGAATAAAAATGAACGATTCGTTTTCAATTAATTTTTCCATTGTTTTTAACTCCTCCTACATTTTCTGTCGCCTTAATTTTAATTGGTTCATCACTTTTCCCGCTTCTTATTTATACACAGTATTTCTCTTAGTGTAATTTATAACTCTTTTACTCCGATGAAGGGCTAAAGCTCGAAACGTCAGTAAAGTAAGTCAACATTTTTTACGGTGTTACAAATATCATTCTATTACCTATCGTTTATATCAAAAACTGACGCAGCCTATACTAGTTTACTCGCTAGTTTCCATTTAGTAAACAGAAAGTAAATCGCGTAAAACTCAAATTAATGTTAAAACTTGGTATTAAATCTAAAGTAATTCAGATTATCCTACAGAATACAAAAACTTGCTATCGACAAAAAATCGATCAATCAAATGTTATAAAACTCATGGTAAATCTAAAGTAAATCAGATCATCCTACAGAATACAAAAACTTGCTATCGACAAAAAATCGATCAATCAAATGTTATAAAACTCATGGTAAATCTAAAGTAATTCAGATCATCAGGACTACAGAATACAAAACTTGCTATCGACGAAAAATCGATCAATCAAATGTTAAAACTCATGGTAAATCTAAAGTAATTCAGATCATCCTACAGAATACAAAACTTGCTATCGCCATAAATCGATCAATCAAATGTTTTAAAACTCATGGTAAATCTAAAGTAATTCAGATCATCCTACAGAATACAAAACTTGCTATCGACAAAAAATCGATCAATCAATGTTAAAACTCATGGTAAATCTAAAGTAATTCAGATCATCCTACAGAATACAAAACTTGCTATCGACAAAAAATCGATCAATCAAATGTTATAAAACTCATGGTAAATCTAAAGTAATTCATATCATCCTACAGAATACAAAACTTGCTATCGACAAAAAAATCGATCAATCAATGTTAAAACTCATGGTAAATCTAAAGTAATTCAGATCATCCTACAGAATACAAAACTTGCTATCGACAAAAAATCGATCAATGAATGTTAAAACTCATGGTAAATCTAAAGTAATTCAGATTATCCTACAGAATACAAAATTTGATATCGACAAAAAATCGATCAATCAAATGTTAAAACTTAATAAATCTAAGTGATTTAGAAGTTTGAAAAACTCACAATATAGTGTATATAGGATATGTAGTTTATATTTACTCCGACGAAGGGATAAAGCTCGAAACGTCAGTAAAGTCAGCATTTTTTACGGTGTTACAAGTTTATATCAAAAAACAGACGCAGCCTATACTAGTTTACTTGCTACTTTCCATTTAGTAAATAGAAAAAATCAGATCGATCGATAAATTCCCTACTTGATAAATCTATTTAGAAGTTTGAAAAACTCACCGTTTTCACAACACCAATGGCTACCAAACTCAAAACCAGAAATCTCAAGGTAGTTAGAAAACCCATTATCTTGATTTCAATCTGCGATCAATGACTGGGATGGTATTAGGGAGTAGCCAGTTATTTCATGATCTAAATCTTGTTTCCTCCTTGAAATGTTACTCCCGTTCGTGCGTCTTTCACGGCGAAAAGACGGTTTACTTTCGCAATGGACTTGCGTTTGCTTAAGTACTTTGAATAGTAATGTCCCTTGAGATAGAACATCGACAAATCAAAACAAAATAGTATGCAGTTTTACTTATACGCGCGATGGTATGAATGCTATTATGTTCTTTTGTTACAGCGCGAATCAAAAAACCGTGGGCACCTAGAAATATTTTAGAAATCGTTTATTATTCGTTGAACAACTCAGAAACAATTATTTCTCCGCAAAAAGTTTGACTGATGTGTAATATGATAAACTTTTTGTAGTTAGAGTTATCTGTGAGTTGTTCAACGAACAAAAAACGATTTCTAAAATATTTCTGGGTACCTACGGTTTTTCGATTCGCACTGTAAAGTAATGCAGAGGGAATTTACTTTATCAAAACATTTCATAACTGTGTTTTTATGCATATGGTTTCAACTACGTTTTTATTAAACAAAACGACCAAGCTTTCGGACAAATGATAACTGATTATTCACATAGCTGAGACTGCACGCCATATAATCGTGAAACAAAACTAAATATACACCTATTTCAAAAATCGTTGTCGATCGCAGCCGAAGCTACAGTCCACACTCTAAAGCCTGCAAAGGATGTCGGTTACATGGAAATATATTGTGACGTTTTTAAGAAATATTTGTATTTATATCTACCACAACAACAGCTTGTTATGGTCATATAAAACAAACACGTACAAACCAAAAATGCTATGAATATATCGATAACAAGAAAAGAAATACCGACATCCTTTTCAGGTTTCAGAGTGTGGACTGTAGCTTTGATTGTTATGGTCATATAACACAAACACGTACAACCAAAATATACTATGAATAAATCGATAACAGGAGAAGAAATACCGACATCCTTTGCAGGCTTCAGAGTGTGGACTGTAGCTTTGATTGCAACAACGATTATTGAAATGGGTGTATAATTAATTGAAATGCGTTCGTTGTATAAATGATATAGAGATACATGGGGAAAATATCGTATGCCATGGCGAAACCGTGGGGTATAATTCCCGCCAAGGGCATATGATATTTTTTCATGTATCTGTAAATATATAATTATGAAGGAATTATTCATCGTAGATTTATGATACTGAAGTAAAATGTTATTTTCTAAATATTTAATAATAAGGTTATTAATCGTGGATATGAGATAAGTTTCGACTGCTACTGCTGAGTCTTTATCAGGCGATGGGTAGACTGGAATGAGGGTAGACCTAGACCCCTCCCTTAAGGACGTTCGCGGGCATTGTTTCGTACTTCAACATGCGAAGTTTGAAGAGAAATCTATGGTTAATTCATTTGCCCGCGAACGTCCTTAATTCAATCCGACGACAGGTTTATTAAATGAGATCTACCCTCATTCCAGTTTACCCATCGCCTGATGAAGGCTAGCAGTAGCAGTCGAAACATCGCGGTCCAAACCTTCGACATTCTGATTAAGACAAACGAATAACATTCCAAAAACTAAATATATATTTTCTGATCGCACTATTTTGAATTTAATGTACAAACTAAGCGACAGAGCAATGAGAACAAAACTAAATATGTATTGTCGAATTGCACTATTTTGTATAAACTTGTGGATATTGCTGCAGCAGAACTGAGCGAAAAACTAAATATGTATTGTCTAATTGCACTATTTTGTACAAACTTGTGTATATTACTGCAGCAGAACTGAGCGAAAAACTAAATATGTAGTCTAATTGCACCATTTTGTACAAACTTGTGGATATAACTGGAGCAGAACAGTATCTTTATTGTAATGTTTTATGTGGTATATACCCGGAGATGCATGGGGATTCCTTTTGGGGGGAGGGATGGGTCGGGTATACTTGTCGTATTTCTTAAAAATAAAAATCAGTATTTGCTATCTTTAGGGTATTAGGGACTTGTCAGAAATTAGCAGGGGGGAGGGGGGTGGAGTTTTGAAATGAAGTGATGAAAATTTCATGACCCTCCCAAAGTAAAGGATCATAATATCTTGACCCTACCCTATGTCACAGTGTCTTCTTTTTCACAAACCTCATTTTTGGTGGTTTATTATTTTGTGACCCTCCCTTTTTAGGTTCTTAAAAAGTGATGACCCTCCCCCAGTTTCCACCCCCCCCCCCCCCCCCCCTGCTAATTTCTGACAAGTCCCTTAGAATTGAAATTTAGAATTTCGACATCTCTTGGTGTCTTTTGGTGCATTCAAAAAGGATAATCAAATCGTTTACCGCGTTTCTTTGAATGTTATTCATATACTAGGGGTTAAAAATCGGCCATGCCACGCCCTTTTGAAAGAACGTTCGGTCTATTTTTTAAGGGTGTTTTTGAAAGAACGTTCTGAATAGTTAGTAGTTGTTTTACTGATTTATGTTATTGTCTCGAAACTCGATGGGCTGAAAGCGTTTGCGCAATACTCCAGTTTCACGTAATTTAGCACCGCTGTTCTATTTGACAAAAGGCGCATTTGCACAGGGGTATTCTCTATTCGGAGTAAATTTAAATGTCAACATTTTCCCGTGCTTGGCTTGGATTTGTGAATATTTTTACAACAAAACGAGGCTAAGACTGTGCAAATGCGCCTTTTGTCAAATAGTACACCGGTTGCTAGGTAACGTGAAACTGGAGTATATAGCTATGCTAAAATGGCGCACATTGGGAATTGTTTTTTTTTTGCCTTGATTGGCTCAAGAAGTAAGAGGCTTTTATTCGTCTTTTATATGGCATTGAATCTGCCAGCTGGCGGGTTAAACTCGCTGCTTGGATTCTTGGCCTTTCCCGAATTCGCATGATTGATAACGAAACAATAGATTCAAGGCGAGGCTGAAGTGGATGATTCTCTACTTTCACTGTATTTCATCCACTCCAGCCTCGATTTGAATCTGATGTTTTATGATCAGTGAAACAATAGTCTTTTCAAAGTTCTCTGCGCCATCTTGAATGGTGGCCGGGCCTTTGTATCGAAGCGAGACGAACGTTGAGCTTGCAATAATAGAGACACGTGAATAATTGTTCCGCATGGTGTTAGAAGGTCTCTATCATTACAAGCTCAACGTCCGTCTCACTTCGATGCAAAGGCCCAGCCACCTTTCCAGATGGCGCAGGGAACTGTGAAGGGGACTATTGACATATCCCTATAGGAGGAAAGATAAATGGAGACTAGCGAGTAAACTTGTATAGGCTGCGTCGGTGTTTGATATAAACGATAGGTAATAGAATGAAATTTGTCACACCGTTAAAAATATAAATGGAAACAAGGGAGTAAACTATTATAGGCTGCGTCGGTGTTTGATATAACCGATAGGTAATATAATGAAATTTGTAACACCGTAAAAAATATAAATGGAAACTAGCGAGTAAACTATTATAGGCTGCGTCGGTGTTTGATATAACCGATAGGTAATATAATGAAATTTGTAACATCGTAAAATGTTGACTTAACTTTACTGACGTTTCCTTTTACTCCGACGAAGGGCTAAAGCTCGGAACGTCAGTAAAGTTAAGTCAACATTTTTTACGGTGTTACAAATTTCATTATATTACCTATAGGAGGAAAGATGTTTAACACACATCAATTTTAAAAACCTTCATGAGAGCCGATGCTACAGTTATCAACCCCGGGCTGCAAAGAATGATGGTATTTTTCCTCGTTTGACCAGCAGACAAGTTTCAACATATTCATTGATTTGCCTAAAATAAGTCACAAAGTTAAGACAAAACCTGTGGTGTTACAGGAAATATATACAGCTATTTCAAAAAAAACGTAGAATACTGAATACTGTACTGCGTACTGAATAGTACATTGCAAGACCGAAATGCATTCTGGGGCATTTAATATTGTATAAAATAAAATAAATAAAAAAGTATGCATACCATTCAAAACAATATACCAGTTAGTAATGGGGAGTAAATATCGCTGTATATATATTTTTTTAATTCAAATTAATAAGACCCATAATGCCCTTTGGTCTTGGAATGCACTATTCAGTATTCAACGTTTTTTGAAATAGCTTAGCCTGTGTACCCCTCCCCCCTACAGGGACAAACGGGAATAGCTGTATACGTTGAGAGAAAATTATGAAATAGGCGTATTTGTGTTAAATGTATCTATATATTCTAACACACAAGGATTTATAAAACTATGAAACACTAAGACGTTATTTAACAATGTAAACGCCATGACAACGGCTGACCATATTTTGATTCTTCAATTACAACAATCGCTATCATTTCCACCCTTATGTAATGCTCCGTTTTCACAGAGAATTACTTAATTGAGTTCCAGTCTTAAGGGTTTCAACATTTGCTTCAACATCCGTTCGATTTTGTTGATTTTAAACTCTTTCAACATTGTTGAAACGTGCTGAATCGATGTTGAATTGATGTTGAAAGAGTTTAAAAGCGTTTAAACATTGCCATTCAACAAAATCGAACGGATGTTGAAGCAAATGTTGAAACCGTTTGCCCGGGCCCTTAGATGCACAAAGTAGTTGTAAGGTGCAGACAAATTAAACTAACTATCGTTCAGATTTTCCTCTTCTTTCCCGACCCTCCGCGTTGCATTCATTTTCTTATTACTATATTTGTCAACAGAGTTCCATTCTCAGATTTACAAAATAGTTCTAAAATCCGAGAGAAATTCGTCTGTTATCAATTTGTGTGAGATGGTCCATTTAAAATAAACTTTCATTCAACCTTTCCAATTGTTCTCCGTTCTTCTGTGTTGCATTCATTTTCCCATTACTATATTCCTCACTAGAATTCCAGTCTCAGACTTACAAAATAGTTCTAAAAATGCGAGAGAAATTTGTCCATTATTTGATTGAGTTGGTCTTCTCAAAACAAGCAGCTTTTTGTCCTTATCCGTCCGTTCATCTCCAATTATTTCTCACCGAAGACAAATCGATTGAATTCCGTAGTTACATATAAAATTCAGTTCCCTGTTACCTATTTGGGCGTGTTGGTCGACTTAAGACTATTGTTTGCTCTGCTTTTTGTCTTGGTCCTGGTGGGCCTGTTTGCGCGGTCTGTGTTGGTGTCTGGGGCAACTGTCGGCGTGGCCTATCTCCTCCAGGTTTGGTTCGTTTAGGACTTTGATAGTTTTTCGTTTCAGTTTTCGTTTCGTTATTCCTGCCGCTGTTGAACGGAGCGGATCCAAACGGGTCATGTGGACCGTCTAGGGATTCAAGGACAGGGTTATCAAATCCTGGCAGCATTTTCTGATCACGTCCACTACTCCCGCTAACAGCAACGCGCTCTGTTCCTCTGGAAAAGGCATCCAGGTCAAAAGGAGTTTTCGGAGATTCTCGCCCTGCGTCGTCTCTCCGGTCTTGGCGAGTAAATTGCGTCCCAAATGGGCTAAATTCATCTTTTATTTTAATCTGATTAGCTTGATCGTAGTTCTGTCCGTCTTTCTTAGTTGATATATCAAACGGCGCCGCTCCGAATACGTCAGGTGAAGCAGGAACAGAGTTCTTGGGTATGCGATTCTGTAAGTTAAAAGGGACAGCACCAAAAGGATCAGCCGAGGAAGGTGATAATGGCGGGCTTACAGTGCGCTGTAGTTGATTAGGACTATCGCTTCGACTGCCGCTCGAATCCGAGTTAACTTCCACGTTAATAAGCGCAGGAATTTGGAAAAACGGGTTTCTGGCTGCATCGTGAGGAATTTCTCCAGGAGAAAGCATCCCTGATGGGTCGAAATCTAACGCGGGGTCGGCCTTGACTCCGTCAAAAACATCTTCTGGGTCGTTCAGCTGGAGAGGGAGATTTTCTCGTAAAGAGGCGAAATCTAAATCATCATCACATTGACTTGGATCTACCGTAAAATCAACATCTTTAGCTGTGTAGTAAGGGCTGAATGGATTCCAGTTCTCCTTTTGTGGACCACTGCTCGTCTCGATTTCAATCAATTGGTCCGTCGTAGGATTAGCGATTTGCGTCAACTCGGGGTCGCTGGGAGATCGATGGAGTGCAAACTTCATATCTAAACCCATTGCAGCTCTTGGGTCTGATTTGGACCGTATATGGGTTGGTTGCCATGGTTTCAAGTGTTCAACACTTTTGGAGACCTGTACGAGATTTTCCCGTGGGGGATCAAGAGCGTCGTGTTGTTGCTGCTGCGAAGAATTACTAAAATTTATAAAAGGATTTTGTTCCACTTGACCCTGGACGTATTGTGCTTGCGCCGGATAGGGAGTCTGATTCATATTGTGTTGGTACGGTTGTTGCTGATGGTACTGCTGTTGTGCAAGTTGTTGCTGATGCTGCAGCAATAATTGCTGTTGTAGTTGTTGTTGACGAAGTTGTTGTTGGCGTTGTAACTCCTGCTGCTTCATCCGTTGCTCGTGTTGTAAAAGTAACTGTTGTTGTTGCAATTGCTGTTGTTGTTGTAGCTGTTGTTGCCGCTGCTTTTGTAACAGTTGTTGTTGATATTGTTGTTGCTGTAGTTGTTGTTGCTGTTGTTGTTGCTGCTGTAGTTGCTGTTGCTGTAGTTGTTGCTGTTGTATATACTGTTGTTGAGTATAGCCCTGAGGATATCCCTGTGGAACGTTCCCATAGCTATCAGGGTGTTGCGTATTATTACGCCTATTCTGCCTTGGACTAGCCACGTGACTCAAACTACTCGAAGCCTCCTGAGGGGGATTAAGATTTTTCCCATGAATCATTGCAAACTCTCGTCTGCTTTGTCTTGGGCTTGCGATATGGCTAAGATTGCTTGGATTATGAGAAGGCACGTACTGGCCAGCGGTGTTGCCTTGAGGAACCTGACCCGCAGCTCGCGGGCGTTGCCTCGCAGTAAGTGAAGTAGTCACGGGACCATCGTTAACCCTAATGTTAAAGAGAAAATGTCAAAGGAAAGCAAAATGGAAAGGATAAAGTGAGCAGAGCAGAGCAGAGTTAACTTACCTCGATTTCTTGGTACGTTCAGTTGCATCTGCTTTTTCCTTTGCTTCTGGTAATGATGTTGGTACTGTTGTTTGCTATAAGTAGAAACAGGAATAAATCGTTTATGGAAAAATTCTCAATTGTTCATCAGTTTCAAAAAGTCGTTAATAATGTGCGAGGAAGTCGAAACGTCATTTCTAGTTTTCTTGTTTTCCTAATGTCGAGGTTAAAATAGATAAAAAAGCAACCTACATTTACGTTAACTACTGGGCAATCTAGTCCTCTTAGTTTAAAGGCAATATGTGATATTTGGTAGATGTCTGGTCTGGTGTCAGGGTCTGGTGTTAGCAGATAACCTGGAACAACAACAATGAATGAATGAAGAAAGCAAGCAAGGGAGAAGGAAGAAAGGAAATACAGAAAGGTAGAAATACAAACATAAATGTAAATGAATGGATGGATGGATGGATGGATGAATAGCAGGATGAATGAATGAATGAATGATTGTAGGAATTAATGAATAAATGTAAGAATGAATAAATGAAGGAATGTATGAAGGAATGAATAAGTTAATAAAAGAAAGAAGGAAGGAGGAAGGAAGGAAAATGCAAACAAACAAAAGAACAAGAATAGACAATTTCACAGTTCTCTTCCACCAACCTCAGCCTCGATAGAGTGAAATATACTCTTTAGAATTTGGCAATGACCCGTGGAATTTGTAAGTGTTTCAATTGTTTGATAACATGTATATCACTTAGATTACCACGGGCTGTAGCCAAATTCTAAAGAATATATTACACGCTATCGAGGCTAAGGTTTATTGAGGAGAATTATAAAAAGACTATTGAGACGCACTAACATGATTTGACAAGCACTGTACTTACTTATTAAACTATGAAGTTCCTTGGAGTAGCGAGATTTCTCTGGAAAAGAGAACTGCGCACTTTGAATTGCTAGAGGACTTTCACCAAAGGGAAGAGTAAAGAAACACAATTTGTACAAAAGACAACCAAGAGCCTGTAGAAAACAAATAATCCCAACTTAGAAAAATACAAAAGTGAAATGTGAAAAAAATTGAATAGAGAAACAATAAATATAATTTCACAAACATGATTGAAATGAAGAAATGAATAGATGAATAAATGAATGAATGAATGAATGAATGAATAAATGAATGAATGAATGAATGAATGAATGAATGAATGAATGGATGAATGAATGAATGAATTGATGAATGAATGAATGAATGAATGAATGAATGAATGAATGAATGAATGAATGAATGAATGAATGAATGAATGAGAGAAGAGATGGAAAAGAATAAAAAAAACAATGATTGAATAATAGCTTGATGCACAAATGAATGGGTGGAAGAATTAACTGATGAATGAAATAAAGATAAGTTCAAACCAATAAACAAACAGATAATCAAATACCTAAATATTTCATAACTTTTATTACAGATGTATGCAAAAGAGATGCAAACATTGAGACAACAAGTATTGTATTGACCCCATAGATTGAACTTGTATGATTCTTAAAACAAAACAATATCTCATTTGCATGCATCCATAATAACAGCTATTGATAAACATGCAATACACACCCATATATCAGACTTTATTGATATTGTTTTACCGCCATACAAGTCCACCATTTCTGGTGCTCTGTATGATAGTGTGGTATACTTTTGAATTTCTTCCTCCACCTTCGTTGGTCCTTCAACCTAAAAGTAAAGCATCCAACTTTTTTTAAAGGACTGTGCATGTCACACAACGACACTTTGCTGTCATGCAGTATACAATCATGATAGTTGTACATGTGATATATGGAGGATTTATATGACAGCTATCACACCACACATTGCTGTTACACAATCATGACAGTTTTACATGAGAATTGTGAAGAACTTATCAGACTTCTATTATGGTGCACAATGCTGCTATGCAGTTTACAATCATGACAGTTTTACATGATAACTGTGGAGGACTTAACAGACTTCTATTATAGCTATCTACCTAGGTTAGCCCTTGTGGTTATTGTAGACAGCTTGTACCACTTATTTAAGTCTTTAAATATAATTGTAATTCTTTTTTATTTAATTATTGGTACTGAATAAACGATTGTTGTTGTTGTTTTGTTGTTATGGCACATATTGCTGCTATGAATCAGTTTTACATGAGAAATATGGAGGAATTATTAGACTGCTATTACAGCGCATGTTGCTGTTGTGTAGTTTATGACAACTATGTACTATAATAGCTTTACATTTTAGACTTCAATTACAGCAAATATTACAGCTGCCATGAATCACTATAGCTTCATATGAGAAATGAGGAGGACTTGGTATATTCTATGTCAATATTTATTTTCTTTCTACCTGTGGATTGATGTCCCTTCTTGTTGCACTGCCGTAGTCACAAAGCACAAACTCTCCTCTATCACTACGCAATATGTTTTCAACCTATGAATATACATGTAAAACAATCACTATCATGCCTTTACCATCATCATCTTTATTACCAACACCATCATCATAATCATCATAATCATAATTATCATCATTATACCCAACACCATTATCACCATCACCATCACCATCACCATCGTCATCATTACCATAATCACCATCATCATCACCGTCACCCTCACAACCATCATTAACATTATCATCAACATCACCATCATCATCACCATAAACACCACCTTCATCATCAACATCTTCACCATCATCATCATCATCATCATCATCACCATCATCATCATCACCCACCATCATCATCACCACAATCATCATCACCCACCACCACCACCACCACTATCATCATCATCATCACCATAACCACCACTATCATCATCATCATCACCATAACCATCATCATCACCATCATCATCATGATCATCACCACCACCACCACCACCACTATCATCATCATCATCACCATAACCACCACCATCATCATCACCATTATAATCATCATCATTATAACCATCATCATCATCATCAGTCTGTACCTTTAGATCTCTATGTACCACAGGAGGGTTAGCTTGATGTAGAGCTGCTACTGCTTCACATGTATCTGTGAATATCTTCAGCACCAGTGATTCACTGAATCCATCATTAATGTGCTCATTCATTAGCTGAACAACATGACCATCTACACAATAACAAAATAATGTTAGAACAAATATAATTAACACAAAATAACAGTGGGGGTGGTGGAGTGATGATAATGATAATATGCTCATTCATTAGCTGAACAACATGACCATCTACATAATAACAAAATAATGTAAAACAAATATAATTAACACAAAATAATAGTGGGGGTGGTGGAGTGATGATAATGGTAGTGGGGAGTGTGATGATGTTCATGATGATGGTAATGATGATGATGATGATGGTAATGATGATGATGATGATAATGATGAGGATTGATTGATTGTGATAATGATGATGACAATGATAATGTTAATGGTGATGGTGCTGCTGCTGCTGCTGCTGCTGCTGATGATGATGATGATGTTAGGTAATGATAATGGTGGTGATGGTTAAGATGATGATGATGATTGTAAAAATAATAAGATTGAAAAAACATTCATTTAAAGACATCACTATAAATAGTTACAACTACAACTGGCATCACAATTTGGTTAGGCAGTTTTTGATATACACCCTTAAGATTTAAAATATTCCCTCCCATTACCCTCCCACTTACCACCATTTACATATTAAACTATAGAGCGAAAACACTAAAACCATGAAATAAAAACAAAATAGTTACTAACTAATAGTTTCTATTTAGTGACTAATTAGTAAGTATCACTCAACCAGAAACATCAAATACAAAAGGAAACAATACCTCATTACAACTTTACTTGTCTTTGATAGTGACTAATAGTCACTAAATAAAAACTATTAGTTAGTAACTATTTTATTTTATTTCATGGTTTTAGTGTCTTCGCTCTACTAGTAGCATGGAAGCTATAGGTGGACATACAATGACATATTTTGTTATGGTTTTGCCAACCAACCATTGTTTTTAGAAAAAAGAAAATTAAAATATCTATTGTTAAAATGGTTGTCAAATTAGCATCACAATACCAACACTTGTAACACTACATTCACCAATTGCCTAAATACACAGGCAATGAAATAATAATTTAATTATAATAATAATTTATAAATATATATTGGGCAAATTTAATCTTTACAAATTTTCAAATACGCCTTTTTACGGTTACAATAAAGTAAAAGTAAAAGTAAATGGTCTCACCCTAAGCAGTGATAACACAAACTGAGAACAGATGTCTCAGTGTACAACAGAAATGTGGAGGACTTAACGGACTGCTATATGAAGGCGCACATTGCAGCCACGCAGTTTACAAATACCATGTGAATAATATATAACCATGACAACCATGCCTACCTTTACAGTATTCCATAAGAATCAAAACCTCAAAAATCTCTTCTTTGATTTGATTGATTGCACAGTCAAGAAACGTGATAGTATTCTTGTGACCACTGATAAGTTGCTGTGAATAATAAACAATTATTGTAGCATTGAATATGAAAGGATTGCATTGCAAAAGCCTGAAAAAATTCAGGACGTCAACTGGATTTGAATCCATGATCTTTGCAGTCCTGGTGCAATGCTCTACCAACTGAGCCACAAAGCTCATTTTGTTTAGTTCATTCAGCCACAATATAGATATATGTTAATTTGTAGTGCAACATTTAAATAGTTTTTATATACAATCGCTCTTAAAGGTCCAAGAAGCATTTACTATTAACAAATAAATATACATAATATTTAGCAGACCTACCATTATACTAATTTCTTGTTTGCAAATATCAAGGTCATGTTTATTATTGACTGAGACCCGCTTCAGAGCATAACGTCTGCCATTTGTTGCCTTGACCAGAAGAACAACAGCAAATCCACCTAAAAACAGAACAAACAATTAGAAAACAACAACCATCAGGTTGAACATCTTACCAAGATCCATAAAAAATCATGCAAGATCCTGGCAAGATCCAGGTGTGGTCTTGCAAGATCTTGGCATGTAACTTTCAATCTGCAAGAACTTGCATGAATTTTCCAAGATTTAATTAAGATATTCCCAAGATCCTTGGAACCAAGCAATTTACTTGCCAAGGTTTTAGTAAGATCTTGGATGATCTTACCAAATCCTAACAGATTTTAACAAGATGCTCAATTTGGGAATTCAGGCATATATTTGTAAAATAAATGAGAACGTATAAGAAACCACTTGTAATTGTTTGTAATAGTTTTTCTTATATCAGTTATCATCTGCTGGAGCGAAAACACTAAAACCATGAAATAGAAACAAAATAGTTATTAACTAATAGTTTTTGTTTAGTGACTATTAAGTCAGTATCACTTAGAACAGGTTCCCATTTAAATCTGTACTTTCCCATTTAAATCTGTACTTATGCAAATTTTGTTGATGTGTGCTAAACACACAGATCAACCAATCAGAGAAGTTCACTTCAGAATTAATATACTCTGATTGGTTGATCTGTGTGTTTAGCACACATCAACACAATTTGGATAAGTACAGATTTAAATGGGAAAGTACAGATTTAAATGGGAACCTGTTTTAGGGATAATAGTGTTTTTGCTCTAACCCACTTCAGTATAATTTATATTGTATTGTATTTTCAATTTATGCAGATGATTGCAATATTTAGTAAAAAAACATGACAGACAGCAAACGACTTTTCATTCTTGTTTATTGTTTAGAATAAAAATATAATTTTAACTACCGTTTTATTATTAAAAAAATTATAATCAAAGTTAGATGAATATGAACAAAAAATAATTGAATTGAATTGAAATTATAAAATTATTCAACTTAATATTTAATTTAAATTAAATTAATTTAATTATTATTAAATTAAACTGCAACTTGAATTTAAACAACTGCTGGTTGGATTACTGTTCAAGGAAACAATTTATTAAAGTTAAAATATATGATAATTAGCATTAAATTTGTGTGGGCTGCATGTTAGTTAACCAATTATTAAACTTCAAGTAGTGTGGGATGAGACAGTGTTTCTAAGGAAACATTATAGGTCTGGAGTCAAGATGTATGACCATTAGCAGTTAAACTAGTGTGGACAGTGTTTATGTTTCTAGGGAAACAATTGGAGTAAAAATGTAGGATAACTAGCGGTTAAACTAGTGTGGACTTTGTCAGTGATTCAAAGGAAACATTCAATTGGAGTAAAAATATACTAGGATAACTAGTGGTTAAACTAGTGTGTGTTGTGTCAGTGTTTCTAAGGAAACATTATAGGAGTCAAGATGTATGATAACTAGTGGTTAAACATGGAGGGGGGCGGGTCAAGGTAGATGTAGTAAGACGAACCATTACATCCATCGTAGACTTGATTACTTTATTCTATCAGATGAATTACAGCCTTTTGTTGAAAAGTGTGACATTATCCCTGCCCCTTCTACAGATCATTCAGCCATCATATTGCACTTAAGTTCATTCGAAGGAGGTAAAAGAGGCCCCTCTTTTTGGAAATTAAATAACTCTCTCTTAGATAATCAGGAATACGTTAGCGGCCTTCAAGGTCATTTAAGAGCAATAAGACAAAATTTAGAAGAGGAAGGGATTACAAGCCAACAACTAAGATGGGAATTTACTAAATATGAGATTCGCAAGTTTTCTATAAAGTTTTCTAAAACATTAGCTCTCAAACGAAGACAGGACTATAAACAAATCGAAAATGAAATTATGGCGATTGAGAATAATGCAGAATGGGAAAAGAATAAAGAGTATTTAGTAATGCATGATGAATTAACAAAGAAACTGGAAGAACTGAGTGACTATATTACGAATGGAATAATAATAAGGTCTAAGGTTAAATGGTACGAACTAGGTGAGAAAAGTAATAAATATTTTCTAACTTTAGAAAAACGTAACAAAGCAAAAACACATGTTAAAAAGCTTTTAGACAAGGATAGAAATGATCTTACGCAAGAAATGGAAATATTAAAAGAAATTGAAAAACATTTTAGCAAACTATTCAAATCAAGGACAGAAAAAACAATAGAAAATTGTAGAGATTTCTTAAAAGATTATCCTGTTCCAAAACTAAGTGAGTTGGATAAAATGGAATGTGAAAGACATATTACGGAACAAGAATGTTTAACAGCATTGAAACAGATGGGAGCGTCGAAGACACCAGGTAATGATGGACTCACAAAGGAATTTTACATATGTATGTGGAATGAGATAAAGGATGATCTGATTAACTGTTTAGAAAGCAATTTTGAAACTGGGGAATTGACAACTTCGCAGAAGCAAATAATAATAACTTTACTAGAGAAACAAGATAAAGACACAAGATTTTTGGATTCCTGGAGGCCAATTAGTTTAATAAATGTGGATATAAAAATTTGTAGCAGAGTTCTAAGTAAAAGGTTGAGTAAAATTTTACCCAGTCTTATCCATACGAATCAATCAGCGTTTGTGAAGGGTAGAAAAATTGATGAACTGTTATTAACGATACAAGATGTAGTGGAATATGTAAAGAAAGAAAATTTGCCATTATTATTGTTTGCAGCCGACTTTGAAAAGGCCTTTGATTCAATTGAGCATAACTTTATAACTGCAGTATTAGAACATTTTAATTTTGGTGAAAATTTCACAAGGTGGATAAAACTTCTCCTGATGGATAATATAAGCTGTGTAATAAATAATGGTAAAGTGACTAACTTTTTTCCAATTCAAAGGGGGACAAAACAAGGTGACCCGATATCACCATACATATTCATATTGGTTATCGAAATATTGGCGACAATGATTAGACAATCATCAGAAATAAAAGGCCTCGAATTGAAACAAAACGACGTAAAAATGTTAATTTTTGCAGACGACACGACGTTTTTCCTCAAAGACATCAATTCATTCAACAAGGTACTGAAATTGCTCAAAGAGTTTTCCGCTTTTTCGTCATTAAAGATTAATTCTAATAAATCTGAAGCAGGTTGGTTAGTAAAAAGCAATAACGACAGGGAAGATACTATTGAAAACACAGGAATTAAATGCATAAACTTCGAAGAAAATGGCATAAAAATCTTAGGCATGTTTATATCATATGATAAAAATCTACACTACAATAATAATTTACAAAGAGTGCTAACAAATTTCAAAACAATCCTTTCGATTTGGAAAACAAGAAGTTTGACTCTATATGGGAAAATTCAGGTACTACGTTCACTCGCTTTGCCAAAGTTATATTACGTCTGCACTAAAATGTACGTAAGTTCGCAATTTATACAAATAGTGGAAAATGCAATGAAAGATTTTATTTGGAATGGAAAGAAACCAAAGATAAAACACAGCACACTGATAGGTGATTATCTCCAAGGAGGGCTAAAACTACCAGATTTTCAGGCACATCTAAAAGCAAGGCAAATCAGCTATCTTTTAAAACTTTTGAAGAACTATAAAGAAGAAAAAACATTTACTCTAATTCCTGGGCTTTACCTAAAAACAATAGGTGGTCTTGGTCAAGTTTCGACTAATTTTGATAGTCTAAGAATACCAAAATGTGCCTCGCCTTTTTTAAAACAAATACTCTCAACATGGTCAGATTATGTTAAAATAAACCCTGAAGGAAATCTATCTTTAATTTTAAACCAATCAATTTGGAATAATAGCTATATTAAAACTGACAAAACATCCATATATTATAATTTTATGTCCGAACTCAATATTAATAAAATAAAAGACTTATGTGACAATAACGGCGTTTTTTCATGGACATTTGCAAAAAGCATCGGAGTACAAGATAAAAACTATCTTAGATGGGCAGGGATAAATCAGGCTATACCAAAAACATGGATAACATACATAGCACAACATCAACAAAATGTTGGGGAAATCAAAAATCAAACTAAAAGTAAATTCGCTTTAAGAGATGAATTAATTTCCATAGAAAATATGACGACCAAGGTAATATATGATCATATTATTCAAGGAGAATTCAAAAAACCAACAGCTCAATCAAATTTAAATGCAAGAATAGGTAATACTTTGGTAATAGAATGGGAAAGGGTTTATGATAGAATATATAAAACGACAATAGATACTTATTTAAGAATGTTTCAATACAAGATATTGAACAACGTATTATATCTAAATTATGACCTACATCGCTTCAAGATAATTAATTACTCCTCTTGTTCTCTATGTCATGTATATCCGGAAACGATCGACCATCTTTTTGTTGAATGCATTGAATCCAAAAACTTTTACTTTATAATACGTAATTGGGCAGAAGAATTCGGAATCAATTTACCGAGTTGTATCATGACTAATATAATATTAGGTGTTGACGATACATTAGTAAACTTTATCATTTTGTTGTATAAATTTACACTATATAAAGTCAGAGAAAAAACAAATCCGTTAGTATCATTATCTTTATTCAAAAATCAACTAAGACAATACAAAAATATTGAATACAAAGTGGCTCTAAATACGAACAAATTAAAGGTACATATCAAAAAGTGGGACAAATTTCTTACCTTATAAACATTTAAAATCAAATTTGAGCACAGGGAAGTTATGTGGTTTTTTTTTTTTTTGGTTAGTGTGTGTGTGGTGAGTGCGTGTGTTGTCATGTATTTATGTGTTTTTGTTTTTGTTTTGTTTTTCTTCTCTCTCTCTTTTCTCAATTATATATACAATAAGTTGTTAATTTATCCAAATAGTACTTTATCTTTATTGAGTAACGAGAATTATGTTTAATTTATGTGAAAAATTATTTAAATAATCTTCTAGTGGATAACACTTAAAGTTTTATCCTCCTTAATTGTAAATAATAATAACTGTATTAAATATTATTTGTGAATAAAAAATAATAATAATAATAAAAAAAAAAAAAAAAAAAAAAAAACCTAGTGGTTAAACTAGTGTGGACTTTTTCTCAGTGATTCAAAGAAAACAATTGAAGTAAAAATGTACGATAACTAGCATTTAAACTAGTGTGGACTGTGTCAGTGATTCAAAGGAAACATTCAATTGGAGTAAAAATATACTAGGATAACTAGTGGTTAAACTAGTATGTGTTGTGTCGGTGTTTCTAAGGAAACAGATTTGGAGTCAAGATGTATGATAACTATAGTGGTTAAACTAGTGACAGTGTCAGTGATTCAAAGGAAACATTCAATTGGAGTCAAGATGTATAATAACTAGTGGTTAAACTAGTGTGGACTTTTTGTCAGTGATTCAAAGGTAACAGATTTGGAGTCAAGATGTATGATAACTAGTGGTTAAACTAGTGTGTGCTGTGTCAGTGTTTCTAAGAAAACAGATTTTGAGTCAAGATGTATGATAACTATATCTAAGCAGTTAAACTAGTGTCGACAGTGTCAGTATTTCTATTAAGGAAGCATTAATAGTCCAGATGTATGATAACTAGTGGTTAAACTAGTGTGGACTGTGTGAATGTTTCTTTGAAAACAATTTGAGAAAAAAATAGCAAAATTAATACACACTGTTAAAGGGTACAAATCCAAGAATGAAAAAAAAAAAAAATTGATAACAAAGAAAAAAGCAGACTTAAAAAATCATCAAGTTTTCATACAGGATTTGGAAACACAAAAAAAATTGATAACATCTTACTTGAAATGCTCACATATTCAAAGTGGATTTGTGACAGACACAGACGTCCTTTCTGACAGACATTTATACATATGTACATTTAATTCAATATTATATTCATACATTCAATGCTTCAATTGAGTTCTTCTTTGTGATAAACAACATAAATGTTATTGTTCTCTAAAAGGCGTCGTTGGACTGTTGACGACTGGAGACAGAATAAATCGATTTATTTTTCAATGTCAAAGTTATCTGAGTGAAAGCAAAACTTGTTATTGAGAATTTTTAGCATGTTTAAAAATTACTTTGTAAATTCAAAAAGAAAAACTATTTCCCATTATGAATCTTTCATGTATATTCATCTCTCAGTGGGACATAATATATTTTGGTTCTCTAACTAAAATATTTTAGATACAATTAATACACGAATTTTAAGCTGAAACTTTATATTTAATTTTGGTGTTAAAATTCTCAAAATTTCCAGATCGCTAAGATTACAAAAAATAAAGACTTAGAAATAACAATTCATACTTTTAAGGTCTCTAAATATGTTGAAATTTCGTGGAGAGATTAAACAACACAGAATCCAGATTTAAATATTGTGTTTCAACTATTAATGATGTTTCGCTGTTTGTCTGAGCGTTTGTGATCATATTTCTAATTAAAATACTAATAACTTGCGGTCTTCCTAGTTGACTAACAACTAGTTAGTAAACTTAAAAGATGAATTAGAATTAATGAAATACGTACCTTCGGCTATAACATCTTCGACTGTGCAAGGAAACCGACCAACTCTGTAGCTCTTGCCAACGAAGCTACTCTGCAAATCACTCGTTGTACTCGACGAGAAAAATAACTTCTTCATGTTAAATAACTACAGTTTTTCACCACAATGCAACACCGTGTACAAACTTTCGATTTCACATGTTAAAAGTGTAATCAGAGCCAAGGGCAAGGAGCGAGACGAAAGGGAAATTCGAGGTCTAGGTGGAGTAAACTTGCTCCGGATTTCAACATGGCTGCCGGACCTTCCCGGCATTCCGAGCAACAACAAACAAATCCACTTCCGGTGAATCATTAGTTAGGACTCAGGTTACCATAAAAACTCGGCCAGCATGAGGCGTGTATAATTTAAATATAAAAATTGCTGGATCGAATGATAAAAACAATGATAAAGAAATTATTTGATGTTAATTTATGTTCTAATAATATACTGTACAAAATTACTCGATTCTGAATGGACGAGAGGAGTACAATTTCATCGTAAATTATCCCCTTTGATTAAAATTAGCGAGAAGTCATTTTTTTGTTTTCGAAATCCCAATTCTCATTTCCCCTTTCTCATTTAAATTTTTCCGTTCTCTTTCTAATTTATTTCTATTCAACTCCGTGCGCGCTCAGCAAGACCAAGCTGTCAATCAAAGTGACGTAACAATCAATTAGATCTGCACCAGCTTCAGATTTTTGCAAACTTTCATAACTTGAACAGTGTTCTTTTGAGCTCCGACAAGTTTGATCGATATTAAATTGCAACGATATTTACAAGCCAAACTGAAACCTTCTTTTACACAGTTAGTAAATTAGTAACGCAAGCCTGATTGATCAAAATGATTTGGGTAAGTGCGAAGAATTTCTCGTAGGATTTCTTTTGTTAGAGTTGTCACGTGACCCTTTTTTTTACTTGTTTGTTTCAGGCTGCGAGTGCTGAATATTTTAGAGAGAGGAAACAGCAACGAAAACAGAAACTACGCCCGACTGGACGAGTCAAGAATATATGGCACACGTTTGTCAATTTTGCGTTTTATTGTATACTCAACGATAGTACAACTGACGGAGAAGGTACAGTACACAATACTACAATAAATAATACAGCAATCAATAGCTTTGTTTCCTTCTTTTTTCCGGCTTATTTTATTTGATAAAAATCAACTAAAATCAAGCGTAAGAAATAAAAAATTAAAAGCTTTTTTGATGGAGAATCTGATTGAACTCACATGACGTCATGAAAGTAGCGCGCAAAAATGCAATTGCGCGTGCAATTTTAATTTCGCATAAAATTAATTTTTTGCTCCTAAACTTATACAGTATCAATACCAGAGCTGCCAACCCCGGACGAATCAGGATAATTGAGAAAAAGTCCGCCATTTTGATCGATAAACTCCGAATTTCCGCCATTTTGTTTATCTTGTCAAAAGTTCCGAACCAAAAAAAAAAAAAAAAGCTTCGTACATATAAAATCACAGGCAAATCTATCGGTTTTATCGGTTATCCGGGTGATTTACCTGTTATCCGGGAGATTTCAATTTCCGGGAGACCGGGAGACAAGGCTCAAATTCTGGAGACTCCCGGATTATCCGGGAGGGTTGGCAGCTATGCAATACAGATTAAAATTTTGAACCATACTAGCAAAGTGCACCTTAAATAGCGGTCCTTATATAGAGTTCATTCTAACGCACATTGAGAAGAATGTGAAATGCGCTATATAAACATACATTACATTGTATTTTCTAACCGCTATTGATGAACCGCTTTGCAAACAGCACATACTGAGTTTTGGTGCAATATTTTCACTAGAAAAATAGCCGAAACATGCCTGTATGAAACACGGACGTAGCCGAAATATTATTATTCTCACTTATACATATCTTTTCTAACTGTTCAGTTCCACATGAGGTCGTCGATAACGTGCCATCGCGCCAAGCTTCATACTCATCAACCAGAAGTATCTTAACTGACCAAATCGCTCATGCAGATACCAGCAACCATGGACTGAGAACCTCATGGAGAAAACACAGAGCATCAGTTTCACCCTCTACGTCGTCCAGCGTGTTTAACGCCAAAAGACGCACATCCAACGAAGATGCAAAAGCATTTAACACAACAGCAGACAAGGACGAATCTATTGAAAAACTAGACAGGAGATTACCTTCGTCTGAATTAGTTTCAAGTCATGTACCGTGGACTACCTGTTCTGATGAAGAATTGGAGATAGTTGAAGACATGAGATCCGTTGACTGCGCCTCAAGAGACTCTGCTCTTTCGCAAACAAGCAGTGTTTCAACACAAGACAAAGAAGCCCTCAAATTAGAAAGTAAAGAGGTAGGCTCTCTTGCAATTTAATGCGGTTTTATTGATGTTTCAAACGTTTATCTCTTGTCGGGGCCAGTCTCTCTGTAAAACTTTACCTGCAGATTAGCGAATGGAGTGTGCGTTTACAAGCTAACCACTGAGGGTAGACACAGTCCGGATTTGTATTACATCCTCTGATTCTGTTACATCCCCCAATGCGGGTTTACACCTAATTCAAAAAAGGTTGACGGAGCGAACGGCGATTGGCGATTGAAATTCGTATTGTCCACAGTCGTGGACAATACGAATTTCAATCGCCAATCGCCGTTCGCCCCGTCAACCTTTTTTGAATTAGGTGTATATTGAGTGGAGTGTGTATTAGTATACTAGTAAGCCAGTCAGTGACCACGACCATGGTTTGTTTTGTACTCAGCGACTCTCTTACGTGATTCTTCCACATCTCCATTGCATGTCTATCACAATATGCTGATCTATTGCAAAGACTATTGTATAACTGACTCTTGTGTCGCTTTTGCAGACATCCACAATCTCAAGTGATGTGGCACAAGACATGCGTAGTAGCAAGGGCTTGGATGGCCATATTAGGGAAGTGCATGGCGGTTCGATGCCTGACGTGGACAAACTGATAAAAAGGTCTTTAGATTGGGGAATGTCTACTGCGCCTGCGCATCTTCCTTCATCCGCTGACCGTTCATCCGATACATATGTGTTGGATGAGTGCCGTCCATCAATCAAAGAGGAAGATGAGGAAGACTTACACCGACTTCATACCAAATGGAACGAAAATATTATCAATGTCGAAGTTCTACTTGGTCTTAAGAAACCAAAGAATGATACCGAGGCCTTGGCAGTTCAAAAGGAGTTTGGGGACGAGACTCCTTATTGGATGATCGATGCATCACGTGATAAAGAGGCAGATGTGCTAGGGTCACGTGACAGTGACAAGGACGTAGACTCTGGCGTTGGATCACGTGATACCTCTACTGTTAACTGAAGACAGTGATCACTTAATGGACTACTTTGTATATAGCTGTTTACTTGCATTTTTAATTGATCATTTTAACAACAAATTCATAAAAATCCGTTTCATATATTGTAACTCAACTTATACTCTTTAATTAAAACCATATTAATTAAACAGTGGTTTTAAATGTTTTTCATTTTTGACAAATAGTACGATTTAAAGGAGGGAATCCAAGCAATCCATAAACCTTTTATCGTCTCCCCAAGGGAAAAAGAAAAAAACCCTAAAAACTGAAAAACTGGAAAAAAAAAAACCGTGCGCAGAAAACACTTTTAAACCTATAATTCAAGAAAATATACAAGACATGTACATAGCTAACATAGTTAAGGTGACAATATTTTGACTTTTAAAACGCAGTGCAGCGTTGTTTTTTCAATATTTTGGAACCTAAGTGGTTGCGATGCTTGCACGTTGGAATTTGATCGATCACGTGCGCCAATCAAAAATATATAAGGTCGACTGTGGACTAATTAGTTTTGATAGACAGCAACCAAAAACCAATTCGAAACAAAACGTTGAAATATGAGTTGCCGAGTTTTTCTTGACAAAGTTTACTTATTGGTCAAACTGACGTCGAACATGAAGTTCATGCACTCCAGCTTGAAAGGTTGTAAAGTGCACTTCACCACAATACTTTCTGTATCGATTCTACATGAAGTGAATAGTTAAATAGTGAAATATTTCTTGATATGAGTGACGTAAAATGCAATTTTAAAGTCTGAAAAAAGATTGAACCTTTTGTAGAAAACCTTTTTTAATTTGTTAATTTTTAAATTTGTCTAAGATTCTAGTCAAATTTAAATACAAATCTTTAAAGTTTCAATTAAAGTTAAATCATTTGAATGGTTTCGATTGAGTCAAAATTTCAAAACAACACTCAGTGGCACTGAAATGGTTTACTTGTCAAATTCAGCCAATCATAAACAAGTAGAAATAGGCGGGAAAGTAATTGACGCGCGTTGCGCCCTGTTAAATTTAGACAATCATAAACGAGTACAAAAAAAAAGCGGTAAATGACGTGCTTCGCGCACTGTTTCAAATACAATTTGTCAATATTTATGTAGTTTTTTAGTTTTAGTTTTTTTCCATTTTGTATATTTACAGTAAAATTTCATACATGCAAAGAATATTTTGTCAACTCGAGCTCGATGAACTTGTGAAATAATTCTCTCTAAAATTATCACACATAATTTCAAATTCTCTATTCTGCTCGCGTAGGCAATCCATGTTTACTGATTTCTGTTGAAGAAAAGAAAGAAAAAATAGCAACGTCGTCAGTTTGACTGGCTCGGCTTTTAAACACACACAAAAATACCAAACAAATACTAAAGAGCAAGAATCATAATAGTATAATAGTTATTTTCAAAAGAGTGGCTTTTGAACAAATTTTGATAATAAAAGACAGAACACTTATTTCACGACGTTTCGATGTCGCTGTAATAGTTATTGTTATTGCTATTGTTATTGCAATTGTTATTGTTATTATTATTATTATTAATGCGTTCAACCTCAGGTAGCCAGAAACAAGAGCAAGTAAAGAGCAATAACATTGACACTTACGATGTATTCTTGTGCTTTTTCCATTGTTATAAGCCGTCTTGAGATGTTTGTGAATAAATTCTGTTCGCTGTTTGCCACGAGTTTAAAACACGGATGTTTAGGTATTTTTTCATCTGAGTAACTGAAAAAAAAACATAATATACTTTTTAAATGAACAAACTTATCATTATTATATATAGAAACTAGCGAGTAAACTAGTATAACTGTAAAGTAAAGTCAACATTTTTTACGGTGTTACAAATTATATTACCTATATATTATCATTATTATGATAACGCTAATGGTAAAGATGTTAATAATAAGACAATAATATGACTTTTGTCGTGCATATTGTTTATTAATAATAATAAATAATATTTGTATAAATACACAAGTGATCATAGAAAATCGCGCGCAGTGATTGGCCGAGAAATTCACAGCATTTCTCGATAATCACCTACAGCGTTTCGTGCGCTTTTAGAAATAAGAAATAAACAGTTTTTCTTCAAAAACTGCTGGTTATTTTTACTTTTTGAAATAATAACTTTTGTATTTATACTAAAACAATTATCCACCTCAGGCTCAGTGAATATCGGTGAATAATAACCTTGACTCCGTCGCGAAAAATCGTTAAATAATCAATAATAAAGACGACAATAATCTATTTCTTTTATAAAATATTCAGTAGTTAAATTAAAACAAATCGACGCTCCGTGCACTGTTGAGTTATAGAGAACGCTTCTCAGCCAATGACAGCGCGCGATTTAAATCAAATATTTTATAATGATGATAATATAATAGCTGTTATTACAGTTATATGCAAATGATTTTGAACAATGGGTTGAAGTCGAGGCTTTCGGGCGAAAACAATAGGTTTGCCCGAAAGCCTCGATTTGAATCCATTGTTTGAAATCATTTGCATATAACTGTAATAACAGCTATTATGATCACAATTATGTTGACGATATAGATAGTAGACTACCTTGGCTTGTGGACAGGCAGCCAAAAGACAAGCCGTCCATTAAGTGTGAGATATTGAGAAGAAAAATGTAGTAAGCTCAGAATTACATCTGATAATCGACCAAGATGTATTGCAGGATAGCCTTGTTCTGGGTCCAATCTGGAAATCAACAGGAAATCAACAAAAATAATCACAAAAACGCATTGCCAATTTGTTATTGTAAATGCTGCTGTTGTTGTTGTTAATGATGTTCTTGCTTCACCTATTGTTGTTGTTGTTGTTGTCGTTAATATTGTTGTTGTTTCTACTGTTGCTGATGTTAATGTTCTTGCTACAGCTATTGTTATTGTTGTTATTGCTGTTGCTGCTACAGCTGTTGTCGTTACTACTCTTGTTGTTTTTACTGTTGTTGCTGCTGCAACTGTATGTTTCTACTGTTGTGGTTGTTGTTGTTGTTCATGATGTTCTTGCTAAAGCTGTTGTTGTTGCTGCTGCAACTGTAGTTTTTTCTCGTTGTTTCTACTGTTGTTGTTGTTGTTGCTGTTTCTCGTTGTTTCTACTGTTGTTGCTGTTGTTGCTGTTGTTGTTTCTCGTTGTTTCTATTGTTGTTGTTGTTTTTTGTTGTTAACTATGTTCTTGCTACAGCTGTTTTTATTGTTGTTACTGCTGAGTTTTTGTTGTTGTACTACTCTTGTGGTTGTATGGATCCGAAATTCCGACATTCACGATAAAACGTGTTAAAATCATTTGGACAAATATAATTTCTACCTATTTTCGTAGTCAGCTTTTTGACTGCGCACTCCTTCACGGACTCCATAAGGTGCTGGAAACAACAGAATTAAATTAATCATAATAAAAGAGATATAGTGTATGAGAGATACAGCAACAGATATTAAAATATCATAGGTTCTATCTGTCGTCCTCCGTCATTCCCATCACTAGACATTAGTATTTATTGCACTACCATCAGTAATCATCGTCATCATCAACAATAGTATCAATTATTATTATTAACCATCAGGCATCATCATGATTACCAAATACCGCCACCACATGATAAACACCACCACCACCATCTTTTAAAATCATCATCATCATCATCATCTTCATTAACATTACTAACATCGTCATTCTCAACACCACGATCATCATCATCACCACCATCTTCAACATCATCATTTTCATTATCATCATCATCATCATCTTCTTCTTCATTATCTGGCACCACCACCATCATCATCAACTTACAATCAGTAATGATAGCATCAATCTCAGCACTTGAGTACTTTATTAGAACTTTATTATCACCACCACCACCATCAACAGCATTACCATCATCATCATCATCATCATCATCATCTTCACTATCATCACCATCATCTTCACTATCATCACCATCTAACTTACGATCAGTAATAATAGCATCAAATAGAGGAGCTGGTCTCAGTACTTGTCTAGAAGCATCAGCAACCATCACATCGACAAACATGTGCTCCAAACCAGCATTGGCAAAGTTGGTACGAATTATTTCATCCTTTTCTATAGAAAACACAAAGTTTATGAACAAATATTACAGACAACAAATATATAACAAACTTTATTTTGATTCAAACAAGTGAAAACTTACTTCTCCACTTGCATTTTGACCCAGCACGAGATGATTTGCCTGTTGAAGAATAAATATATATACAAATGAATGAATGAATGTATCTATGAATACATGGATGGATGGATGAACAAATGAATGGATGAACAAAGAATGAATGAATGAATAGATACATAAATAGATAGATGGATGATGGTGTGAATGAATGAATGAATTTATGAGTGAGTTGACAGATGAATGAATGAATGGATAAATGAGCGAATTAATTATTTGATGAATGAATGAATGAATGAACGAATGGATAGATGAATGGATAGATGAATGGATGGATAAATGAACAGTTGTTCAAATGGATGGAAGGATGGATTGATGAATGAAGGATGGATAAACGAATGAAAGAATAGATGGATGATCGAATGAATGACTGAATGAATCTATGAATAAATGGGTAGATGAATGAATGAATGATGAATGAATGAAAGAATGAATGAACAAAAGAATGGATAAATGCATGGATGGATTAATGAATATATGAACGAATAAATAAATAAATGAATGAGTGAAGGAAGGAAGGAAGGAAGGAAGGAAGGAAGGAAGGAAGGAAGGAAGGAAGGAAGTGAAAAAATGGATCACATTCATTAACACATGAAAAATTGAGTGGATTAATGAGTTATCGATAAAAAAGAGTTATTTGACTTTTCTAAACATCATATAGCATATTATTAGACAAGTATGCAAAAAAAATGGATGTCTACATTATGTGTTGGTGGAAACTACCTCGTCCTTGTATCAGCTTTTTATCTATATCACTACCAAATACTCTTGATCCAAAATGACCACATGATAAAAGTGTGCTACCAGTACCAACAAAGGGATCAAATGTCAGACTTCCTGGACATGCCTGTTAATAGTAAACAAAAAAATTTAGAGTTTACCATCTGTATCAGGTCTTGGATATTGGACATTCATGGGAGGAGGTTGCATATCACAGATTCATCCTGATTTGTATAAGTTTTCTTATGTAAAAAAATTATTGGCCAAATTTACTTTAACTTGTCACCAAAATAGGATGGAGGGTAGGTGCCTAGTAGCAACTGGGAGAGCAAATTCCAAGCAAATAGTGACTAGCAAGCAACCCACGAGGCAACGTGGGTAATGTGTGAATGCACATGTACAAGCTGTCCACCGCTGACCATAATTGACTCCAAGTTAACTTTGCTTATAAATAACCCAATTTAAAAAATTATCTTGACAATCTTATTAAAATATGAAAGAGCTAACTTTTGAGTTTCATAAGTACTATACAGGTCTTTGACTCGCTACTGTATTCTCTATCCAGATCAGCCACTCATATTGTAAAATAGTCCAAAAAGGATTTAAAATGAAATATTTTACTAGTTCAAAGTGCTACAAATGTGTTGCAAAAACGTTTAAGATAATAATGACAGTAAATTTACATAGTACACTTTGCACATGCCATGTATTTTACCTTGCCTTGGTTGGCCATTAAGAATGATAGCAGTGGATCCATTGAAGTGTTGCCTATAAAATATCTTGTCTTTAGTGAGTATTTCTCACAAAGGTGGCGCTGTCCTTTACCTATCTATTAAATAAAACATTTTAAGTAATTAAACAAATTATTTGAACTATTTATTAATCAATCAGTCATTCAACCCAAGCAAGCAAGCAAGCAAGCAAGCAAGCAAGCAAGCAAGCAAGCAAGCAAGCAAGCAAGCAAGCAAGCAAGCAAGCAAGCAAGCAAGCAAGCAAGCAAGCAAGCAAGCAAGCAAGCAAGCAAGCAAGCAAGCAAGCAAGCAAGCAAGCAAGCAAGCAAGCAAGCAAGCAAGCAAGCAAGCAAGCAAGCAAGCAAGCAAGCAAGCAAGCAAGCAAGCAAGCAAGCAAGCAAGCAAGCAAGCAAGCAAGCAAGCAAGCAAGCAAGCAAGCAAGCAAGCAAGCAAGCAAGCAAGCAAGCAAGCAAGCAAGCAAGCAAGCAAGCAAGCAGCCATTTTGACGTTCAATTAATCAACCTTATTTTGTTTTTGTAGAAGACCTGGTGGAACATTAGCCTATACTAAACTGGTGCACTTGATAAATGTTGAAAAATAGTATACTCATTCAGCCAGTCACCAATTAAACACTAAACAGTCAATCAGTCAATAATAATAATAATAATAATAATAATAGTAATAATAATAATAATAATAATAATAATAATAATAATAATAATAATAATAATAATAATAATAATAATAATAATAATAATAATAATAATAATAATAATAATAATAATAATAATAATAGTAATAATAATAATAAATTTCTTATAATAATAGTATACTCATTCAGCCAGTCACCAATTAAACACTAAACAGTCAATCAGTCAATAATAATAATAATAATAATAATAATAGTAATAATAATAATAATAATAATAATAATAATAATAATAATAATAATAATAATAATAATAATAATAATAATAATAATAATAATAATAATAATAATAATAATAATAATAATAATAATAATAGTAATAATAATAATAAATTTCTTATAATAATAATTTATTACTTTAATTTATTAATTTATATTGCGCAAATTCAATCTTTACAAATTTTCAAATGCGCACCCCATTAAATCTTGGTGCGCTTTACAAAAGTAACACGAAAACATAATTCAATAATTCATTCAATAGATGAGATGGTTAGTTAATCAATCAATCGACCAACCAATCAAATGATAAACTAATCAACCAATCAGACAGTCAGTCAGTCATTCACTCAATCCATCATTTAATCGGTCATTCATTCGACAAACCAATTTTTAAATCAGTCAGTCAATCTGTCAATTAATCAATCATTCAATCAATTCATTATTCAACTATTCAATCAATCAGTGATTAAAACAATAATATATTAATCCATCATTCAATCAATCTTTTGTTTGTTAGCTTGTGTCTTATGATACTGTTAATGATGATCATGATAATGATGATAATGTAAGCTAATCATGATGATAATGATGATGATGCTAATGATATTTGACTCACCAATCGTCCAAAGTAATATCTACAAGGTTGTTCCAATGCGGCATTATTGTCATTTCCAAAATCGAGAACCAGAGAAAACTGGTTATCAGGATTATCTAAGCCAACTTTTCCCTCAATTGGTAAAAATGAAAGAGCCTAGTAGATAGAATCATAAAATATTTGAGATACTATGTGTGGTTTGATTGGCTGACTACTGTGTTTATATTAGAGGACAGAGAAATGCTCAGCAAAAAAAGTTCAAAAATATTTTATAAAAGTAAAAATGTCAGCTTGTGTCTATATAAAGTGATATGAACACTCTGGGAGTTCTAGAGCACTCGAGAAGTCAAAGAAACACTTGTGTTGCTTAATAAGGCTTCTCTCTTGGTATTCACCCAGTGTGTTTATATCACAGTTTAAAGACATGCACGCTGTTTTATATTCCTTAAATAAAAATAATAAAATAATAATAACAGCTTTGTCATTTTCAGTCCGAATTATTCTCACAGAAACTTAACTAATGCTGGTGCTGGCCAAAGGTATAAAAAGCATGGGAATAAAGTGGTGAAGGGTTTTAAGTTTTTCCAGTTTTCCTCCCCAGCAAAAATCACCATGTGAGTTGCGTGTCATCAACGGCAATGATTGTAGACATACCTCATAGAAGTGTTCTCGTTGTGACTGGGGTATTTTCTTATTGTATGTTTCAACATTGATTCTGAACGTGGAGTCCTTGCTGCAGTAGGGCTTCTAAGGATAAAAAATGGACAAACTGACTCACAAGCAGTTACACATTAATCGTTTATTCACAATGTGATTAAAAACATGAAATCATAAACATATCCATATCCAATGTGTAACTATCTCAGTCTATATACTACTAAACACTAACCATTCTTTGTGTAGGGTATTTCTTGAGCTCTTCACATAATTCATCCAATGTTCTTCCAGTCCCCCACAGCTCATATAAAGACCTACATAAATCACTTTATTGATTATGCTTAACATTATTAATTATTAATATTAATCACAATTGTTATTGTTATTTCTGTTGCCGTTGGTTTTGGTTTTGTTGATGTTGTGGTTGTTGTTAATTGTTGATGCTGTTGTTGTTGTTGTTAATTGTTGCTATTGTTGTAACTATTTTGGCACTTACTTGATTGATAAAGATCTTGAAAGTATTTGTCTACCATCATCTTCACATGGAAGAGTTATTTCAAGGAAAGGACTCTATAATCATGATACAGGGATATTTGAAATGAATGAATGAATAAATGGCTAAATATAGATGAATGAATATATAAATGAATAAACAAATGATGATATAATGCTTACTGACTGAAAATAAGAATGAATGAATGAACGGATGGATGGATGGATGAATGAGTGGATAAATAAATGGATGACTGAATAAATAAATTAATAACTGATCTGACTCAATGAATGGCTGACTAAGTGAATGAATGAATTAGTGAGTGAACGAACAAATGAACGGATAAGAGTGTAATTGTCCCCGGGGTAACCAATCGAAGAAATCAATGATCGATTAATATCGATGACTAATCCATGAAATTGATATCAATCAATCGATTGATATCGGAAATCGATGACCAACCGATGGATGAAGCTGATGTGACTTTTCATTGATTGACATTGATTGCCCAATCGTTAATATCGATTGACATTGATTGATATCGATTGGCATTGTTTTTCCATATGCTTAATACATGCAGCAAATACATATAACTGATCAGTTTATTTGAATAAAACTCAATATTAAATCTAAGGCTATAACAGTAACATATCATCGTCATCTCAGGAATTTAAGATATTTTACAACTCACGGCGAACGTCAATCGTCTCAGCTGATGGTCATTGATCATGAGTTGTGTTTCGTACTCAACTAATTTTCCAAATCAATCAATTCATGCGTTCACAAAGCATGTCAAAACAAGATAAAGTAGTCAGTTTGGACTTATAAAGTGTGACATTCGCCACAACTGAGTCTTAAAGAGCAATAGCCAACCGCGTAGCACTTTGAATAGAGTAACTGGTACGTTTAAATCGCCTCCTCCTAGTTGACAAGGACCAATATCGCTGAATCACGACCTGATTGTCTATACGATCACAACTTCAGTCAGTATAAACAGAAAAATGTTTACCAATCAATGATCATCGATTGCGTATCTCTGTGTAACTATTGATTGGACATCGATTGACCAATACCAATCGATATCAATTAGCCAATTGCATCGGCCCAATATCGATTTATTGATTGGATAATTGATCATCGATTTCATCGATTGGTTACCCCGGGAATTGTCTGACTGACTGACCGACCGGCTGAATTAATTTATTCCTAATAATATTATTATTAATTATTTGTACCTCGTTTGTATAGCCATCTTTACAGTGTACGTCTATCCCATATAGTGAAGCTATTGATTTTAATTCCTAAGGAAGAATAAAAAGAGAGCCTATAGAACAATTGCAAATAATCAGACTGTGTCAAAATATATTATACTGAAGATTTAATTTTGAGCGTTACGTTATTACAGTTAAATAAAGAAAATCAATAAAGATAAAAATCATGCATCCAAGTTGTTACTAATCTTATTTGTAATTTCCAAGCAATAATTAGTGGTTAAAAGAGGAATATTAAATAAAAATTAACTAAAAATGCCGGGAAAACTCGCCGGATCTCCACACAGTTTGCAAGACTCAAAATAGCAGAAACACTTTTGAAACAGCCACAAAACTAGAGCACCAAAAGCACAAAATAAAACAAAAACTTACCGGTATTCTAAAGTCGACGTGTTCTTGCGCAAAAAGAACTAAATATGTGAAAGTTTCTTCATTTCGAATTTCGTCACTTTTTGCCGCCATTTTGAATTTATGTAATGGTGAAGTCCGCTGACATTTTACACAGGTAACCCAAACAGTTATCTGAAAAATTATCTTTCATACAACAAAAATTAAATAAAAAAAATTGCTTTTTATTACTCAATCAATTAGTCTTTATCAGTATATTATCGTCTTCGCAATTGTTTTTTTTTTTATCATCATCACCATGATAATCACTATCACCATCATTATTATCATCAACATCACTATCATCATCATCCTGCATAGCTGGTTCTTGGAAATGGTGAGGGTAGTGGATAGGGGAGAAAGAGGGGAAAGTCACACTCCTTTCCCCTCCCTTTGAGATTCTGGCTATACACAGGCAACATCATCATCAACAGCATCATCATCATTACATCATCACTTTCAACATGTATCAACATGATATATGATAATGAAAATCAGTGACATTTTTCATACGTGTGTTCCATTTTTATCACATTTAACAGGGGGAGCGAGAGGCAGCGACTCCCAACAACAAAGTGATCCCATGAGAAGGAAAGGAAAGGGTTGCCTGCAGAGGAGGCTAGATGTACCTGTACATGTTTTTTTTTTTAGAACAAGCAGGTGAAAACCACCACAACAAAAATGAAACGTTTCTATGTCTGTAAAAAGGTTTATTTACAATATGAAGTAAACTGCAAAGTGGTCACTACTTTTACACAAAAAATATAATCATAAGAAGAAAAACCAAGAAAGAGGCAAGGTAAGTCTATTTCACCTTATTTCCACACCTTTTTTCAAACAAAATTAATTGAATTTTGTCTGAGTTTCTGCATAAAAGTAAGGACTGTTTGTAGTATAAATTTGCAGTTAAAACACTCATATCAATTTAAATATATTTTATACAATTATTTGTTTAAAATTTAGAAGATGGTAGAGAGTATTATACTGTTTATCCTTCGGCAGCCTCTTCTCCAGCTTTTTCACCAGCTGTATCATCTTTTGCTGTCTCTGCCTCTTCCTTTGTTTCTTCCGTTTTCTCTACCTCTTCTTTTGTTTCTTCCGTTTTCTCTGCCTCGTCTTTCGTTTCTTCCGTTTTCTCTGCCTCGTCTTTCGTGTCTTCCGTTTTCTCTGCAGATTCTGTCGTTTCTTGCTCTTTCTCAACATCTGTCTTTTCTTCTTTCTTTTTGCTTTCCTCTCCTTCTTCTTTCTGTTCTGTTTCACCTTCTGTCTTAGGACTTTCTTCACTTCCATTTTCAGCTTCTTCACTTACTGTTGCCAAGCCAACCTCTGCTGGTTTTTCTGCATCTTTGCTTTCTTCTGTTGTTTTTGATTCAACTTGTTCTAGAAGTATGAAAATGGATGAATGAATACATGAACAATAATGGAAAACATGAATGAACAAAGTATGAAAAATATGATACATGAATGAATGAATGAAAAAAAGGAATTAATTAATTGATGGATGAATGGACTGATAAATAAACAAATGAAATAGATGAATGAATGGTATAACAAACAAATGAATAAACAAATGAATGAATAAATAAATGGATGAATGAATGGACTGATAAATATATGAATGAAAGAATGCACAGATGAATGAATGATATAACAAACAAATGAATAAAAAAATGAATGAATGAATAAATGGGTGAATAAATGGACTGATAAATATATGAATGAAAGAATGAATTGAAGAATAAATAAATGAATGAAAGAATAAAATAACTACATACTGCAATCTGATTTTCTCTACACAATGAATGTTAGCTTACCTATTATCCAACTGCCTCATCTTGTTTCCTATTTAAACTGCCTACGTCTAATATATCTATCCAACACTTCTGTCAATGAATTATTATTCTAACACAATAGCATGTACAATTTTACAAAATTTTTCTGGCAATTTATGCAGACAAACTCATAATTATATATGTTAAAGTCAACATGCATGTTCAGAAGTTTTTGAATCTAAACTTTAGAACCAAATAGTTTATCATCAGCTGGACAAAATTACTGCAGTATGAGCTGTGGATGCACTGATTCAATATTCATTAACACCTTCAAGAGAGAAGTGGGTGCTGCCAGAATGGTTGCATGTGTTAGCCACATGCATGTCTGATCGTCAGGATGGGGGCTCTAGGTGTGTGATTAGGCTGAGGCTGGCAGGAGTGAGTGAGTGGGTATATGTACAAAACAATAAAATAAACGAATTTGTCCAAATGCAACGAGAAAACAAAAAAACATCTTGATGAATGTTTTACAATGTCAATATAAGAATAGAGATAATGATAAACTGATCCAATAAGTTGAATACCGACTTTCAATATGTTGGTTGAATGACATACACAAATGAATGAATACAATGCTCTGGACAAACACTTAGTAATAAGTAACTACTTATGGTTACCCCAGAGCGTCATATTGGTATATTTTTGTATAATCACTCAACAAAAATAGCGAAAGTTGGCTATTCACAATAATGTAGATCTATTTTTATTGAGCTTTTTTATCTTATAATGTACAAGTTTTCATCAAAATAGATGATATATATATACACTGTAATTGATTGTGATTTAAAATTGTCAAAGTATTTTTAAAAATGTACAATTATCCCATGGATTGTGCTGCCTTTCTTCCTATCATAGAAAAAAACAAAAACAAATCTAAACTGTTTATACTACACTAAACTAGATCAATTTAGATAGACTGTAAGTTATGGGGTAAAAACTAGAGAACTGTCTAAATGGATGAACAATTGTCTAAAGGACTGACTGACTGTCTTAATAGTTGAATGACTGACTGTATAAATGGCTGAATGAATGACTGACTGTCTAAATGGATGGATGAATGACTGACTGTCTAAATGACTGAAATTATAAATGACATATAGTCTAAATGGTTGAATAAATGACTGACTGTCATTTAGACTCAATGTCTAAATGGCTGAATGACTAACTGTCTAAATGACTGGATAAATGACATGTTGTCTAAATGGCTAAATGAATGACTGGATAAATGACATGTTGTCTAAATGGTTGAGTGAATGACTGAAGGTCTATTTTTAATATTTTTAACTTACGTTTCTCTTCCTCTGTTTCGTCACCCTCTGCAACAGGTGGTAACGTCTCTGATACTTCAGGCGGCATTGGTCTTGGAGCAGAATCAATGACGACCTGTCAATTATAAATCATGTGTTAATTACGTTACTTTGTTACTTTTGTCATCCATCTTATCCTCATAATCATTATTATCATTAAAATGTATATATACATGCACCTATTTATAATTATAACAAATATATTTATAACCATCCTTATCTAAATCATAATTATCATCACCACTACCATCACCATCATCATTGCAATTATTATCCCAATCATCATAACCATCATCACCACCACTATCATCTTTGTTAGTAGTCAAAATGCCACAGTCCAAACCTTCGACATTCGTGAGACAAACGAACAACATATTGTTTATCTCAAATCTGCAATGAATGATCTTTATATTTTGATCATTGTTATCATTACCAATTTCATTATCATCATCATCATTAGCCAATTGTTATCAACAACTCTATCATCATCATTATAATCATCATCATCATCACCTCTTCTTTTGCAGCATTTTCATAGGCTTCCTGTCTTGCAATCGCTTCAGCTTCTTCTTTCATTTTTTCTTGTCTTGCATTTTCTTTCTCTGCTTCTTTTCTTTCAATTTCAAGAGCAGCCGCTTCCTCTTTGACCTGCATGTTGAAAAAGGGAAATCATGGTATTTTTCAATCTCATAAATATATCAATAAGTCATTGTTTTACGTCAAAATAGGAGTCGTTACCAAATCTCTCTAACCACACTCACTCACTATACCCCCTACATTACATATTTTAGCACACAACTCTGCTCACGTGTTGATTTTTGCAGAGGGAGGAAAACCGGATAACCCAGAGAAATACCCTTGTGGCATGAGAGAGAACAACACATAAAAAAAACTCACTTATTCACTTATCGTCCGAGCTGGGGATCAAACTAAATACATCTTTTTTAACATCTCAATTAAGCCAAACACAAGTGTTATACCAATTGGGGAGACTCAGATCCACACTCACTTCCCCTCAATTACATATTTTAGCACACAATTCTGCAAACATATTGATCTTTCGCTCTTTAAAACAAGCAGTTTCGAAATAACGTCTTTTAGCAGTATAAAACTTCCATAAAACACCACTGGTTTCCAACAAAGTTATAACTGATGTAGATGTTATAACTGTTTATCTTTTTATGCAATTCAGATAGAAAATGCTGCTATACAAAAACGAAATATAATGATGTTAAATAATAAAGTTTAGTAAGAAACTTACATTGGTATCAAAATCTCTATTGACAACAAATTTTCGTAACCAAAAAGCCAGATACTCTATCGGGTCTACGGGCCTTTTCAGTACAACTTCGGCCAATCCATTTGTCAAAGCTTCGCCGACATGCTTCTTTAGATATTCAGAATCCATAATGTTGTAAAATTGTAGGCTAAAATAGCGAAAATTAAATAATTTAGCAAGAAAATAGCTAGCTTCAAACTGTTTGAGCTTCTCTGATCGATCTCTTATTTTCACAGATTTCTATGACAACGTACATCCGCTGAAAGACGACATTGGGCGCATAAGATATATCAAAGATTACGATTGGATGAAATTTCGAAATATCAACCAATCAGATTTTACGTTAAAAAAATTACTAGAAATGACAAACTAATTTTATAACGTCAATTTTGATTGGTTAGCTTTCGAAAAAAGGCCAAAGAACCAATGAAAATCGTTGTTAGAAACTAGGACAAAAGAAGTTTGTGTACGTTTGCTTGAGGTTAAAACACTCTACAGTTCCTTTCTTTTACTCAAAATATGGTTAAAGATATTTGCTGAGACGAAGGAATAATGGAAAGCAATACTGATGGCATCGTTTTGAGTGGTGACAAGGTAAAAAGGGGAAAATCTAAGTTTCGTTTTTGGTTGCCAAACATGTGTGTCACATGACGTGAAATGTGCGGAAAAGCTGTGATCCAATCTCTGAAGAAATGCGTTTTAAGATCCATTTAAAGCTGGTTTTAAATTAATTATTGATTCGATTTTAGCTTGTTATAGGCTATTTCTTGTTGAGATAAATTTCGCATAATAAATTGTTGTTGAATTCGCACATGAATATAAGTTTTCAATTTCATTATATAAAGTTGTAAACATAGAACTAAATTTTGATAATCTTATAGCAGAGATGATGTAAATTATTATGGCGTTGTTTAATAATGATAATGGTAGTCGTTTTTCTGCTGATGGTAATAATGATTGTTGATGATGATGATTGTTATGATAATCAAGTGATCATGACATGGTGGTGATGTGATACTGATGATAGGTAATATAATGAAATTTGTAACACCGTAAAAAATGTTGACTTAACTTTACTGACATTTCGAGCTTTAGCCCTTCTCACTCCGACGCTCGAAACGTCAGTAAAGTTAAGTCAACATTTTTTACGGTGTTACAAACTTCATTATATTACCTATCATTTATATCAAACACTGACGCAGCATGTACTAGTTTACTCGCTAGTTTCCATTGATACTGATGATGATGATGATGATGACTAGTAATGGTAATATTGATGATGATAATCAGGACATTGATTATCATCATGATACATAATAGCAATGTTAATGCTGACTAGCTTCACTTTTTGATATGATATGCCAGCTAGATACCTATGGACTGCTGAAACAAAGAACATGCTGCTTGTAAACAGGAATCATTGGCCTTGCAGGGGGGGGGGGGGGGGGGGATTGTCTCCCTTTGTCCAAGTGATAGGGTTGAACGGCACTTTTTTATTGTTGAAAATATTTCCTGTGCATACCTTTTAGAGTTCTGGATCAGAAGTCAATAACATAACATGACTCTGTACCTGTAAGGCTCATTGTAAAAAAGCATGTATTAATTAAAACATGTATTTTTGATGTTTTCAGCTGTCGTTTGTTGGTCAAGAGGCTCAGACAATCCCTGGTATTATTGCTAACAAGTATGGCAAGTTTGTAAAACGCCTTGATTTGAGCTTCAATCAGTTAAGGTACACAAGTCAAGAACTATCATTTGCAATATAATAAGCTGCTTCATTGTAATTGAATGATTGGAGTAATACTACCAAATAATCAGAAATGTTCACATTAACAATCAACTTGTCTCTGTTACTCAAACTGTGAAAAAATGTGACTTGTCTGCCATATTGGTGGTGCACATTTGTACGCCAACAAGGCAGCTCCATATACAATCTTGCTAAAAAATACCCTATGAAATTGCTCACATCTTTTTTGACGCTGAGGAATGACTCCTTAAAACAAGAGTCGAAACTTGTTTAACCCTTTATCACCAAAAAAGCCAGTTGAAACTATTCAATCTAATAAAATAATCTTGGTTTAATTGTTTGCTTGTTTGCTTGTTTGTCTACCAGGAATGTGAATGGGTTACAGAGCTTTGAGATCATTGAAGAACTTATTCTTGACAATAACCAACTGGGTGACAGCCTTGAAATTCCTCCTCTTCAACATCTACAGACATTGACCATCAACAAGAATAAAATATCCTTTTGTGTGGAGTTACTATAGGTTTACCTCATTAAATGGTAGTGGTCGTTCAGATCAATAAATGATTGAATAAATGTATGAGCATTTGAATCAATGGATGGTGAAAAAATTATAGATAAATGAGTGAACGATTGAAGAAAGATTGGATGAATGAATGGTTAAATTGATGTATAAATGAATGGATAGATGAATTGATGGAGGAATAATTAATTAAATAATCAATAAATTAATGATTGAATGGACAAATGAATGGATAGATGAATAAACTATTAGGTAAATGAATGAATGGACTAATGAAAGAATGAATGGATGGATAAATTAAGAGGTAAATGAATGAATGGACTAATGAATGAATGGATGGATAAATTAATAGGTAAATGAATGAATGGATAAATTAATAGGTAAATGGATGGATGAATAAATGTATGCATGGGTGAATGAATTACAGTATGTTCTTTTGTTGTTATCAATGATCTTCACGTTTTTGGTGTTGTTGTTGTTGCTGCTGCCATGGTTACAGTATGATATTGTTGCTGTATATATATTGTTCAGCATGTTACAGAAATGTTTTCCTTGACAACTGTCTTACTTAGTAAACCTGGACAAGCTTCTTGAAAATATATCCAAGAACCTCCCTAACCTGAACTACCTAAGTCTACTTGGCAATGTTGCCTGTCCTAATGAACTATCAGGGAAAGATAAAGATGAAGAAGACTACCAAAGATACAGGTAAATGATGGTGATGATAAATGCAATAATGATGGTGATAATATATATGATTATGGTGGTGATGATAATTATGATAATGATGGTGGTGTTTATATAAGTACAAGGGTGATGATGGTGGTGGTGATGATGATAATGATGATGATAAAGATGATAGTGATAGCACTTGATGACAGTGATGCAATGACTATGATGATGATGGTGGTGGTGGTGGTGATAATGATGGCAGTGACTCTGTCATGGTGGTGGTGGTGGTAATGGTGATGATTATGATGATGGTGGTGGTGACAATAATGTTACAATCATAATAATGATAAAAGTGTTGAAGTCGTTTCCTAAAAACTAACGTTTTTGCATATTTTTTTAGATATTATGTGTTGTACAAGGTTCCAAAGTTAAAATTCCTTGATTCAAGACCTGTTAAAGAAGAGGAAAGAAAAGAAGCTAAAAGAATTGGAGTTTTTATGAAAGTAGTCACCCCAACAGCATCTAATGTAAGTACATTGCTTTGTTTTTATCAACGTACACCAGTTTCAAAAGGGTTGTCGGAGGCAAAAGACATAAAGACAAGATATTATAGGCATGCACCTATTTTAAATAGGTTGTCCAAGGCAAAAGGCATAAAGTCAAGACATTCTAGGCATGCACCTTTTTCAACAAAGTTTTACAAGGCAAAAGGCAGAAAAACAAGACATTCTAGGCATGCACCTATTTTAAATAGGTTGTCCAAGACAAAAGGCATAAAGTCAAGACATTCTAGGCATGCACCTTTTTCAACAAAGTTGTACAAGGCAGAAAAACAAGACATTATAGGCATACACCTATTCTAAATAGGTTGTCTGAGGCAAAAGGCACAAAGACAAGACATTATAGGCATACACCTATTTTAAGACTTCAGGTTGTCTAAGGCAAAAGGCATAAAAACAAGACATTATAGGCATGCACCTATTTTAAATAGCTTGTCTGAGGCAAAAGGCACAAAGACAATTAACTAAGATATTATACACATACACCTACTTCAAAAAGGTTGTCCGAGCAAAAGGCACAAAGACAAGACATTATAGGCATACACCTATTTCAAAAAGGTTGTCTGAGCAAAAGGCATAAAGACAAGACATTATAGGCATACACCTATTTTAAATAGCTTGTCCGAGGCAAAAGGCACAAAGACAATTAACTAAGATATTATACACATACACCTACTTCAAAAAGGTTGTCTGAGCAAAAGGCATAAAGATAATACATTTTATTATATAAACTTCAGTGAAATATCAGGTAATCTCCCGCACGAAAAAGTGATATCTTCACATTGTGAAAATAACATGTTATATTACCATCTATTTTTTAAGAATTTTTGATGCATATCTTGATAAAATTTTTGCTACCGGTATTTCATTTGTCATGAGTTTATATAATAAACAGAACATTACATGGACGCTTGGAGATACGGATTTTATCTTCGAGTGTTCAATTGATATCTCACGAGTGAGCCCAGCGAACCCATGTAATATCCTCTATATAGGCTTACACCTATTTTTAATAGGTTGTCTGAGGCAAAAGGCATAAAGACAAGATATTATAGGCTAGCCTGCGTAGCGGCTCTCTAGGGGACTGGGGGAGAGAGATAAGGAAGGGAGAGCCTGCAATGATGACCCCACATTCCGTGTATTTTACGTTCACCATATGAACGTAAAATTCCCATTGGCTTAGAGCCTGTCAATCAAATGGTGGTAAAATTCCCATTGGCTTAGAGCCTGTCAATCAAAGGATTTCATTGTTTAAGTAGAATTCCGATCATGCCTATTATAACTAGCTTTTCACACGATCGTGAGATTATTGTTGTTATTATTTTCAACGATCGTTTTAGTAGTTTATATACAGAATTATTTCGATAGACATACTTCATTTCTTTCGATGGAGTTATTTCAGAAGTTTGTGAGAAGCTAGGAGGAGTAGTGCTTTAGAGAGAGCAGAAATTGGCGGCTGAGTCGTTGCTGGAACGAAGAGATATCCTGCTGTGGCCGTATTGCCCAATGGTTTTGGCAAAAGTCTCATTTTCCGTGTGTTTGAAGAAGCCATGGAAATATTACTTCAACGTAATGTGTCCTTATTGGTTGTTTGTCCCCTTGTTGGGATTGAGCAAGACCAGTTACTAGAAGTAAAGTCAATGGGGATAAGTTGTTGCTCGCTGATTTCAATTTAAACGGCCGTGGATTATACTCCTGTCCAAAGCTGAACTTTGCCAGTGCAGAAGAACTACAAACTCATTCATTTAGAGAAACGTTTAAGAGTTAATAGAACTCTTATTTAAACAAGAGTTTAGAGATCGTTTATAGAGCTGATTATGGTAGATGAATCTCACACCATCGATCGAAACCATTGAACAAAATTGAACCATATTTTCAAACTTTAATAGTAAACTGTCTTTGCAAAGACGGCAATAAACGTTTGGGTTGTTTTCGATTGATTTTCGGCCTTGTGTGTTCATAACAATTTCAAACTGTACCTGGCAATTCTTACATGAGTGTTTGACAGCTCTAGTGTAATACTAATTAGGGGGCGTATTAGGAAAACCAGGGTCATCATTGCAGGCTCTCCCTTCCTTTCCCCTCCCCCTCCCCTTCTCCTCTTCCCAATCCCCTAAGAGCCGCTACGCTGGCTAATTATAGGCATACACCAATTTCAAAAAGGTTGTCCAAACCTTGTTAAACACTTTGGACAACTATATTATTTATGTCTCTATGAATGCAGGCCCACTGTTCTCTTCAATGCAAAGGCCTTTCAAAATGGCTGAGAAAACTGTGAAAGGGACTATTAGGCAAGGATACCCAGTTACAGCGAACCTGTTTGTTTGTTTACTTTTACTTTTTATTGTAGGAACAGGAACAAGACACAGAAGCTGGTTGTGATGGTTTGAAGTATACTCCACTCCCCGGCGACATGTCATATACAGGACAGCATCATGGGACATTTGGTGAATGCCGCTACGTCTACTATGGCAAACATTCGGAAGGAAATAGGTTTATAAGAAATAGTGAATTATAAACTCATGTCGGTTTTGCTGTCACTGTTAAACTAGAGATATTTATGGTAGTATAGAGCATAAACCAATTTTAAGCATCAAAGAAAATCAAAGTGCTACTGTGAATTCAAAACACTATATCCATGAACTAAAATCAAATCCCACTGTAGAATAGAGAGCTAACACTATATCCATGAAAAAATAAGTGCTACAGCTATGGAATAGAGGGAATTCAAAACACTATATCCCTGTAATAAAATCAAAGTGATACTGTTAAAAAATGCGTAGACAATATACACCTATTTCAATTAACGTTGTCCATCTGGAATGGTTGATCTGAGACCAATAGGAATTGTGGGAGCTTGTTAAACTGCAAATGCACTATTATAATCACGCTTGAATATTAATGTTTACTTCTGAAATACTGTTATCTGTAATTCAGCACCATTCAAGTGTGATTAAAACAACGTATTTGGAATTTAATGAACTCCCACAATCCCTATCGGTGTCAGATCAACCATTCCAGATGGACAACATTAATTGAAATAGGTGTATCCATGTTTCATGTGTTTAGTGTTAGCACTCTAGCATGATTTTGTACTCATTAATACTTTTTGCCTCAGTCATCAATTTATCCCAAGCACTTGATGACTTCTGCGATACAGTGTCGGCTGTTCTAATGAAGAACAGTAAATTTTTCTGACAATGTCATGCAGAGGGGTCGTCAAGCACCCGGGATAATATCCTTAAGTAAAACTATTTAGATTTATTTTCATGGTTTTAGTGTTTTTTGCTCTACTTTTATTTTACTATCCTTTTCATTTTTATTTGTAATTTAATATGATATATTTTTAATGGGTTGTTTTTAACCCCCTTGTTGACTTACTGCAAACATGATGGATTCTTTCTAATATTTTATTAACTGACAATTGCATTGCCATGATTATATGCAAATAAGGTACATCTCAATTTGTAAGTTATTTTATCATATGACCCATATTTTGCCTGGCGTGCGCTCTTTTTACCTGGTCCGTACAAACACGTTTAGACCCGCTACTCGAAACATCACAAAAAAATGGCCTTTAAATTAAAAAGAGTGGGTCATATGATAAAAAACTTATTGACTGAGTTAGGTCGGGCTGTACGGGAAAATATTTGGCTCTTGGTCATTTGTACGGACCTCACTGCACTCAGTTCATACGTCATGACCGCGAGCCAAATATTTTCCCGTACGGCCCTCCCACTTAGTTAATAAGTACTTATTATTTAATCAAATAAGATTTGGCTTGATAAAAAAGCAGTCATTATTTAAGGGGGAGGGAGGGGGTGGCTAGTGCATTTTGATTTTTCACTTGTAGACATTTTCTGACCCCTCCCCCTAAAATGGTTCTCTGTCTCTCTTAGCCCTGTCCTTTGTGGAGCATGAAAAATGCTGCTTTAAGCCAATGAAAGTCGTTGTACTATATAGATTATGTATAGTCAAGCAAAATGCTGACAAAATACTGCTTTCAGCCAATAGTCATTGTACTATATAGATTATGTAGTCAAGCAAAATGCTGACAAAATACTGCTTTCAGGCAATCAGAGTCCTTGTGTAGTAGGTTATTTTATTAATTAATATTCCATATTTTTTGATGATTAGTATTAATAGTATATGAAACTTTTTAAAAAGTGAATTTAATAATAAAATGACAATTCCAAAGATCAAATTTAGTATTTTCTTGTTACTTGATTGGTGTAGCTGATAGAGCAAAATGCCTATAGTCACTGTCACATTGGTAGGTATAATGCAAAACATTTAGATACTTAGTGCCATTTGACCAATTTCACTGATAGTGACTCAGCCTTTGTCCAAGTGTTAGGGGTGATCGGCGGAGGTTTTGAAAACGACCCCTAAAAAGTACACACTGATAAAAATAACTGATAAAGCCTTGTCGATTTTTACCCCAACAAAGCCACAAAACAGAGTAAAAATGACCCTTACTGGTACGAAATCATGTTATGTAACTGATTTAAGAGCCAGAACCCTAAAAGGACCCTAAAAGGTACGCACAGGAAATATTTTTACCCTAAAAGGTACGCCGATCACCCCCTACCACTTGCAAAAAAGTTTTTTTTTTTTTTTGAAATGTATTCCAATAAATTCTACAGGTTAAAGTACCTATTGTTTCTGGCACCCTGGTATTACAGGAATAGCATCACAGTTTGGTAGACACCTATAACCCTGTATATATCATCCAATCTGGGAATTGCACCCAGTCCTCATGACAACTACATACAATAGATTGTCAAGCGTGCTCTCTTACACCAACTAGATCTGATGGTGGGTTGGTGTTTGTGATGATGCCGTGTAATTCCAGGCTGCCAGTTAAGTATTCCATCATAAATATTATTTAACCATACCATTGTGCCATTGCTAAGCAGTACCATTTCCAGACATTCCTTGACTTTTACTATACTGTATCAGTGGCAGATACAAACAGTACCATTTACAGACATTCCTCAACTTTTACTATATTGTATTCAGTGGCAGTTACAAACAGTACCATTTACAGACATTGCTCGACTTTTACTATATTGTATTAGTAGCATGCAGTTACAAACAGTACCATTTCCAAGCATTTCTCAAATTTTCCCTGCAATGTCTTTATGATTTTTTGTGCTAGCTACAAGAAGTACCATTTACAGATAATAATTGCATTTGTATGCAACATATTCATATCATTAGGTAACAAGCTCTATTCATGAAAAAGATAAAGAAAAACAGTGCATTTGTGTAGAAAGATGGCCTCCAACCTCCCCTCACAGCCATCCCATACTACTCCAGTGAAATACACCATCATAGAGAAATTACAACTAAGGTAATTTTGATAAGGCAAGATCTTACTTTGCAATCATATACAAAGCTCGCGAAACAACCAGACTGAAGACCTAAGAGATAGAGCTAAATTCTAAATGACATTATCATTATTGAATAGTCAATTCAACTAGTATTCACAATATCATATTTGATATCAACACTGACCAGTTCAAGCCAAAAATTATTATCAGTCACCAGTTCAGAGTACATACATGTAGGGCAATTTACTCTCCTACTATAATCATTATTAAGAGATGTTTGATCATCGACATCCTAATCATCTATGATTCCATACATATATGTTCATCACAGCCGTGCATGAAAACCCCTAAAAAACCACTCCCATCGAGTGGAAAAATGGGGAACGTACCTATCTATGGTGTAATGTGATACCTTTAAGAGTACATTCAAAACATTGCCACTCGAGTGTAAAATACTATCCATGCTATAGAGTGTAATCTACCATACAATCCATTGCTATAGTGTCATCTACCGTCCATTGCTATAGTGTCATCTACCTTCCATTGCTATAGTGTCATCTACCTTCCATTGCTATAGTGTCATCTACTTCACCATCCATTGCTATGTGTCCTCTACCTTACCGTCCATTGCTATAGTGTCCTCTACCATACCGTCCATTGCTATAGAGTCCTCTACCATACCATCCATTGCTAGTGTCCTCTAATTTACCATCCATTGCTATAGTGTCCTCTACCTTACCATCCATTGCTATAGTGTCATCTACCTTACCATCCATTGCTATAGTGTCCTCTACCATACCATCCATTGCTATAGTGTCCTCTACCATACCATCCATTGCTATAGAGTGTCATCTACCTTACCATTCATTATTATAGAGTGTCATCTACCATACCATCCATTGCTATAGTGTCCTCTACCTTACCATCCATTGCTATAAAATGTCATCTACCTTACCATTCATTATTATAGAGTGTCATCTACCATACCATCCATTGCTATAGCGTCCTCTACCTTACCATCCATTGCTATAGCGTCCTCTACCTTACCATCCATTGCTATTGAGTGTCATCTACCTTACCATTCATTATTATAGAGTGTCCTCTACCTTACCATCCATTGCTATAGTGTCATATACAAAACTGACACACAAAAATATGTGCATTAACCTATAATGCATCATCAATCATATTGTATCAACTGCAATACCATTTTAGACACAAGAATATGCCTGCAAGTCCATGGCTTACCAAAATTGCCCGTAAATCAAACAACATTCAAAGACACATCATTCAGTTGTCAAGGCTATCCAACTAAATAAATATTAAGTTTAAATTGATAATCTATATATGGTTTATTTTTTAATGGTTTAATTGTTTAGTGAAAAGTTTAGATTAAGGTTTAATTTAAATATCTCTCCACACTCGCACATTGGAACCTAAATAGGATAGCCAAGCCAACCAAACTAAATGCCCTTGAAACATCATTCAATCCAAAGACTAAATTGAAAGCCAAATGACTATCACTTAAGACAAGTGACAACAACTATCACAATTTTAAACAACAATCAAACAATAATCTCATACTAAAGTGACAATCAAGTTTGCCACTCACTCCATGCAAGAGAGATAATATAAAGCGAGCTTACAAACATCAAGCTGGGTTCGTGTATCTTCCTTCTCCAACAATTATGTCCGATCTTGTGCATCCTCTTCGTTTAGTCCAAATTTTCTTCATGTCCTGTCTGATATTGTCCATTGATCTTCTCCATATACGGTATTCCTATTGGTCTGTTTTCCACACTTCCATGTCTTTTATGGTGTTGTCCATCTTACTTATATATGGCTGTCTTCCTATATTGGTCTGTGTTCTTGTACTTCCATTTGCACGGTCTCTTTCACTTAATTGTTGTCCATCCTTGGATGTCGATTTCACCATTATATATTCCTTACTTCATGGCAGATTGTGACCCAACTATTACCTGACTAGTCGATGTAAAAGATAAATGTCCAACCATCCGTTCCATTGATCAAATAAGACTATCTATTTCCATTATTACCATACATTGTCATTGACATTAAATTGTAACCCTAATTTAGGTCCAGATATTATGATACAATACTGATTACCTGACTAGTTGTAGTAAATGATAAATGTCTATAAGAAATAAAATACCTCATTTTTCTCAATTTTCCAGATTAATTGCCATTATTACCAGATTATGTTACCATTACCAGATTATGTTACCATTACCAGATTTGTACCCATTTAGGTCGACATTGTAATCCTAATACTATTACCTGATTGGTTGATCCAAATGATAACTGTCTTACCATCTTTTCCTTTGTCTAATTGATGCCTTACCCATTTTCTGCATATCCAAGTTTAATTAGTGTCATTATTATTAGTGATATTAATTGTTGCCATTACCGGATTATGTACCCATTCGGCTTCAAATTGTTACCCAATATATTACCTGGTTCCGGATAAGTTCTGTCCAGCCATTCTATGTATATCGACCAATTTCATCTATCATTATCCTGTTTTGTCCAGATTCCTGGCCTTAACTGTATTTACCTGTCACGAAAGTCGATTCATATTTGGTACATCATGTAATAACCTACCATTTCCAGATCATATAAATGGACCCAATACAAGACCTGCTGTGCTAGTTATACATTCTTTATATACTCACCAAATTCCAAGCTATTTTAACAAAGGTTTACATCAACTTAGGAACCAATACTGATACCTCTCAACCTAGATGAACTTGGAAATGAAATACAGGAAACAAATCGCTTCACAGAAGTTAGTACTATGCAAATAATATTGCACCTAACTTAACTTAATTCAATTTTTGACAATTTTTCAATAATTATTTCTTAATTTTTCTTTGAAAAATAGACATATAAAATTATGTCAGTATTAAATGATTTTATCAATTGTATTGAAATTGGAACATTTTATTGCTCTTAATCAGTTTCATTATAAAATTTCAGTGCATATAAAGAAATGATTCCATTTGAGTGTATTTATAAATATATTGTTTTGCACTTTTCCAGTTTTTGATTCAAAAATAATAGAATTATATGACTCAAAAAATTTCAAAAGGCATACTTTCCAAGTCATTTGGTCTTTAAGTTGTATATACTTACCAAACATACTTACAGGTACAGTAGTCCTTCGAGGCACATGGTTGTGAATCAGAAAAAGAGCATATTATTTTTACAAGTATTCTTCTATTTACAACAGTAAACTGCTTATATTATTTATGGAAGTGTTTTTTTATCTTTTTTGTTTTTGTTGCAAAAAAAAAAAATTTGATCGAGAATAAAACTTGCCGAATGTCCAGCTGATCAGAACCAACCAATATGTTTGCCAGGATGAGGATAAAACAATATAGGTCCATATTCGCCAGCCAAAATGTCTAAGGGCACAAAAAGACAATACCACGCATCTTCTTCAGTTGTCGTTTGAAAAAAGAAAGGCTGTTGACTAAATTGTGGTTAGTTACAAAAACACCCTTCAAAAAGTGTTAAATTATTTTTTTAATTTTTATTATCACAATATCCACAGCAAAAATATCTATTCGTCTATAAATCCTTCCATGCTCCAGAGCCCATTCATGTCCAGTGTACACCATTCCAAGTGCTTCCAAGTCTTGAAAAGGTGGAACCATCTTCAAATCCAAGACCAAAGAGCCATTACGTCGAAAATCCAAAAGTTTGTCAGAGTACTTAAGCCTAAGCCGGAAACACATGATCCCTATTAATTATGAGGGTAAAGAAAAATAGACCCACCAAACCCCAAGCTACCCAATTAAAATATGTTAATATAGGGTATGACCCTATATTAACTATACAGCAGAGTTAAGAGAAGGAATACAACCTCAATTAACCCTGCATGTAAAATAGCCGCAAAATAAAATCCTAACCTATGTGAAGTACTCTGACGCAAATGCTAAGCCGGAGTTTTTGGTTTTTGATTAATTAATAAAGCAAAGACACAAGACACACAATGTATAAATGACAATATCAACAATAAATGCATACAACATATTCAATGGGGAGTCCTAATCCTAACCTACCCTATACCCTTTGAAGGAGAAATTAGACTTTGTAGTGTCCACCAATGAGGAGGTCCAGTGTATGGCTATGTAGGGCTAGTCCCACCGTACAAAGTACCCAGCTTGTTTACCCTCAGTTAAATACCCTAGCTTACCTTGTAAACCATGCAAGAGTACTCACATGGCCACCCCTGCATATATTGATACATGGAGTACTAAAACTCCATGATCAACATAGGCAGGGTCGAAAGCAAACAGCCTCAAAGATCGGAATTAAGACAAAGCAATTTCTCAAAAACTAAAAGCTTTTACCTGGACATAACACAACCAACAAATACACCCACCACTCGCAGGCAGTTATATTTGAAGGCCGTTACACTAAACGATGCATGTAAAACTACGTTGCTTTCACCATTGACGAAAAGGAGGATGTCTTCTTGTCTGCCTAACATGCTGTGCTCAATTTCAAACTTAAATTTGACGCAAATTTGGTGGGTGTGGCATGAAACAAACGGTAAATGAGCAATTACTACACTATATCCAAAAAAAACGAAACTACATTTACAACATCGGATTACCGATGAAAAAACCTAAAAGAAGAGATCCTCAATCCCACAACAATGGTGACGAAAGTCCTGATAAAAGCTCCGAATAAAATCTAGATTGAAAAATCGATAACTGAACACGTTTTCCGTCACGTGATGTACCCGAGAAAAGCTAAACATTTGAACAAAGGGAAGACCACCATAAAAAGAAAAACATCTAACCCTGCATGTGCCAGGATGAACACATGCTCGACGTCTTCATCTGTGCTAACTCGACTTTTGATGTATATGGTATCTTGCTGGGTGATGTTCTTTCACCAAGGTCATGGCATGATGTAGTCAGTTCAGTCACTGTTAGTGTAGGCGTGGGATGTTGGTAGGTGCATCATAGTCGAGTCTCTTGATTCTTGGCCAATTTGATAATCTGGTTTTGAAAAAAAAAGAAAAAATTAATGAACGGATAAATAAAAAGTAGAGATACACAGATTAAAATAAACAGATACAAACAAATAGATGCCTCCCCCCCCTCCTTCTCGCAACACTGCAAAAACTGCACAAAGTACCACCCTCTCCTCTTGCGAAAAACGCATTTCGGCGCCAAAATAGTTTTTGCCCATTTTCAGATTTTACGGCATGAAAAAAAAAATCAATTTTCATTTAAAATTGAAAAGAGAGCAAATATATATCAAAAGATATGCAAAAATCTTTCCAAATACATAATTATCCATCCCCTACCCCCTTCCCTTGCAAAAAAAAAAACACATTTTGGCGCCAAAATAACTTTTGCCCATTTTCAACTTTTAACGTGTAAAACATCAATTTTCATTTAAAATTGAAGGAGAAAGCGAAAATTTATCAAAAGATATGCAAAACATCTTACCAAATTAAAAAGAATTAGTCAACCCCCCCCCCCCCCCCCCACCTCCTCTCTCCTCGCTACATTGCAAAAACTGCACAAATTTAGTCCTCCCCTTGCGAAAAACACATTTTGGCGCCAAAATAGTTTTTGTCCATTTTCAGCTTTTATGGCGTGAAAAAACATCAAGTTTCATTTAAAATTGGAGGAGAAAGCAAAGATATATCAAAAGATATGCAAAACATCTTACCAAAAATGAATTACCCCCCCCCCCCCCCCCCCCCCTCCTCGCAACACTGCAAAAAAAAACACATTTTGGCGCCAAAATATCTTTTGTCCATTTTCAGCTTTTACGGCGTGAAAAATCATTAACATTTTCATTTCAAATTGAAAGAGAAGAAAAGATATATCAAAAAATATGCTAAACACTTTACCTTGATGTATTTGCTTTGCAATACTTGGCAGGAAAATTCGCCAGGATCGAATAGCACAGTTTGCCGATATTCAGATTCTAAAGAAAGAAAATAATTAAAATGAAGAAATAGAATAGATAACAAATTAAACCATAGATACTGAAGAAAAGACAAAAGAATTGAAGCATGAAAATACGCTACAAACTAACAAACATACAAAAGAGATATTCAAACTATTTCATTCAAGAAGAAATGCATGGCGCAAAAAAACGGACTAGTGCAAAATGGGCTCACTTTCAGTTGAATTCAATTGAATTTACTAGTTCAAAATACACTTTTAAGAAATAATTTGCTTTGTTTTGAAGACTATTTTTGTCATTAAAAAGGCAACAAAAGTTCTTCAATTGGTAAATTTGCAACGTACCTTGTGAATGTCAGAGGTGAAGGCGCTCGTTCATGGCGAAGGTCTTTCTAGCTCGGTAAACGGCTTACTTTTAAAAACTTTTCAAGTCTTTTACAAATCTATTTGTGCTTAAAACAGCATAGGGTTTCTTTCTGCAAATAAAAAAGAAATATTTTAAGTCATAAATAAGAGTATTTCTGAGTAAGAACGCTTTGGCGGGAACATTTTTTCTTCAAATTCGCTAAAAACAAAGCATTTGACGTCAAAAAAATATACCAACATTCAATAAACAGTTTCAAAATCATGATTAAGTGTGGTTTATAGAAGAAAAGCAGTAGAGAAGTGTTTTTACCAACCTTTTTGAACAGCTTCTTGCAAACTCCTCTTAGTTACACGTGGCTTCAACTCAGTTCAACTTAGCGACCAAAATTCTCCAAAATTACAATTGAAAATTGCTTCTTTGTGTTGCCATTAGGAAAAGGCATCTAAGAACAGCCTGTGAAATGTAAAATTAGAAGAAAATAATGAATTTTGTGCAAATATTTTAACAAAATTTGAAGAAACCTTCTCACCTGCATCCTTCTCTTCCTGTGTCTTGCCCCCGAGTGAAGGTGGGTCGACGAGCGCTTCGAATGAATTCACACGTGCATCACCATGGTTACAGCCAATCAGAAGAGTTCTACAATTTTGATGTTGATTTCCAACTTATCACGTGAAAGAATGGTAGATGCACCATAGTTGAGTCTCTTGATTCTTGGCCAATTTGATAATCTGCTTTTGAAAAAAAAAGAAAAAATTAATGAACGGATAAATAAAAAGTAGAGATACACAGCTTAAAATAAACAGATACAAACAAATAGATGCCTCCCCCCCTCCTCCTCCTCCTCCTCGCAACACTGCACAAAGTACCAACCTCTCCCCTTGCGAAAAACGCATTTTGGCGCCAAAATAGTTTTTGCCCATTTTCAGATTTTACGGCATAAAAAAAATCAATTTTCATTTAAAATTGAAAAGAGAGCAAAGATATATCAAAAGATATGCAAAACATCTTACCAAATTAAAAAGAATTAGTCAACCCCTCCCCCCCTTCCTCTCTCCTCGCTACATTGCAAAAACTGCACAAATTTAGTCCTCCCCTTGCGAAAAACACATTTTGGCGCCAAAATAGTTTTTGTCCATTTTCAGCTTTTATGGAGTGAAAAAACATCAATTTTCATTTAAAATTGAAAGAGAAAGCAAAGATATATCAAAAGATATGCAAAACATTTTACCAATAAATAATTACCCATCCCCTCCCTCCCCCCTCCCCTTGCAAAAAAAAAACACATTTTGGCGCCAAAATATCTTTTGCCCATTTTCAGCTTTTACGACGTGAAAAACATCAATTTTCATTTAAAATTGAAAGAGAAAGCAAAGACATCAAAAGATATGCAAAACATTTTACAAAAAAAACAATTAGCCCCCCCCCCCCCCCCCCCCACCTCCCCTCCTCGCAACACTGCAAAACTTGCACAAGTACCACCCCCTCCCATTTTGGCGCAAAAAAATGTTGTTTTTTTACATTTTCAGCTTTTACGGCGTGAAATTAAAAAATCATTATAATTTTCATTTCAAATTGAAAGAGAAGAAAAGATATATCAAAAACTATGCAAAACATTTTACCTTGGTCTATATTTGCTTTGCAGTACTTGGCAGGAAAAATTCGCCAGGAATAGCACAGTTTGCCGATATTCAGATTCTAAAGAAAGAAAATAATTAAAGCATTAAAATTAAGAAATAGAATAGATAACAAACTAAACCATAGATACTGAAGAAAAGACAAAAGAATTGAAGCATGAAAGTACGCTACAAACTAACAAAACAAACATACAAAAGAGATATTCAAACTATATTTCATTCAAGAAGAAATGCATGGCACAAAAAAACGGACTAGTGCAAAATTGGCTCACTTTCAGTTGAATTCAATTTAATTTACTTCAAAATACACTTTTAAGAAATAATTTGCTTTGTTTTGAAGACTATTTTTGTCATTAAAAAAAGGCAACAAAAGTTCTTCAGTTGGTAAATTTGCAACGTACCTTGTGAATGACAGAGGTGAAGGCGCTCGTTCATGGCGAAGGTCTTTCTAGCTCGGTAAACGGCTTACTTTTAAAAACTTTTCAAGTCTTTTACAAATCTATTTGTGCTTAAAACAGCATAGGGTTTCTTTCTGCAAATAAAAAAGAAATATTTTAAGTCATAAATAAGAGTATTTCTGAGTAAGAACGCTTTGGCGGGAACATTTTTTCTTCAAATTCGCTAAGCAAAGCATTTGACGCCAAAAAAATATACCAACATTCAATAAACAGTTTCAAAATCATGATTAAGTGTGGTTTATAGAAGAAAAGCAGCAGAGAAGTGTTTTTACCAACCTTTTTGAACAGCTTCTTGCAAACTCCGCTCAGTACGTTACACGTGGTTTCAACTCAGTTCAACTTAGCGACCAAAATTCTCCAAAATTACAATTGAAAATTGCTTCTTTGTGTTGCCATTAGGAAAAGGCATCTAAGAACAGCCTGTGAAATGTAAAATTAGAAGAAAATAATGAATTTTGTGCAAATATTTTAACAAAATTTGAAGAAACCTTCTCACCTGCATCCTTCTCTTCCTGCGTCTTGCCCCCAAGTGAAGGTGGGTCGACGAGCGCTTCGAATGAATTCCCACGTGCATCACCATGGTTACAGCCAATCAGAAGAGTTCTACAATTTTGATGTTGATTTCCAACTTATCACGTGAAAGAATGGTTGGGATATTCGGGGTGGACGAATTTTGAAGCTAGGAATGAGGGCCGAAGATCAAATTATACTGATAGGGATATTTTTAATAGTTTTTAATTATAGATTTTCTCTTCACTGAAAAGCACGAAATTTTTAATGTACAATAGTTAAAAAAATGTTTTTATTTTATTCAAATAAGTTTTAATTTTAATAATTTCCATATTTTTTTCAAAGGTTTCAAAGTTTTCTCTAAAATAAAATCATTTTCCCGCCAAAAATTGAACACTTAACTGAAGGAATAAAGGTATTTTCGCCGGAACAATTTCGGAGAAAACGAGATAGGTAATTCCTTCAGAGGGAACTAGCCAATCAGCGCGAAGTGAACATAGACAACTTGTTAGCAATTCCAATTATTAAATTTTAAAACAAATTAGAGTAACCCCGAGGGGAAAATATTAGTGCGTTAATACTCGCCTGACCGGGATAGGGAGCTTTCTATAATATTTTAATCCAAAGTTATAATGCCACATGGAACTTTGGATTGAAATTGTTTACTTTTTGCGCGTCACCGCATTGCAGATATGCACGGGCTCAATGCTAACAAGTTTTGTGGTTTGACGTGCAGGCTCGGAAATATAGGGGGGGGGGGGGGGGGTACGTTTTATTAAAAAAACCCGTGAAAATGGGGGAGGGGGGGTACATTTTTTAGTGGTCAGAATTCGTTGGGATTCGTTTCAAAAGCACCGACTTTTGTAGCCTTGAAAGAGGGGGGTACGTTTTCTATTAAACGATTTTAGAGGAGGGTACAAATTTCATTTACTTTTTTTGGAATGAAACTGCACCGTCCCCGCCCCCTGTGACGTAATAAACGATCGGTCCCTTAGAGTAGAAGTCAAAAAAATAGAAAATAATGATAGACCTAGTTTAAAATTAGATTAAACTAATAGTTTCTAGTTTAACTCACGGACAAAGAAATTCAATGACGCTCCGAGGAAATAAATAAAGAAATGGTAGACTCGGGTTTTAAAAAAAAAAATTCGATCTCGGAAACCCATAAATAAGTATTAAAAACTCTTAACCCTTACAGCCGTGTATCGCGTTAACCGATTGTGCTAGCTTAGGAAATTTGTGACGTCACGTCAGTTTTTCGATATATATATTCACGATGATATATTGGTAACCTATGTTATAGATAGAGTAACCACAAAAACGAATTCAATAATTTTTTCATTATACATTGTTTTAAAAAAAATTAAGGAACAAAATTTGTTTCACATTATATTGAACGCAAGTTTTCAAAATTCAAAATGCGCATAAAATGAATTCTCGAAAACGCGGGAATTTTCAAAAGACAAATGTGATATGATGATGATATGTAAATAATATGTTAATAATATGATAATGATATACTAATACGAAAATGATATATAAGGATATGAAAATGATATACTAATGATACTACAATATACTTGTGATATGACAATGATTTACTAATGATATGCTAATGATATACTAATGATACTACAATATACTTGTGATATGACAATGATTTACTAATGATATGCTAATGATATGACAATGATATACTACTGATATGACATACTAATATGACATACTAATGATATGACATACTAATGATATGACAATGATATGCTAATGATACTACAATATACTTGTGATATGACAATGATTTACTAATGATATGCTAATGATATGACAATGATATACTACTGATATGACATACTAATGATATGACATACTAATGATATGACAATGATATGCTAATGATACTACAATATACTTGTGATATGACAATGATTTACTAATGACAAGCTAATGATATGACAATGATATACTAATGACAAGCTAATGATATGACAATGATATATCATTAGCATATCATTATGTCACATCATTAGTATATCAGTGTCGTATCATTAGTATATCAGTGTCGTAACATTAGCATATCAGTGTCATATCATTAGTATATCAGTGTCATATCATTAGCATATCAGTGTCATATCATTAGTATATCAGTGTCGTAACATTAGCAAATCAGCGTCGTATCATTAGCATATCATTATGTCACATCATTAGTATCTCATGGTCATACATTAGCATATCAGTGTCATATCATTAGTATATCATTATGTCACATCATTAGTATGACACTGATATGCTAATGATATGACACTGATATGCTAATGATATGATAATGATATACTAATGATATGATAATGATATACTAATGACATGACAATGATATACTAATGATATGATAATGATATGATAATGATATACTAATGATATGATAATGATATACTAATGATTTGACAATGATATACTAATGATTTGATAATGATATACTAATGACATGACAATGATATGAAAATGATATGATAATGATATACTAATGATATGACAATGATATGAAAATGATATGATAATGATATACTAATGACATGACAATGATATACTAATGACATGACAATGATATACTAATGACATGACAATGATATACTAATGACATGACAATGATATACTAATGATATGACAATGATATACTAATGATATGACAATGATATGACAATGATATGATAATGATATACTAATGACATGACAATGATATATATACTAATGATATGACAATGATATACTAATGATATGATATAGTAATGATATGATATGCTAATGATATGATAATGATATACTAATGATATGATATACTAATGACATGACAATGATATACTAATGACATGACAATGATATACTAATGACATGACAATGATATACTAATGACATGACAATGACATGACAATGATATGACAATGATATGACAATGATATGACAATGATATGAAAATGACATGACAATGATATGAAAATGACATGACAATGATATACTAATGACATGATATACTAATGACATGATATACTAATGACATGATATACTAATGACATGATATACTAATGACATGATATACTAATGACATGATATACTAATGACATGATATACTAATGACATGATATACTAATGACATGATATACTAATGACATGATATACTAATGACATGATATACTAATGACATGATATACTAATGACATGATATGATATACTAATGACATGATATGATATACTAATGACATGACAATGATATACTAATGACATGATATACTAATGACATGATATACTAATGACATGATATACTAATGACATGATATACTAATGACATGATATACTAATGACATGATATGATATACTAATGACATGATATGATATACTAATGACATGACAATGATATACTAATGACATGACAATGATATACTAATGACATGACAATGATATACTAATGACATGACAATGATATACTAATGACATGACAATGATATACTAATGACATGACAATGATATACTAATGACATGACAATGATATACTAATGACATGACAATGATATGATAATGATATGATAATGATATGACAATGATATGAAAATGATATGATAATGATATACTAATGACATGACAATGATATGAAAATGATGTACTAATGATATGATAATGATATACTAGTGATATGATATCATATTGACAAGATAGACAGGAGTGAATGGTTTTGGGGAAGTAATCAGCAAACATGAAAATGATATGATAATGATATACTAATGACATGACAATGATATGCTAATGATATACTAATGATATGACAATGATATGAAAATGACATGACAATGATATATTAATGACATGACAATGATATATTAATGATATGATAATGATATACTAATGACATGACAATGATATACCAATGATATGAAAATGATATGACAATGATATGAAAATGATATGACAATGATATGAAAATGATATGATGATATACTAATGACATGACAATGATATACTAATGATATGATAATGATATACTAATGATATGACAATGATATACTAATGATATGATATAGTAATGATATGATATGCTAATGATATGATAATGATATACTAATGATATGATAATGATATACTAATGACATGACAATGATATGAAAATGATGTACTAATGATATGATAATGATATACTAGTGATATGATATCATATTGACAAGATAGACACAGGAGTGGTTTTGGGGGAGTAATCAGCAAACAACACAAAAAGACACTTTTATTTCCAACTTGAAAAATGAAATTGTGAGAAGAAAGAAAAGAGATAAAGTATGAAATGAGGATGGTACAATAACATGGCAGAACCAAAATAAGAAATATATACTTATTTCAAGAAGGTTAGTCACCAAAAGTCTACAAAGCTGCAGATCGAGGATCATGACAAATAATTAATATCAGAAAAGTAAAATATGAAGGAAACTTAGCTAGTTGATGCTCAAGAGGCAAAACTGACTGACAAAAAAATTCAAATGCATAAATTGTTATTGAAATATATCGAAACATGCAAAACGTATCTACCCATAATCCTCGTCGGCCTCAGCTTTCTAGCTTTTATAGTTGAAAAACGTTATTGAAATAAGTATTGATAAGAAAAAATAACACACATTGCATTAAACTGAACAACATCAAGAAAGCACCAATGAATGAAAATTTGAACACAAGATGAAACAGACAGGAGGGGATGAGAAACTTCACATTTGGAGAAGAATTCAAGCTAAAGGCCCGGGCAAACGGTTTCAACATTTGCTTCAACATCCGTTCGATTTTGTTGAATAGCAATGTTAATTTAAACACTTTTAAACTCTTTCAGCATTGTGAAAACGTGTTGAATCGATGATGAATTGATGTTGAAAGAGTTTAAAAGCATTTACATTGCTATTCAAGAAAATCGAACGGATGTTGAAGCAAATATTGAAACCGTTTGCACGGGCCTGGCAAAAGAGAGGGAGACTGGATCAAAGTGGTGAGCTACTAAACAGGACTGTTAATGTGTGTGGTGTTGGCCTCCGTACATGAAATATTTTGTGGCTGTTTTACATTTGCTGTTGCTAACTTGCTGAACTGTAGGACTATAAAAGTGACCATTCTTTTAATGAGGTTTTGCTTGTAATGTTCACTAGGAGTAATTTCTTTTTGCACAGAATCCAGTAATTCTGACATTTGATATTAGCTATTTAAGATTTAGTTAAGGTTATATAAAGTTATTTTAATATATACATAGTAGTCTAGTATTTTGTGTAATATTTTTACTATAGTGAAATTTTGGTTTACTTCTTATGTTTATTAGGAATGTTTTGTTTTTTATTTTGTTTATTTATTTGTCACAATGATACAATACAATTTTCAACTAATAAAGAGTATATACTTGCGACAGGAGATGGAAACAGAACTTTCGTCCCAATTGAATATCCTACTCCTCCTTAAATATAACTAATAATAGAATTATACGTACAATGCGAAAAATATACTAACAAATACAGTATCTAGTAAAACTATCTCTTCCTCAGTTTGCCTTTCTTGAGTTGCATCAGTTTAATATACATCAGCAGTTTGGTCTTCCACTTGATCTTTTTTTGGCTTGAGATCTTGCCCTTTCGACGTCACTCAGCAAAGTTTCAGTTTTTCAGTTTTCAGAATGGTTAATGTTCACACACACACTGCAGCAAATCTGACAAATTGATATTACATTGTAACTATTTAATATACAGTTCACTATCATATAATTTAATATAATTTAATATATTAATGCACAATCATATTTCCCCCGACTAAATAACAAAAGTTAGGACAACGTTCTTGCAATTAGGTGTATGCATAATTTATTATTATATAAAAATATCTGTACTGAGAAGAGCCTTTTATATCTGAGAGAATATCCTTGGTTGTTTGTGGGAGGCAACATTGAGCTTTGATTTCAAACGGTTGATAGCTATCTATTTTAGCCGGTAAGCATATATCGTAATTACATTAGTGTGACTTTAATATAGTAAGGAATTGATAAGGTCTACAAGACGAAACTAGTTTTCCTTTATAAATAAATTTCTTGGCTTTAAGTGTGTAAAAGACTGAATTCTTGGGTTTATTCCCTTCTTCATAATGAAATTTACAAAGTCTTTGGAAGTCCGAACTAGAGATATATCAAATAAATATAGTAATAGTTTGGGTTTAAAACCTTTGTGTTTTGATTTTGTTCTCTATGGACTGTAGTTCTGAACGTCTTGTCCTGTATATATTCACTCTAACGTATTCTTTATACCACTAGATAAGACTGCGTGGTTCCTTTCATTTATCATAAAACATCATCATTCTTTCATTTATCATAAAAACATGAAACAAGAAATGTTCCTAAAGGTTATCTCTCTCTTCTCCCTTTTTTTGTAAATCTTTTGAACTTGATCCTGGGAAATCTTGATAAATTGTAAATGTTAACTCTAAATTCCATCCTCTGCATTAATGCCATCCTCATTGAAACAAGCAAACAATCCGACCCCTCATCAAAAATCTAGCCTTGTCTCATGTAGACTATTCCAATTTCAGGCCAATTTGAAGTTTCTTTCCAAGATTGTTGAGAAAGTGGTTGCAAGTGACATTTCAATCAGCCTATACAAACATTGTGTGCCATTGACAACCAACGATCTGTTTTTCTTGTCCTTCTAGACCTCTCGGTTTTGACACTGTAAATCATGAAATTTTGTTGAAAAGAATCTAAGAAATTTGGAATTAGAGATAAAGCGTAGTTTCAGTCCTACACGAGTAAGAGGCAGTCTCATTCCTTTAATTGTGGTGTTAGTTTTAGCGCCCATTTTATTTTTCATTATATATTTCTCCAATTAATTATTGAAATCATCAACTGTCATAATATAGACTGCCACTTGTATGCTGATGAGACTCAACTTTATATTTCTTTTCCACAGCATGCACTTAAACTTGAGGCTTGTGTCAAAGACATTGATGGTTACCAATAAAGTTGAATGGTGATTAAACTCAGATCATTGCTCTTTCTGCAGCTCATCGTCCTTGTCCATTTGCTGGTTCGTTTAATATTTCTGGTTTTGATGTTAGTTCTTCCGCTACTGTCCACAATATTGGTGTTATCTTTGAGGAAAAACTGTCTCTTGAGGATCACATCATAGTGAGCGATAAATCTTCCTTTTTTTCACCTTCATAACATGCATCTGGAAAGTTTGTAAATTTCTCAGTCTAAAAGCTTGTGAAACCCTTGTACATGCATTTGCATCTTCAAAACTTGATTTTTGAAATTCGTTACTTTATGGTCTCTACATGCAAAATGCTAAATTCGAGCATATTACTCCTATTCTTTTATATTTATACTGACTGCCAATAGAGAAGCGTAATGAATTTAAAATACTTTGAATGACTTTTAAAACAACTGTGCTTCTTCTTATCTTTCCGTATGTCATTCATTAACATCTTCATCTTTTGTCCAAACCATCATATAATCGTACGTTCTATGGTAAAAGGGCTTTCCTTTTGCTGGTCCAGTGTTGTGGAATGCTGTACAAGTAAATATCACGTCTTTTTAAGAAAGCATATAATGTTTGGAGATGCCAATTTTAATTTTTGTCAAATATATTTCAGTCCTCTATTATATTTATCAACATATTTAAGCAACTTGTCAAACTTGTCATCTGTTTGATGCACTAGAGTATGAAGGTTACACATAACACCATGCAACTCCGTCAGAGAACATTCACACCATACATTATCATTTGCTTGAGACTTCAATGTTATTTATCTGTAAACTTAAACCATCCTTGAATTCAATTATAGAAACATCCAAAAGAATTTTATATACACTCTTTTTTTCGTAAAATATTGAGGCTAGATTTTCACATCTTTTCGACAACATTAAACCAGAGGTCCAAACTCTTCATTCTTCACATACATTGTAAAGGAGCCATCAAAGAACCAGCACCATTGTGCAACTAACAGTAGGATATGGAGCTTACATTTCAGGATTCCATTCAAACTAGGGGCTCACTATTGAACATTGCTTACCAAAATGCTTACCAAAATGCTTGCCCATTTGGTTGCAATGCCAGAAAATAAATATTTGTAGTCAGTGCCCATTTTGCTGTAGCATCAAGTGAAAACGAAAGGTTACTTTGTGCCCAGTGATTAATAGTCAAGGATTTTAATACTGTTTCTTCCTCCTGTGGGGCACTCAGTCCCTCTCGAGACAGGGCACCCAATATATAGAAAATGAAAACGGAACAGAGACACCTTTGGAGGAGGCTAGTGTCGGCTGTGATAATATGAAAATTTCAGAAAAGTCAGAAAAGCATGACAATAAAGGATCTTGTAAGAGAGCAGTAGAAATGAATGCCATGAGCTGCCCATGCCTCGTTAAATAATAATAATAGTAGGTTCTTGTATACACACTATACAAATGTCTCAATGCGCTTATGTAAACATGACAGTGATAAAATTAATGTGCGTAAATATACAATAAACAAATTAAAATACTTAAGAGATAAAGTTTTAAAACGATCAAGTGATGGGGCACTTTTTATAGATTCTGGTAAATTGCATTGTTCCATAATTTGGGAGCGACAGCAGAAAAGGACCTATATATAACCTGTCAATAGATCTGAAATATAGGCAGGCATCATATTGTTCAAGGATTTATAAGTAAAAAGGAGAATCTTGAATTCATTATGGTGCTTAACTGGTACCAGTGAAGATCATCCAATATTGGTGTTATGCTTACCATTGGTTAAAAGTTATAACACATATTGGCATAGTGCCCAGTGACTGAGATAAGTCAGTTGAAACATAGGTTCCAAAAAGTTGGAAAAACAAGACAAAGATTCTTTGAAAACTTTCCTGCCTTATTAATTATGAAGTAACATCTGCCTTAAGGATTCTCCAAAGAAAGGCAGAGAAAACAAATATTTGAAAAAGCTTTTTGATGGAGCTTTTATGAGTACCACTCTAATATTTTTTTTTAAATGGAATTTCATCTAAAAGATAAAATGCTTTACTTTCAGTTTCCTTGTCATTCAAAAAGAAAATTCATCATTAAACATATATGCAGATTTTAATCTCCATGTTCTTGGACTTTTCGTGTTCTAATTAAAATATCTATGATTTCAACAATCAATATGGCATGGTACTGCTTTTGTACATATAAAATACAAGTAATATATTTCAAAGATACAACTTTCATTAATACAACTTTCAACATACAATTTGCAACTTCATGATTTTTAAACATTTATAACAATATAATTATGACATGAATACTAGATAATCACTAAACTAAAATTAAATAAATAACACCTTTATTCAAACTTGCATTATACAACGAAACTTATAAACCCACTCAAATATCTAGACCATTAAATTGAAACCCATAAATCACCATAGTAAAAATATTACACAAAATAATAATAATAATACTTCTATTATATTAAAATGATATTATATAACGTTAACTATATCATTGTGACAAATAAATAAACAAAAAAACAAAACAAAACATTCCTAATCAACATAAGAAGTAAACCAAAATTTCACTATAGTAAAAATATTACACAAAATACTAGACTACTATGTATATATTGAAATAATTTTATATAACCTTAACTAAATCTTAAATAGCTAATATCAAATGTCAGAATTACGTGGATTACGTGCAAAAACAAACTACTCCTAGTGAACATTACAAGCAAAACCTCATTAAAAGAATGGTCACTTTTATAGTCCTACAGTTAAACAACCGAGCAACAGCAAACGTAAAACAGCCACAAAATACTTCATGTACTTACCAACGCTACACACATACAGCCATGTTTTGTAGCTCATCACTTTATTCTAGTCTCCTTTTCATTTGTCTGGGATGGTATTCGGCTAGATATTCTCTCAAAACATGAAGTTTTAGATAATGCAGGCCCGAAAATGTTCAAATGTTCAGTTGAAGTTGTCGTCTTGATGTTGCTCAGTTTCTGCAGAACAAATACAAGTTTCTATTTAAAATATACCACTACAGTAAGAGTAATGAAACGATGAATGCTTAAAAAGCGTATTAAAAGCAATAGTTGTCATTTCATAAAAGAATTTGAAAAGGATTTTCGACCTTTCAAACCACGTGGAAAGCCTAGTAGTTCGAATGTCCCAAAAAGCAAATTTCTTCACTAAATGAATTAAACACAGGCCCACATTGAAAATTTGCTTTTACAGTTAACTTTGGAATATTTTCTAGACATTTAAACTGCACTCACCATTGAAAAAAGCGAAAATTCAAATCAGCTTCTCGTCTTGTCCAACAGCACACAACAGACATTTAAACTTTCCCGCTTTACGACGTTTGCAATGGATCCTGGTACTTATTAGCCTCCTATGCAGCCGCTCCTTTGTATCGTCACGCAATATCAGGTGTGATAATATCAAGAACGGAAAACAATGGACTGGAATGGACTTCGGGATTCAAGTTGATAGAATAAAAATGCATATATGTATTTTTCATTTCAGTTTTAAATCAGTATAGTTCAATAATCACTCAATAAGCAATCATAATAATAAATTGCTCATTATACACACCAAGGGCTCTAGTACAGTTGTGTTGAAATAAAAACTTATCGTTGACAGTAAATATAGTCCTACTATATGATAAAAATATTCTAATAGTTGATATCCAGCTGTTTCATACAATTATTGAATGAGATTTTTTGTGATATCCAGAATAATCAAGGTCGGAACACTGTTACTCGGAGTTTCACGCTAACGCGATATCTTCAGACAGTCTCTAATCGCGTAAGCGTGAAACTCCGAGTATAACAGCAAAAGTTATGGGAGCAACTTTAGAATACCCCGACATTTTTGAAGGCATGCAATGGAAATTGCTGTACCCGTACTCCGTTGTCTTTTGAGAACGGCGAAATACTAATATAAACTAAGTCCGAAGTGAAATAAAGATATACAACTAAGTGTAACCGCGGTCCGCAGTCCGAAGTGAAATAGATAATATACAACTTTTTGTAACCGCGGTCCGCAGTCCGAAGTGAAATAAAGATATACAACTTATTGTAACCGCGGTCCGCAGTCCGAAGTGAAATAGATATACAACTAAGTGTAACCGCGGTCCGCAGTCCGAAGTGAAGTAATGATATACAACTAAGTGTAACCGCGGTCCACAGTCAATCACTGCGGACCACGGTGACAGGTCTATACTGTGGCCTAAAAAGTGTCGGGGTATTCTAAAGTCAAGCCAAGTTATGTTTTAGCCTGCTGTGCACTCTTTTTTTTTCGCTTTTTTGGCGAATATTTTGAGCGCAAAAAAAGAGAGTCTGCACAGCAGGCTAGTTATGTCTTGTCTTTGATATATCTATAATCTATAACGTTCTACACACTAATGTATTCATTGAGCACTTTACCGTCAGAATAGACACATCCATATATATATATATATCTATATATTAAAATGTTTGAAAATATACGAAAAAAAATCATAACATAAAAACGTGTTCACGGTTTTCAGGAAACAAACTGAAAAAAAGCCGTTTATTTTTGGGAACTTTGTAAACCTTCGTGGAAGGAGCGGCGACCAAAAAATAATACCAATAAAACAACATCATGTTGAATACGTCTTTTTTCGTTTCAAATAGTCTCAAGCTAATCCGAGAAAATAAGTTATATAATCAGAATCAGAATCCCGAGTTCACGCAGATATGCGTCTAGGTTGTTTTATAAATTGCTCATATTTATTTGAATAAAAATTATTAATAAAATTATTTTTTGAATATCTGTCTACATATTTGTCTGTCTGTCTGTCCGTCGTCTAGCTTAGTCGATGGGATCCCTGTGGTTTATTCCCAGTCCCACTCAACTCAAGATCATTGTTCCTTTTAAAAATCGAATTTCACTCACACAAAAAAACACAGAATATATTTCTAAAATGGTCACGATTATCGACGGAGAGATCGTCCAAGACAACGATCCTAGAGCCCAAGCTTACAGACAACGAAACAGACGACAAGAAAATTCAAATTCAAGCCAGAGAGAGCAGAATTTCGATGGGGGAAGATCTCAAGCAAGACCACAAGTTGGCCCTGGTGGAATCGGCGGTGGCTCTATGATCGATCAATTCAATAACAGACTAATAGCTGCGGGCTTTCCAAGGTGGAATCTCGGAGAGAATGTTGTAGAACCGATAGCCTCGGTTGCTTTGATTTTAGCGCTTCTTTTCTTTGGAGTTAAAGGACTTTTGATGGTTGGTGTTGTATGGTTTTTGCTGAACCGGGCAAATCAACGATAAATGAAGAAAAGTTTAGAAAAATTATTATTATCGGGTTCATTTTGCTTGGAGTTAAAGGACCTATGATGGCTGATGTAGTGTGGTTTTAACTGAGCCAAGCAAGTGTCTACAACAATGATAAACAATGGACGACTAACAGAAGAAAAGTTTATAGAAATATTATTCATTTTTCTTGGAGTTACAGTACGTGCGAATCAAAAAACCGTGGGCACCAAGAAATAATTTAGAAATCGTTTATTTTTACAACTCAGAAACAACTATTTCACTGCAAGAAGTTTGACTGATGTGTAGCATGATAAACCTTTTGTAGTTAGAGTTGTTTGTGAGTTGTTTAACGAACAATAAACGATTAATAAAATATTTCTGGGTGCCCACGGTTTTTCGATTCGCACTGTATAAAGGTGGTTGGTGCAGTGTTTTGCTGAACCAATGAAGTCCACATCAATGAAAATAGACAATTACATGCAACGGAGAAGAAAAGTTTATGAAAAATTGAAAACTTTATTTGTTACCAAGTAAAATAACAGCAATGATTTTTAGCAACAATTCATGCAGTCCAAAACTGTGGGGGTGGGGGTGAGAGTGGGGGTGGGTGGTCTCATATCCCATGAAAGGTAAACATGAGCAATTTGGTATATTTTAGGTTGTAGACCTGTATCATGCTAATGTGAAAATTTGCAAAGTTCTGTAAAGATTGTCCTTACTACTAGTAAATTTTTGAAACTAAGAATTTTTGCAAAGAAATGACTAGACTGATAACGATACATGCCCAGCAACATATATTTCTTTGTAGATGAGGTGTGATCATCCGGGTTGGTGTAGTCTTGAAAAAGACTGATGGTGTTGATGTCTGATGTTTCGACAACATGAGCAGACATCAACACCATCAGTCTTTCTCAAAACTACACCAACCTGGGCGATCTACTTCTTCTACTTCTCAAACTCATTAATAATTCATTATCTCAGGGACCAATAACAACTTTGTATAAAATTTTCAGTCACGTGCATCTCAAGCATGTTAAGGCCTGGATTGAAAGAAATTATGGCTGAAATCGTTTTGTTTTTTGCTATATCTATATTTTTATCTCAAACCTAACCAAACTTGGTATAGTCACATAACTATACGACCTTAACATTTTGAAGGGGAAAATGTTCTGAAAAATTAGTCACGTGACCTTTATCTGGACTACAAAATGTACAAACTTTCACCTTAAATGGGGAGACGGTTATTATCTTAGCATGAAACCCTTTTACATTTTTGTGATTCTTTCAATAGGTACTATTCTACTCCGCCTTAATACCTGAGCCAACTATAGTCGTTTAGGGGATATTTAGCAAAACAGGTCACGTGACCAGCAATAAAACATTGGCAAATATCTCTTAAACTTGAAATGTTGGTTCAGGTATTAAGGCGGATCCTTACACCTCGTATGATGTAAAGTGAAACTACACTAAAAGTAATTTTGTACAAATAATCTCCATCTCCCCATTTTGATTCAAAAACTTTGGGTCTGTCGAAGTATGGATCAAGGTCACGTGACCGATTTTCATTAACTTTTTCCCTTCAAAATGTTAAGGTCGTAAAGTTATGTGATTATACCAAGTTTGGTAAGGTTTGAGTTAAAAATGATATAGCAAAAATAATACGATTTTAGACCCCCCATGAGGCTTCCCAGGCCTTAACATGCTTGAGATAGGTATGTCTTGATACTTGATCAAACACTGATCAAGACACCGTATGAATTTGTTATGTTTTAGCCTCAGAGATTTAAAAACAAATGAATTATAATGCGACTGACAAGTCAGATCAAAAACTTGTGTTTCGTGTTTGATCAGAGGATCTAAACACTGAGAAACGGATGAAAGCACTCGGCCTACGGCCTTGAGCTTCCATCCGTTTCTCGGACGAAACACAAGTTTTTGATCTATTACATCTAAAACACCTAGGATCAGTCCATTCACTATTACACATTTCTTTGCAAACATTAATGCTCAGTGCTTATAAATTTGTTTGTTTAAACAAATCTTTTATGAACTTTACAATTGTACTTTTATCTGAGAAATCTGATAATAAACTCACAATTTTTTCTTATACATCAAATATTTTATGTCACTCCAGCGTAATATTGGTCTATTAAAATGGGATTTCCAAAAAAAGAATCCATCACTTTTTCTTATAAATAGCCCAGCATTTGTAATTATTTGGCATCTCTTAGGGGCTATCATACTCCAAAAGACCTCTTTACCTTCCTTGATTGTTGTCCCATTTCAGTTCACATGATGCTACCCTTGGGAATTGTTTCTTTCACATGTAAATGATATAACATGTTCATCATAAAAGAACAATTCTCAAAGGAATGACACGTGGTCTGAAATGGGCAATTTGCATACAGAGGTAAAGAGGTTTATTGTTTCCAACAAAAACTCTACTTGCAATAAATAGTACATGAGAACGATTGTGAAATTCCATTTATTGAAATTTTTAGTTCTAATAGTTGTAAATTATATTCAGAGTACAATAATTTATGCATAACATACAAACTTAAAGAATTACAATTACATACACAGCAAACACTATATCCATGAAATAAAATCACATTGACACTGTAATAGAGTGGTTTTCATAAACCTGCGAAACACTATTTACTGTAATTCCATTGTTCTATTGTTGTTATTTGACTATCACACTTTAACTAATACACTTTGTTTCACAGGTTAATGAAAACCACTCTAGTTCATAAGTTCATATTTAGTGACTATTAGTCACTACCATAGACATGTAAAGTTGTAATGAGGTATTGTTTCTTTTTGTATTTGATGTTTCTGGTTACTGGATAGCCACTGAATAAAAAATATTATATAGTAACATTTGTTTTTAAAACAATACATATATAATTTGTTTCGCTCACTGTTTTGTTGCAGTAATATCAACAAATTTGCACAAAATAGTTTTTGCATGTTTTGTTTCATGGATACACCTTTTTCAAAGAGGTTGACAGTCTGACATCTCAACTACATTTGTTACTTTTGCATAAAACACACACATCCAACTCATAACTTATATTTCTTATTTTATGACAAACAAAATCTTTCAGTACACAGTGGTACCTCTATTAAGTGGTCACCCTCAGGACTTTCCAAAGTGGCCGCTTAATAGAGGTTGGCCGCTGAATAGGGGTATAGAATAGGTATAGGAATAGATTTGGGACTTTTTATTGTGGCCACCTAATAGATGGTGACCGCTTAATAGAGGTAACTACTGGATTTACAGTGAGGATACTCGAAATGTGAACACTGGTGACTTTTTTCATGTTACTATTTTCTAAAACTTCTGCTGCTTTAAAACTTCTTAGAATAAAGCATTGAGTTCAAATACACTAAGTGTTCATAATAAATCTATTTCTAATCTATTATTTGCTCATAGCATGTGGGTTCAAAAAAGTAACAAAACAAATCAAAGTGTTCATGGTTTGAGCATCCTCACTGTTATTTTGTAGTTACTTTTTTCACATGTCAGACCATCAACCTTTTTATAACATAACATAAACATAAGCAAGGACTCTAGTTAATTCTAGCTACATTGTATGAAGCTTGCTGTACATGGCAAAACAAGATTTTGTTGAAGCTATCAACAATATTTGTATAAAATTGATGAATGTATTTTTGCTAAAATGTATCTTTGTATTTACAGACTGTATATCAAATTTAGTTTACAACCATTTCAAAAGGTGGATCAAAGCAATAAGAAAGAAATATGGACATTACCAGTACTGCTATTTCAGAAAGGTTGTCCAAGGCCTTTGTTCAATTCAAATGGAAAGTAATAGACCTTTTCATGGTTTTCATCAAAAAACCTCCTTGGGGTAGGAGGGAATCCTTCCTACCCCACCCCCTCAAAGTCTGATGTCTTGTTTGCAAACTAGCAATTTGTGAGCCGTCAATCAAAATATTAAGTACTTATTGATTGAGTGGGAGGGCCGTACAAATGACCAAGAGCCAAATTCACGCCACCCTGTGAACAACCAGCAATTTTACTGAGATTTTGGAAATTCACGCTGTCGCTATATCGCAGGTGTTTTGAACATGTTCAAATTTCACTGCGATTCAGCTGCGATTTATTTCAGAAAACTTAAAAGATTTGAACTATGAGTCTCCCAATAGGAAAATTAATGTGTAGCTACTTTCTGTCATGGAAAGTTGGATCAAAAATGATTATCTCTGCATAAAACTTGCAGAAAGCTTTCAGCAAATGTTTACAAAAGCTGCAGTAAAATCTCTGGTTGTTCACACAAAAAATCACACCTCAAAACTTGCCTGTGTGAACCAGCCTTTAGTAATTACTATAATATAATTGTTATGACTGTTATTTCACGTCCAACCATTAATTAATACATGATTACATTACAATATTTGATTGTTTTCTTCATAGAGAGAATATTTACAGTTGAAGAAAACGTTTTACAATGAAAATACACTAAAGTTCAAGATTGAATGGTTTGAAACCAGGTGTGAACTAGTGATGATGAAGGATTGTGATTCTCTGTGTGTGTGTAGCCTTGAGAAGACTGTAGATGCAAATTTCTGGCATCTGAATGGCCTAAACCCATGTGTAAGTGATGAATTGTGATTGCCTGGGTGTGTGTAGTCTTGAGGAAGACTGTTGTATTTAGTAAACAATGTTTGATTGGTATGAACCCAGCTATAAGCCATGATGATGAATTGTAATTGCCTTGGTGTGTGTAGTCTTAAGGAAGACTGTTGTATTTAGTGAACAATGTTTGATTTGTATAAACCCAGCTATAAGCCATGATGATGAATAATTATTGTGATTGCCTTGGTGTGTGCAATCTTAAGGAAGACTGTTGTATTTAGTAAACAATGTTTGATTGGCATGAACCCAGCTATAAGCCATGATGATGAATAATTATTGTGATCGCCTTGGTGTGTGTAGTCTTGAGGAAGACTGTTGTATTTAGTAAACAATGTTTGATTGGTTTGAACCCAGCTATAAGCCATGATGATGAATTGTGATTGCCTTGGTGTGTGTAGTCTTGAGGAAGACTGTTGTATTTAGTGAACAATGTTTGATTGGTATGAACCCAGCTATAAGCCATGATGATGAATTGTGATCATCACTTACACCTGGATTCAAACCATTCAAATATCAGATACTAACACCAACAGTCTTTTCTCAAGACCTCACCATACATGCAAACTCAAAATAGAGTTTAACACTACTACAAGTGACAAATGTCTGGCTTAGATGAGTCTCAAGATTTTGGATGTACCAGTAATATCCTGGTTAAGGCTTGAAATCTCCTGGTTTTGGAAGGAAAAGGCACTTAATCTCCCGAATATTGCTCAAGTTTGGACTGGGATCTGTTTTTCTTGTTCAGTGTTTCACAGAGCAAACAAAAATGGTGAAAACTGTGATTTCTTTCAATGTTTGGCTATCGCAATCGCTACTTTACAGATGTTTTCAATTCTTCCAATTTGAACTTGCTTAATATAAGGTTGGCATGTATGCTGCAGACACTCAGACAATCACAATAATTATTGCCCTATTTCATTATGACAGCACAATGTGTTTACAGTGGGGGATAGAATCGCCGAAAACAATGGCAATTTCCACTAAATCTTCCTTCTCATTGTAAATTGAGCTTCATATTATCTAGTTTTTATGTATGTTATGTGTTTATGTTTATACTTTCATATTGATGGCATTTTGTTGTCATTTCTTTCCTCTCCGTCTTGTAAATGCAATTTTATTGTGTATTCTTGTATTGTTGTTATGAATCTGTCTCCCACTGGCGTCCATGATCCTTAGCGTTAAGACAATAGAATGTTTTGATGTGACGTCATAGTGAAATAGGACAATTCATCATCATAGAAACTTTGAATCCAGATCAATATAATACAAAAATCTCATGTTAATCTAAAATAAATATTCATGAGGTTGAGTCATGTGGTTGGATTATGAAGACAGCAGGGACTTATCATCACACTCTACAGAAACTCCTTCTGATTCTTCTGAGATATTGGGATGCCTGTGTTGTCTTTGAATAATTTGGAGACTGGAAACTAATAGTCCTATTTACACTGGTACCTGGCCAAACCTTTCTATTTTTTGTGTATATTAACAAAAGGTTCATCCACTTGTTTCTGAACTTGTTTGTAGTACCTTTCATACTTTACAAAAAGCCCCAGTGATTCTTCTGAGATATTGGGATACCTGTGTCATCTTTGGATGAGACAGAGACTGGAAGAGACTGGTATTTGCTCAGACATCTCTATTCTTTGCGTATTTTCACTAGAGTTATGTACTTGTTTCTGTGCATGTCTGTAGTACTTTAAGTATTTTTTCTATTGCATGACCACTTGTGCCACTCTGAAAAACAACAGATACTTGTTAACAAACACAAAATCAAAATATTATTTGATCTGTGATCTCTCACTTCTCAATGCATTTTGGGTGGCTCACATGGTGTAGTAAAACCTTGCAATGAACACACTCAGTGAATAGCTCATTCTAACACATACTACACTCACTAACCTGCATTGTGGGGGCATAAATGAACAACTGAGGATGCAACAAACCCTGGTTGTGGCAATCCTCAGTAACTGACTTATGCTAACACACACTACACTCACTAACCTGCATTGTGGGATGTAAAAGATACACTGAGGATGGACATTACAAACACTGGTTGTGGCCACCTCTCATGCTAACACACACTACACTCGCTAACCTGCATTGTGGGATGTAAAAGATACACTGAGGATGGGCATTACAAACACTGGTTGTGGCCACCCTCAGTAACTGACTTATGCTAACACACACTACACTCACTAACCTGCATTGTGGGATGTAAAAGATACACTGAGGATGGGCATTACAAACACTGGTTGTGGCCACCCTCAGTGACTATCCCATGCTAACACACACTAATAATAATAATGATTAATTTCTAAAAGAACCTCAGATAGAGTTTAATATTTGTCTGAATTTTTCCCCCTACCCCTCCCTCCCTTCACTGACAATCTTTACTTACGGTTAATCTCATGAATCCTAGGAATTTCTTGACTAAGTCTATTAAAAGAGAAAAGTCTTTTTCTGGAAGAAGACTTTTTACTAGTAGTTCATTAGCCTGCAATTTACAAAGACGAAAAAAAAAATATCAATTTGTTATAGCAACAACTTTGAATACATGTACACTTTAGTTAAAGCAGACACCAACCATAACATTAATTTGTAATTTACAAAGATTTTAACTTAAAATGTCAATAGATTTTCAATACATTTGTTTAACATCTAGTGGTATCCAATATTTGTTTGTTGGGTATTTTCTCACCTTATTTCCCTGTACGATACATCCCAGTAAAAGAGCAACATAGGAAGCAACCATACTGTCTTCCATATGCTTGTTGGCTATCACTAACGCTGTAATCAGAACACAATATATAGGATAATATGTTGAGTAAAACAATTATAGTCATCACAATCATTATTATTATCATTAGGATTATCATCACCACTACCATCTTCATCACCAACATTATGGGTAACACGTACATCACCATTATCATCATACTAACCACCATCATCATCATCATCATTAACAACCTATTATCACTGTCTTGACATCATCATCATTAACATCATTATGGGTAATACATCACCTTTATCATCATACCAACCATCATCATCATCATTAACAACCTATTATCATTGTCTTCATCATCACCATCATTAATATCATTATGGGTAATACATCACCATTATCACCATACCAACCATCATCATCATCACCATCATTAACATCCCTATTATCATTGTCTTCATCATCATCATTAACATCCTCTTATTCACAACCACCATCATCATTATTACCATCAGTATCAACATCATTATCATTGTACAAATCAACAACATCATCATCATCACCATCACAAATATCTGCATTATCTTCATCAACATCATTATCACTACCATCAGCATCAACATCATTATCATAATTTGCCCAAACCCCAAAAATATCATCATTAATACCATCACTATCATGCTAATTCTTTACCTTTGCCAATTTCATCTTCTAAATTCTCATTATCCACTTCCTTAGAGTTCTTCTTTGATGATGATGGGCCTGCATCATCACTAGATGTCTTTTTGTTGGTTTCATCAATTGATACATCAATATCCTTGCCACATATCCAACCAAGACCATCTTTGGTTGGTTTGAGGACATCATCATCTTCTTCTTCATCTTCAAATAAGAAAAAAAATAAGAAATATTTAGTAACAAGAAAATGAGAGAAAGAAAATAAAACAAGGAATAAATGAACAGAAGAGAAAATAGATGGAGGATAAGTGGAAAGGGAGAGAAGAAAGGAAAAAAACGAAAAGGAAAAGTATTTAGCGTCAGTAGTTCCTTCAGCTATAAACAGTAAGCTGTAAGCTGGTCTCCCAGGAAGCCAACGGTGCGCTCTTTCCCCACTCTATCCATCAATGCCCCGTTTTAAGGGTATTTAAAGCTACTCAAAGCTACACAGAATGGAAAGAAGTCGAAACAAGTGTGAAGCCACTAGGAATCTAACTTGTGACCTCTCGCTATGAAAGCTGCGCACTAACCAACTTAGCTACACTTGTTCCTCTAGGAAGGGACAAAAGGCACAAAACAAACACACAAACAAGTGAACAAAAATAGAAAGCAAGGAAGAGTGGGAAGAAAGAAAAAGAAACTAATGAAGGAACTAACAAAAGAATGAAAGAACGAACAAAGGAACAAACAATGGAACAGGATAAAGAAGGAAGGAAGGAAGGAAGGAAGGAAGGGACAACAGAAGTAAGGAAGTAAAGGAAGCTGGAATGAACAAAAGAACAAACAGGGGAACAAACAAAGGAACGAACAAAGAAACAAACAATGGAACAAGATAAAGAAGGAAGGAAGGAAGGAAGGAAGGAAGGAAGGAAGGAAGGAAGGGCCAAGAGAAGGAAGGAAGGGACAACAGAAGTAAGGAAGTAAAGGAAGCTGGAATGAACAAAAGAACAAACAGGGGAACAAACAAAGGAACGAACAAAGGAACAAATGAATGATCAGGAAGGAAAGAATGGGGAGGGCAGAGTAAAGAAGGAATGGAGGTCATTACCTTCTGGTGATAAAGCATTAGTCATCTGGTCTGTATCCCTTGATGCTCTCTCCCTCACAAGAAACAACTGCATGAGTGCCTCTACTGCCCCCATCTGTCCATCAGAATCTATCATGCTGTCATTACTAGTGTCCTGGCTCTCATGGCAAGGCTCTGTTTTTAGTTGGACCAATGTTGCTATATTTTTCTTACTGTGTTCAACAAGATTGATTAGAAGTCCTAGACTCTGAAAGGTGAAAAAGAATTTTGTAAAACTTAGGTGATGATGATGATGGTAAAATGATGATGATGATGGCAGGGGCGGATTCAGAAATTTGACAAGGGGGTGAACTTTGATATCCTTTTGGTGGATAACTACAGACACAAGAGCACAAATATTGTAATGTGCCCGCTTTTCTTTGCTAAAACGTGACTTTACTGCAAAAAAGGGGGTGAAGTCACCCAGTTCACCCTCCCCCCTGTCTGCCCCTAGATGGTGGTAAAATGATGATGATGATAATCATGGTGAAAATAATGATGATTATTGTGAAAATGATGATGATAATCTACATGACGAAGTAGACGTTGAGGGTAGTGAAAATAATGATTTCGGTAGAGATGATGATGATGGTATAATGATGATGATGATAATCATGATGGTGAAAATAATGATGATTATTGTGAAAATGATGATGATAATCTACATGACGAAGTAGATGTTGAGGGTAGTGAAAATAATGATTTTGCTAGAGATGATGATGATATCAAAATAGAATAATACCAAAACAATATAATAATGTTAGAAATGATGATGATACCGTAATCATTGAAACAAAACGTTCCTATTAAAATAATAGTTGAAATGCACAGAAAATAGATAAAAAGTAAAAGGCTACACTTACCAGTACATGTAGATCAAATCTTTTGCTTGATTCTATGTACTGTGGTAACTGAAAAGAAATTATGATACATGTTAGGTTAATAAAGATAGTATTCATTAGACAAGTTTCAAGTTTTTCATTTCTTTATTTTATTGATATTTCTAGGCAGAAGACAAAGACATATTTGAGCAAAAGGAGGAGAATACAGGGCAGAATCCCAAAAATAACTTGGACAGACCGGCTTGAAAACCTTGAAACTCATCTATTTAAAGCCTGTTTCAGGCGAAAGTACCCTGGGTACCAGGGGTTATTTTCTCCTTGCTTTATTGTTTGCTTAAGCATTTGTAAATTTGACGGTTTGTTGACGGTTTGTTATTCAACGAGACTAACCCCTGGCCCAAAGAGCTTAGAATCTCACTTCCATGCTGTCTTGAAAATAACGAACACAGACATTCAAATGACAAATACGAATACTAGATCAAGAAACCCTTTAGTTTCTAGGGTAAGGCGAAAGGAAAACAGTTTAACTAATAATGGTTGAACATCATTCAAGTAGAATGACAGCTAAATGTTTCTCAAGGAGGGACGGGCGAACAGTTGATTGATTGATTATTGAATGCTATCTATTCATTTATTTTACTTAAACTTTTATTATTTTATTTTTGTATGAAGTGTTCAGGCATTGGTGTTGATGTCTCATGTTATGACAACCTGAGGAAAAGTCATCTTCCTTCAAATCTGAATGAGGATGATTGCAACTCACAAAGATTAGTGGGTTGAAGTTAACATACCTGTAATACACAGAAGAGCAGAGACGCAAGAAGACCTTGCTGTTGACCAATTAGATTACTGCCCTCATCTAAACATGACATTATCATTAGTATCATAATATTATTATCATCATTGTCATCATCTCCATTGTTATTACTACCATGATTATTATCATCACTGTTACCAGGAGAATCATCATCACCATCACAGTCATCACAGTCATCACAGTCATAATAGTTATCATGTTCATGACCATGCCATCATCATCACCATGATATAATTAATTTCATCATCACCATCATCATCATCACCAGCTTTTATCATCATCACCAGCTTTCATCATCGTCATTCTCACCACGACCATCATCACCATCATAATAATAATTATGATCCTGCCCATGACCATCATCATGACCATGATAATTATCATCATCAACATCACCAACTTTGTCATCTTCACCATCATAATGATATAATCATACATCCATCACCGCTATAACTTATCATCATCAACACCATAATATTAAACATCATCAACATCATCACCACCACCACAATCATAAAGAACATCATTATCACCATCATCATTACTAACTTCATCACCACTATCATCATTATCACCACCACCTTCTCACCATCATCATTACTACCTTCACCACTATCATCATCACCACCACCATAATCATAAAGAACATCATTATCACCATCATCATTACTACCTTCATCACCACTATCATCATCATTATCATCACCATCATCACCCTCATTGCAATTATCATCATCCCCATCATCACCTTCATTACCACTATCATCATTATCACCACCACCATAATCATAAAGAACATCATCATCACCATCATCATTACTACCTTCATCACCACTATCATCATCATCACCATCACCATCATCACCCTCATTGCAATTATCATCATCACCATCATCATCACCTTCATCATCATTATCACCTTCATCACCACTATTATCACCATCATCATCACCACCTTCACCACCACTATTATCACCATCATCATCATCATCATCATCACCCTCATTGCAATTATCATCATCATCATCATCACCATCACCATCATCATTATCACCATCGATCATCATCATCATCATCATCATCATCACCATCATCATTATCACCATCGATCATCATCATCATCACCATCACCATCATCACCATCATTATCACCTTCATCACCACTATTATCACCATCATCATCATCATCACCATCATCATTGTAGACTCACCACAGTCATGTGAAAGGTTCAGGAAGACCTTGAGGGTGTTAAACATACAGTCATCCATTGTAGCCTCATTGTAGATGTAATCATTATCAGATGATGAATTATTACTGCCATTTGTCAGGGTATTGATACAGAGCTGCACAAACCTACATGTGGAAAATAGTTATACATTTGTAGAAAATAAGGCGTTTAGATTTGGTGTTACTTTTATTCAAACGGATAGTCATCATCAGGAAATGGTATAAATTACATGAAATTATCTTGTTTTAAAGGTTCATGTAATTAATTCCCAAAGGAAAAAGCTTTGCAATGTACATAGTGTTTTGTTTCTTTAGGGAAGGTTTGCGTTTTTGGATGAAAACACCTGAAATCAGTGATTTTTCGCTTCAATGATTGCTTGAAAAAAAACAAAGAATAGACCACGTAAGACAATGGCAAAATGTTAAAACACATTGAAGAAGGCGACAATTATGACAGTTTAATTAGTTATATATTTAGAATCCATAACACAACTATGGAAATTGTACATGCATATAGAGAGAAGTTTTTGTATATTGTTATTAAATGAATTAGGGTATGAATGAATGAATGAATGAATGGAAGGATGAATATCTATTCATGATGAATGGATAGATGGATGAATGCATGGATGGATGGATGAATAGATGAATAGATGGAAGGATGGGTGGAAGGATGAATTAGTGTATGGATGAATGGATAGATGGATGAATGGATGAATGCATGGATGGATGAATAAGTGTATGGACAAATAGATAGTTGGAATGGAATAAACAAACGAATGAATGAATAGATGGATGGATGGATAGATAGTTGGATCGATGGATGAATTGGTGCATGGAATTGAATGGAATAAAATAAACAAATTAATGAAAGATTAAATGGATAGATAGATAGATGGATGGATGAAATAAACAAATGAATAAATGAATGGATGGATGAAAAGGTGGATGGACGAAAAAAAATGAATGAATGAACAAATGTATGTATGTATGTATGAATTAATTAATGAATTAATGAACAAATGAATGAATGAACAAATAAATAAATGAATGAATGGATTATAAATAAATTGGATGAATAAGCATTGTATCTATTTAGGATGCTTGTTTGTATCCAATACACCAATCAAAATGCATAGTTAAAGATAACAAGCATCCATAATTTAGTCCACAAGCGAAACCTGATAGTAATCACATCTAACTACAGGCATTAGAGTGGACAAAAAGTCAAATATATCTTTTGTTTTGAATGCAGTCTAAATTGATGTATTTGCTTAATTTAGTTTTACCTAACGTTTCAGCATGAAACCCATGATTTGAGTGTATTGAATGGTAGTGATTTTCAGAAATCAATGGGTGAGCCCCCCCCCCCCCCCCCCCCCCCCCAATCATTTTGAGGATGCTACGGCCCTGAGAATGCACAAATATATATTATATGATCTGATGCCCATACAATAAATTAAGCGATAAATAAATGTTTAGCATAATATTACAATCAATTCTACTAAAGTCCAACAGTGTTGTACCTTGCTAGGTCTCTTGCTAACACACCATTGTGGTAATGTATTAAATACTTTTGATTGACTTCATTTTCACTAGTTATCTACAAAACAAATGGACCTAGTTAGATGGAGGATAATGACAGACAGACAGACACTGTCAGAGATACAGACAAACAAACAGACAAATAGACAGACAAATAGACAGATACTGTCAGCCAGACAGAGACAGACAAATAGACAGACACTGTCAGACAGACACTGTCAGACAGACACTGTCAGACAGACACTGTCAGACAGACACTGTCAGACAGACACTGTCAGACAGACAGACAGACAGACAGACAGACAGACAGACAGACAGACAGACAGACAGACAGACAGACAGACAGACAGACAGAGACACATAAGATTGGCTGATAGAAATGGACAGGCAAACAAACAGGCAGATAAGCAGGGTGGCAGACATACAGCCAACAAAAAGCAAACACACACACAAAAAAAAGCATACTATAACTTAAATGAACAGACTGACAGAAAGGCAAACAGACACACACACAGGCAAAGACAGACAGACCCATTGACAGACCAACAGGCAGGAAGGCACACTGCAGACAGACAGACAGACAAACAGACAGACAGACTAACGACTACCAGACAAACAAAAAGTATAAATTGAGTGAGAAAGAAGACATTTTAAAATAGAAAATAATAAAACTGACATAAAAAAAACTAACGACACACTTAGGGGGCCTTTATTTATTAGTATATGGGGGGGTCGGCAAATATTGAGGGGGGCATGTTATTTTCAGAAGCTATATAGGGGAAGGTGGGTTGTCACTAATATAAGGGGGTTATGATATTTTTTACCAACCAGGAAGGGGGGGTTGCTTTATATTTGAAAAGACAACACATGATTTTGCCGACCCCCCCCCCCCCCCATACACTAATAAATGAAAGCCCCCCTTAGTTTAAGACTGACTAATTGACAGAGAAACTTGCATTAATTTTACTCACATTTTCTAGTAGTCTCAAGCTTTTGTTAATTCTTTGTATTTTAGCTTGTGAGTCTTGATCTCTTTGTATGCTTTCTCCATGATTGTCAGACAGCCAATTTACACATTCTGTCACTGGTGCATAAATATGGCAAGACATTATCAAATATGGAATAAGAAGATGATGATGATGATAGTAATGGTGATGATGATGATAGTGATGATAATCTGATGATGATGACGACAATGCTTATGCAGATGGTATTGCTGATGATGGTGATGATGATAATCTGATGATGATGATGATGATGATGAAAACAATAACAACAACAAAGATGATGATAGTAATGGTGATGATGATGATAGTAATGATAATCTGACGATGATGACAACAATGCTGATGTGGATTGTATTGCTGATGATGGTGGTGATGATAATCTGATGATGATGATGATAGCAACAATAACAACGGCAATGATGGTAATGGTGATGATGATGATAGTGATGATAAACTGATGATGATGACAACAATGCTGATGCGGATGGTATTGCTGATGATGGTGGTGATGATAATCTGATGATGATGACGATAACAATGGTGTTGCTGATGGTGCTGCTGATGGTGATGATGGTAAAGATGGCCATGATGATAATATGAACGATAGTAATGATAATACTGATTCACAATACTTGTCTGATAATAATGATAATAATAATAACAATATTGTCTTGAGGATAATACACCTATTTCAAACATTCTTTGCGTGATTCAGAGTGTGGAATTACAAACAAACAAAAAGTATAAATTGAAAATAGAAAATAATAAAACTGACATAAAAAAAACTAACGACACACTAAGGGGGCCTTTATTTATTAGTATATGGGGGGGGGGGGGGGCTGCGACAACAATTTTTGAAATAGGTGTATACTTTTAATAGTTGGGCGTAGTGTTTACAAATGTTGGTGTTGTGATGCTAATTTGCCAACCATTTTCACAATAGATTTTCTTCTTTGTTCTAATAACAATGGTTGGTTGGCAAAAACATAACAAAATACGTCACTGTATGTCCAACTATAGGGGGTAGTGTTTACAAATGTTGGTATTGTGATGCAAATTTGACAACCATTTTCACAAATAGATTTGTTAATTTTCTTACATCTTTTAATAATGGTTGGTTGGCAAAAACATAACAAAATACGTCACTGTACGTCCACCTATACCAAATCAGGAGTAATTACCAAGAGTACTGTTAACAATGAGTATTACCTGCATTAACAATATGATCTAGACCACCTATTGTTCTAATCTCTTCTTTAAACCATGACCCTGTCCTCTGTGTTGTTATAGATAACAATGATTCTCTTGCTAGAGATGATGCCTGCTCAAACAAACAAACAAACAATAAATCAGCCAAGGTTTCTTGATTGAAAATATAAGTTTGACATAGTAAGGATTCATTGACTATCAGCTTGTCTGCAATATTTGTAAAACAAGTTTTAACATTAAAACATATTTTGTAAACTATAACTTACTATATATTTGTAAATTTCATAAATAATTAAAACACGCCCGTGATGAGTTCTGTAAATCTCATACAGATTTCGTCCTGTTTAAACTTGTATTTTCTTGGCCAGATTTACTTTTATTTTGACAATTTTAGTAAAATATCAAAGAACTAACGTTGGACTTTCTTAAATACTATACAATATTCGCATCCGGTCCATATGTGATATACAACAGCACATTTTCAACTAGCTGTTGTATATTGTATACTGATCAGCCACTAAAGTAATATATAATATATTAACTTTTTTTTTTTCCTTTTTTGGGGGGGGTTTCAAAATTACTGTGAAACATAATTCACCTATCATTATAAATCAAAACCGTCTGTCCGTCTGTCTGTCTGTCTCTCCATATAATCCATTAATGAGATACTTACACTGATATCTTTCAAGTCAAGGTAGGCACCAGGTATTCTACTCATGTGCTTCTCAAACATTGACCTTAACAAAAATAGAAAAAATATGAATGAATGAATGAATGAATGCATGAATGGATCAATGGATATCTGGATAGATGAATGAATGGATGGATGGATAGATGGTTGAAAGGATGAATGGATAAATGAATGAATGGATGGATGAATGAATGCGTGGATGAATAGATGGATATATGACCAAACAAATAAATGAACAAACAAATGAATGAAAAAACAAAGGAATGAATGAGCAAATAAATGAATGAATTGATAAATAAATTGTATGAGTAAATACTCTATCTATTTAGGATGTTTGTTTGTATCCAATACACCAATCAAAATGCATGGTAAAAGATAACAAGCATCCATAATTTAGTCCACAAGCGAAACCTGATAGTAATCACATCTAACTACAGGCATTAGAGTGGACAGAAATTATTGAATCATTTGACAAGAATAATGATTGTGAGCACTTTTTCCACCTTACAGACACACAGTAATTCTAGGATAATTATGAATATCTTACCTTGCTTTTTCAACGTATAACAAATGATTCTTTTCTTGTGTGTCCTCTACTTCAGGTAGAGACAGAAAGTTCATCATCATTTCTACAAGACATTGTTTTTTTTTAATTTTGCAATTTGCCCAAAGGCAGCTGAAGTAATAATAGAACATGTAGTTTCCTTCTAGGTAAGCCACCTAACCCATCCAACCCTATAAAAGAAGGGACTACCCACCCTTGGAGCCCTATCATAAAAGCAAAGAACAAAAACTGAAGAGAGGGGGAAAAAAAGAACAAACTTACTTGAAGAAATTAACATTTACAGACAATATATTATATCCCGGTTCAACAGTCAGGTCATGGAGGCATTAACTAACCACACTCAATATTGTAAACTGATGGTTTACAGCCATCTGATAATGATAACAATAATAATGATAACAATAATGATAATAAAGTATAACAATGAATAATGATAATGTTAAAAATGATAATGATAACAATAATTATGAGAAAAATGATAACAATACTAACAATAATGATAATACTAATAATGATATAACAAAGACAATAACAATGATAATGATATCAATAATTATAATGACATTTATGACAACAATACTAACAATAATGATAACAATACTAATAATGATATAACAAAGACAATACCAATGATAATGATAACAATAATTGTAATGACATTTATGATAACAATAATGATAACAATACTAATAATGATATAACAAAGACAATGAAAATGATAACAATAATGCCAATGATAATAATAACAATGATAGTGAAAGTGATAATGGTAACAGGCCATAACAAGACTTACCAAGAATAAATTTATCAAAGTCAATATTCTGCTTGTCTTGTGTCAACACAAACATAATAGCTGACGTACAAAGAGCTAGGTTCTGCACAACAAAGTAAGACAAGAAATATATTAAAAACTTCAAAAAATCAAAAAACTGTGGGCACCTAGAAATATCTTAGAAATCGTTTATTATTCGTTGAACAACTCACAAACAACTATATCACTGCAAGAAGTTTGAATGATGTGTAGTATGATAAATGTTTTGTAGTTAGAGTTGTTCCTGACTTGTTTAACAAACAATAAACGATTTCTAAAATATTTCTGGGTGCCCACGGTTTTTCGATTCGCACTGTAAATAGAAACAAGACAATAAAAAGCAGAACCATAAATTACATAAATAATTTAGTGACATCAGGGTATTCAATAGCCACTTCCTGTTATTTTTTGGTTGAGAGTTCATGACATGTGTATGTCAACCAATACCAGGCTCTAGAGAGAAACAATTAGTAGTACTTATAGTTTCCCTGGAAACATATTAGTTTATTTGTGTATGAACAGTGTGTATGATAAGTGGATGGTTGAATGAAGGTACAAATAAGAAAAAAAGGAATGGATGGATAGATGGATGGATTTATGAGTAATGGATGGATAAATAAACAAATGAATGAATGAGCAAATACATTAATGAATGAATGGATGATTGAAAGAATGAATGGATAGTTGAATGAATAAATGAATGGGTGAATGAATGAATGAATGAATGAATGGATGAATGAATAGAATAATTAATGGATGAATGGATGAATGGATGGACAAATGAAAGAAAAAATGAATGAATGAACAAATAAATGAATTAACAAATGAGCAAATAAATAAATGAATGAATGGATAATAAAATTGGACGAACAAGCATTTTATTTATTTAGGATGCTTGTTTGTATCCAATACACTAACCAGAATGTATGGTTAAAGATAACAAGCATCCATAATTTAGTCCACAAGCGAAACCTGATAGTAATCACATCTAACTAAAGGCATTAGAGTGGACAGAATTTATTGAATGAAATTTTCAGACCACATCATGTAACCCCTGGGGAGTTGATTCTTTCACATGTAAATGTTATAACATGTTCATTATAAATAAAAAATTATCAAGGGAATGTCACATGGTCTGAAATAGGCAATTTGCATACGAAGGTAAAGAGGTCTATTGAAAAGAATGATTGCGAGCACCTTGATTAATTGTGTTTGATGATGTGTAACTAAAAATAATGTGCAGAATAAATGAATGAATGAATGAGCAAAATAATTAATGGATAAATGGATGGATTGATAGATGAATGGATGGATGGATGAATTAATAGATGAATGAATGAATAAATGGATGGGTGAATAAGTAAATGAATGAATGGATGAATGAGCAAAAGGATTAATGAATGAATGGAATGATGATGAATGAATGAATAAATGGATAGATGAATCAATGGATAAATGAATGAATGAATGGATAAATGGATGGGTGAATAAGTAAGTAAATGAATGAAAGAATGAGCAAAAGGATTGATGAATGAATAAATAGATAGATGAATCAATGAATAAATAAATAAATGGATGGGTGAAAAAGTGAATGAATAAATGAATTAAAGAATAGACAGATGGACAGACAAATTAAATATATCAATGAATAAACCAATGAAGTAATGAATGAATGGATGGAAGGATAGATGAATGGATGGATGGATGGATGAATCAATAGATAAATGAATGAATGAATAAACGGATGGGTGAATGGATTCATAATATTTTGAAAGAATAGACAGATGGACAGACAAATTAAATGTATCAATGAATAAACCAATGAATGCAATGAATGCAATCTTTAGTATAAATTAAAATAACCTTATCAGTATGAGCATCTTCAAGAATTTTAAATATTTTCTGGATGATCCCATGTGCTCTCAAATTAATCCTAAAAGTAGCACTAGTACTTCTAGATGCTATATCCAGTGCACTAAGGCAACGTGTCTGTAGTTTAGTAGATTGCAATCCATCTAGGAGGTACTCTACATCATCAAAGAACTGAAGACAAAATAAATAGGGTTATAAGTGTGGGATGGTGTAAGGCCCATTTACAGTGCTACTACTGAAACCGCATCCTCGGGAACCCAGGGGTATTCTTCTGTCGCTTGTTTCTAGCTTCCACAACATATACCCCTGGGAACGTAGTCTGTTGGAGCTTGTTCCGGAAGTCAAAATTAAAACTTATTTAACGACTTTCTTTGAATTGTTATCTTGATTTTCATTGGTCGACCTAATAAAGTCGACCAATCAGGAAAGAGCTGAATTTTGAATTCGGAACAAGCTCCAACAGACTACGTTCCCAGGGGTATATGTTGTGGAAGCGAGTTCTAAACGAGCGACAGAAGAATACCCCTGGGCTCCCGAGGATGCTGAAACCGGGGCCACCCAAACAAATTTCAAACGAAACAAATTTAGAGGTTAAGACAGGCGAAGATGTTTCTTAATCAATCTTGATCTATTCCATTCACATAATATTATTATGAAAATTATTAGCATTTTAAGAAAAATAGTCAAACATTTATAGAGGTTCTATTGTTCATTTTCTCGATCGTGATTGGATAATCATGTTTTGGTGGCCCCTGTTTCAGTAGTCACACTGTAAACTAGAAATTTGTGGCGCAACAAGAGCAGCGATTTCAATGGCAATTTTATTGCAGCTTTTTTACCACAGTTCGAAGAACATGCTCGAAATCTAACTCGCTGCGATCTTCCTTCAAATAAAATTTTTGGCCTATTTGAAGTTGGGGTGACAAAGCTGTGATAAAATCGAAATTGAAATTACTGCTCTTGTCATGGGACAAATTTGCTAGTTAACAGGCCTTTAAGCCTGGTTCACACAGCTTCGTAATCATAATAATAACCACGTTTACGACTAAGATTGTAGGGTTCACACTTGCGACATAACGTCATAATCATAGTCATAATCATAACAAAATGAAAGTTCTCCATTTCTTATGACTGTGCTTATGATTATGACTATGATTATGATGCCGTGTGGACCAGGCTTTGGGGTTTCAAGAAGACAGTTGAGTACTAAAGTGATGATGTCATAAAAGTTAATTTCCACTTTTTGATTGTGTATTGAAAATGGAAATGGAAAATTGATAAAGCCAGACTTATTTTTTCATGATGTCAGAGTGTGGACTGTGTCAGTGTTTCTAAAGTAAAAACAGGAATAAAATGTATGATAACTGGCGTTTAAACTAGTGTGGACTGTGTCAGTGTTTCTAAGAAAGAAAAAATTAAACCATTCTAGAAAACTAAAGCTTAAATTATTACAATAAATTATTGTTCAGTTTAAAATTGAGTTAAAGATTGTCATAATCTACCTCTTGGTCTTCTCCAGATTCCAAGCATTCTGATACTTTCTTGACATTTCGAATAACAGTAAAAAGCTAGACAGAAGATATAAAATTCATAAGTAAATTTAATAACTGATGTTTCAATGGACAATAGTCCCCTTCACAGTTCCCTGCACCATCTTGAAAAGTAGCCAAGTTTTTGAATTAAAACGAGACAAATGTTGAGCTAGCAATGATAGAGACACGTGAATAATTGTCTGGCAAGGTGTTAAAAGGTCTCTATCATTGCAAGCTCAACATTAGTCTCGCTTCAATACAAAGGCCTGGTTATCTATCGAGATTGTGAAGGGAAATGTGAAGGGGACTATTGACTCATCTGCTCCACATATTATACTATCCTACTACCACTCATCTTACAATTCATGACTGAAATATGAAATAGTAGTCTATTGTCTTGATTTTTCTCCTCAATGTAATTGTTGACTCTATTGACTTGTATAATACAATAAAACCCCGCGTATAAGAACCTAGATTTTTCCAAGTCAGCCTGAACAGGTTCTTATACACCTATTTCAAATATCGTTGTCGCACCCAAAGCTACAGTCCACATTCAGAAGCTTGCAAAGGATGTTGGTAATATGAACATAATTTGTTATTTATTTCACGGTTTTTAAAGAAATGTTTGTTTCATCATCTACCACTGCAGCAAATTGATATGTTCATATAACACAAACACGTACAACCAAAATATGCTATGAATAACTCAATAACAAGAGAATTAAAATCAAGCTATCTAGGTTCTGTTAGCATCACTCACTTCATCATTACAACACCTTTCTTCCTATTTTATTTACATACAGGTCAATGCTAACCCTAACGTGGGGTTTTAATGTACTTGTACTAGAGTCTATGAGTAAATTGATCAATTTACAACACCGCTAGCCCAAGTTACATCCTAAGTTACATGTAATACAGGTAAGTAACGCAGGCTACAACACTGCTTACCGGTTTCTCTTTTCTCTTGACTTTCATAACTCCTTCTTGGTCAGTTTTGTTGCTGGGTTGTGGCCATGACGATGACCTGACGACAGCAGGTACTTCTGGTTCAGACTCCTCTGACATTTCCTCATCACTGATATTAGTATTAGTGGGCTGGAAATGAATGATAATAAATGATAGGTAATTTAATGAAATTTGTAACACTGTAAAAAATGTTGACTTAACTTTACAGATGCAGCCTATACTAGTTTACTCGCTAGTTTCTATTAGAATTATTATAATAATAATACCGTAATAATTTTATTCAAATATGTCTCTTGTTCTAGCTTTAAACAAAACTTATTGGCATACCTATAGTATTGTTAATTATTATTATCTTATTATCATCATCATCATCATTATCAACATCACTATCATCACCACTATCATCATTATCATCACCACTATCATCATTATCAACATCACTATCATCACCACTATCATCACCATTATCATCATCATCATCATCACCACTGTCATATTGTCATTATTTTTATTATTATTACTATCCTCATCTTCATCATCATCACCATTATTATCATCATCAGGATCATTGTTATCATCATCACTCTCACATTATCATTATTATTATTATTATTATTATTACTATTCTCCTCCTCCTCATTTTTATTATCACTATCATCATTATCATCACCACGGTCAAATTATCATTATTATTACTATCCTCATCTTCATTGTCAATTGTATTTTCTTTGCATAGACACTCGCCTAAAGGCTTGTCTGTATACTAGAAAATACAAGTGACTCATGGGATATTCCACGGTATGCCACTCAAAACCATTGTATAACTAATATATAATATCTTACCAAAGCTGAAAAACGTCTTAGATCTTTGCTTTTTACTGGTGATAGAGACTTGTCGTTGTTTTTAAGGAAAGATTTGAACGGTGACTGAAAAATGAAGAAAATATAGTTTTTGCCTTGAAATGTATTTAGTCAAATAAACAATAAAAAATGACCAGAATTATAGTGTAATAGTCAGATAAACACAATTAAAAAGAAGAAATAATTAGAGTTTAATAGTACTAGAAATATTTAGTTGATGTTACAAGTAGACGAATAGTACAATTTGTACAAACCAAACTTGAATATGATTTGAATATGAGTGTTTAGTTTTGTGTACATGCCAAAACGATGAAAGCGAAATTTGATAATATAGAAAAGACAAATACATAAACTACCAAATAAAAACCAGTCAATTTAAATGATATTGAACAAATAAAATCTTTAATAAGAATATTAAAAAGCAATCTAATTAAATAAACAACGTGAGATGTTTGAACTTACAATTGGGGAAGTTCGTTTCGATCGTTTCGAACTTTGCTGACTAGATTTTGACGAAGTTTCGCTGCATTCTTGTGAACTGCTATAAGCTTCATCGTCTGTACTTTTATCACAGGGATCTAGAGATTTTTGTGACGAATTTTGCGAGCTTGGCAATGGGCCTTGTACATCATCATCTGTAAATGCGAACGGATCATCTTCGTCAATTGTGTCCAACTTCTTCGGCTTTTTGGAGCCTTTAGCAGCGTTTTTGGTGGGCGAATTCTTTTGCACGTGTACCACAGCTTTTTGTACTCTAGACCAAGATGATTTTTTCGGTATCGAACTCCTAAAAGTAGCTGTAGAAGTTTCTAAACTTGTATCATCGTCGATTCTACTGCTTTCAGCATTTTGAACAACGTCGAAAATGGTGGCACTCGGTACATCTCGTTTCCGAGCTTTGCTATATGTTTTTCCAGTATATTTATGCATCAGGTCGGTAGAGCAATACTTGAGATCCTCAGAAATGTAGAAAAATAACTTGAGTTGTTTTACAAAGGTTTATATCCATTATTGTGAAAATTCGCTTACTAAACTTTGAATCACAACTTGGGATTCCAATTTACCGGGAACAGACTACGCATCACTTAATGGGGGAAACCCGCTGACTGAACTGTTGTGAAATCGCACGTTTTGGCGGGAAAATTGGGTAATGAACCCTCGCTTTGGTGGATCGAACACTCAACGTTATTCGAGATACAAGATATAAAGGAGGGTTTTTTGAAAATATCTTTAATACAAACCCATTTCCATAGAAACTTTCTCCATTACTCAAACAAACAAACGAACAAACAAACAAACGCACTGACGAACGAACAAACAAACAAACGAAAACACAACAACCCGCGAACAAACAAGCAAGCAAATAAACATACAAACGAAATAATGAACAAAAAAACAAACACACACACAAGTAAACAAACAAACAAACGCACGAACAAACAAACAAACAAACGAAAGACCAAACAACAAACGAACAAACGAATAATAGACAAACAACCGTACTCGTGTAAACAAACCAGAAAAACAAACGAACGGACAAACACACGAACGAACGAACAAACAAACAAACAAAAATAGCACGAGCAAATGAACGAAAAAACAAGCAAACAAACAAGCAAACAAACAAATAGGCAAACGAACAGGTAAACGAACAAACAAAACGAACTCGTGTAAACAAACCAGAAAAATCAAAGAATAAACAAACATACCGGTACATTTCGGATACAAACATACAAATTAAACAAACGAACGAACAAACAAACAAACAAACAAACAAACAGACAGACAAACAAGCAATACCAGACAAACAAATGAACGAACAACCAAATATACAAAACAAAAATGACACAAAATCAAAAGAAACAGTTTTATTCTATCAAAATAAAAGATTCAGTGGTGTATTCATTTACAATTTGTTTTCTAAATCCAAAACTTTCCTATCCTCTCTATTAAAATAACCAACTATTATATATATAATTTATATCAAAACAGAAATTGAAAACCTTTATAAGACTCAACCTTACGTACATGGTTCGTTATAACGTAATTCCATACGATCTTTCCTCAAAGTCTCTCTCATTCATGCCTATAATAAGAACTTTATACAGTGGACCCCGCTTTACGGCCACCCCCTTAATACGGCCATCCCCTTAATACGGCCACCCCCTTAATACGGCCACCCCGTTATTTAGGTCCCGACGAAATGCTTGCCCAGTCCACCTCGTTAATAACGTGACGGCTAATTTGGGCTGTCCCTTCGGTGACCGGATTAACGAGGTCCCACTGTATACTTAACCCTCACAATAAAATTCATTTATCAGGCCTATTCCGGTTCCTAAAATCGCAGTAATTTTAGGCAATTTTAGCAAAAAGCTCCTAAAATCTAAGGCAATCTTAGGCGGCGATCTTAGGCGATTTTATAGGCCGATTTTGAGTGATCTTGGGCGATCTTATTGCCCAGAGTAGGCCTATTTATCTTCGGCTGTATTTCAGTATTGTTTACGTAATTCTTAAATTCATGCAACTCATACGTTGTATTTTTACATTATATCTTCAATTGTATTACGTAAACCTCACGTTAATATTCCTTACGTTAAACTCACATAACATTACGAAAAGTTTTTATTGACTTCACACGAATACGTACGTAATGAGCCCTTATTTTACATGTTATCCGTAATACGCACACGTAGCGTATTCATACACATTAAATTGTTTACGTTTACTATTGAATCCACACGTATCGGTAAAAAGCCCTTATTTGACTCCTTATACGTAACACACACATGCAGCTTATACGTAGACGTGCTTACATTGAGTGTAACAGTACGTATTGGTAGATCCCTCACGTAAGACCATACGATCTTGCGCTAGTAATGATACGGTAACGTCTGCTAGTCTTGCGGCTCATCACATACTTTACAGCTTTCCCGTTCCTCTGAGTGGGTTTCTATTTGAATTGTACTGTGTTGAATGTCAAACTCTTTACTGCATAACGTTGAAGCCTCCTCTAGGACCTGCTGGGACTGGGTATGGTCATCTAGTGATAAAATTAGCAATGAGTCGATATGAAAATAGGTCATTACAGTAGCTAGCCAGCATCTGTGATATTTTCATTATTTCACAAAAACGCAAGCGCCATCACAGCGATCCTGGTGATTATATATATGGGAACCAGGCTTAACCGTCATGATTGTAAGCCCATGTACATACATACCTATAACTAGATGGACCGATAAAGCATCTGTTCCAACTGTCAGCGACCAGACATGAAGATCATGTACAGCCTCGACACCAGGTATTGACTTAAGTCTGGTTTTAAGGTCGTTAAAACTTAAACCTTTTGGCATACCTGATGATGAAAATAATTATAATGATGATCGATAATGATATCCATGATGGTGATGATGATATTACTCATGTTGCATTGATGATATGATGTTAATGGAGATGGTATTGTTGATGATGTTGAATATATTGATGATGATGGTATGATAGTTTTGATGATAGTGTTGATGATGATGGTATCTTAGTGGTGATGGTGATTACGATGATAGCTATGATGAGGTAACCATATATATATGATTATATAAGATAGTAACTTTGATAATGATAACGATGAAGGCAACGATTATAACGACAACGATAATGATGGTATTGATAATGGTAATATTTCACTTATAAAGCGATGATGATGATGATGATATGATGATAACGGTGTAAGTAATGTTCCCCACCTTCCATTAGTACAACCAAGGCGTCCTTTAAGATGGTTAATGTCGTCACAAGAACCAGTAATGAGAATAGAAACGTACATATTGGATCAGCTATCGACCATTCAGGCTGAAAACACAATAAACAATCTTTGGTTAGTAATATTGACAATTCAAACTAAGGGAGTGTTTACATAATAATAATTATAATAATCCTAGTACTAGGACCTACCTAGCAGGTGAATCGACTTTAAGTTTCGTTTATATGGACATGACGAAGTATATTTTGTTGAGTGAATGGTCTGATCCCGGGTGTAATCGATGTAGATGAGGCATGGTCGTCCGGGTGAGAAAGACGTACTGAGGGTGTTGATGTCTGACGTTTCGACGTTTTTACGTATTCTGAAGATGACTTCCGCTCAGTGTGTCGAAACGTCAGACATATCAACACCATCAGCCTTTCTCAAGACTACACCACCCCGGACGATCATGCCTCATCTACATGTAGTTTATTGATTTATCACATTCGTTAATAAAGTGAGCGGTTTCTAAATGCATCATGTATAACACAAATGTGTCTCTGCCCTAGCGGGCGAGTTATCTCTACTTTTTCCGTTTACATGTGTCATGCAAGCATAACCCTAGTGCTAGGATCTTCCTATCTGTGAGACAGGAAAAAGAAAAAAAACACTCTGTTCACAATCTGAATCCTGCAAAGGATGTCGGTATTTCTTCTCTAGTATCGATATTCCGGCATAGCATATTTTGGTTGTACGTGTTTGTTTTGTTTGTAACAAGTTGTTGCAGTGGCATATTTTGGTTGTACGTGTTTGTGATATATGGCCATAACTAGTTGGTGCAGTGGTATATTTTGGTTGTACGTGCATGTTTGGGTTATATGGCCATAAAAAGTTGTTGCAGTGGTATATTTTGGTTGTACGTGTTTGTGTTGTATGACCAAAACAATTTGTTGTAGTAGTATAGATGGCGATATAAATATTTCTTTTAAAAAACGTGCAATAAACCATAGATTATGTTCATATTACGGACATCCTTTGCAGGCTTCAGAGTGTGGACTATATATTATAGCTTCCGCAGCTGTGACAAGACTGACCTTAAACCATATAACAAGCACGGCTATGAATACTCCCATACTCTGTAAAAATTTAGTCCTCTCCCTACCCCTACGATATCCTACTTACAAGGGTGGGGTAAGACTCACCTTAAACCATATAACAAGCGCGGCTACGAATACTCCCATGCGCATGCTCTGTAACAATTTAGTCCTCTCCCTACCCTACGATGTCCTACTTAGAGGGGTTGGGTAAGACTCACCTTAAACCATATAACAAGCGATGAATACTCCCATGCGCATGCTCTGTAACAATACAGTTCTCTCCCTACCCCTACGATATCCTACTAAGAGGGGTGGGGTAAGACTCACCTTAAACCATATAACTAAGGCGGCTATGAATACTCCTGCACTCTGTAAAAAGTCTCCTAACACGTGTATAAAAGCGGCGTGTACGTTAACGTTTTCACCTTGCTTCTCGATAACAAAGTTAGACGGTGACTTGTTACTGTCGTCTTGCGTGACACTTTTACTACCACCGTGACTGTGACTTCCACCGCCTATACCGTGACTATGCCCGTGACCCTTTTGGTAAAGGATAAAAGCTAGTCTGAAAAGATAAGGAAATAGTTAGAATACAACAAGTTGAATTAAACTTGATGACTGAATCGAGACAGAACGACAGATAATACAGCAAATTGAAGTAAGTTTCACACACTGACTGTGACGTCATACCAGGCATTTGCGTGTACTTGTTTTAATCATAATACTAAACACTATTCACCACCACCACCACCATCATCATCATGTACTTACGCTACGTTAATAATAAGACCTCCAGCAGCAGTGATTAACATGACTTCTGCATTTACTTCATACTCTTTGGAAATAATTCTTTGTATGGCCATATATACCAATACACCGGTAAGAACCCATATAAAAAGAACCGACAGCAAGGCGCCCATCACCTCTGAACAAATATAAGAAATCATTCGTGTAACATCCATAATAGCCTGTGTACACCCGCCCCCACCCCTCCCCCTACGGGGAGAAACGGCCCCGTTTCTCCCCGCCGTAGGGAGGGAGAGGTGGGGAAGGCTGTTCACAGGCTACATCCATAATGATATGAAAGTTTAAATAGCTATTCGCTTTGCTTTAAAAAAAACTACTCGGCCCCCTACAATATCATCACTCACCCCTCCCCCCACAAAAGGCCTTCCTGCTCTAAACCATCTATATCGGTAGGTTTTTCAGTAGCTGGTTGCGTAGCAACCCATATCACGAATAGAAGAAAAAAACACTACTCGGCTTCCCTTCCCACATTATTACTCACCACTCCCCCACAAAAGGTTTTCCTGCTCTATACCATCCATATGAAAGTTTTAGTAGCTGGTCGCCTAGCAACCCATATCACGAATAGAAAAAAAACCTTACTCGGCTCCCCTTCCCACATTATTACTCACCCCTCACCCCACATATGTCTCACTTGCTCTATACCATCTATATCGGAAGGTTTTTCAGTAGCTGGTTGCGTAGTAACCCATATCACGAATAGAAAAAAAACTACTCGGCCCCCTTCCATATCATTATTCACCTATCACCCCACAAATGTCTTACCTGCTCTATACCATCCATATGAAAGTTTTTTAGTAGCTGGTCGCGTAGCAACCCATATAGCAAATAAAGAAATCATAAAACCAGCAAAGTCAGATAACATGTGAGCTGCGTCCGTCATGATGGCAAGACTGTTGGATAGATAACCACCTAAAGAAACAAACCACAGCAGAGCGTAAGCATAAGAAAAATAGACAAACAAACAAACAAACAGATAGACAAACAAATAGACAGACAAACAAACAAACAGACAAACAAACAGACAGACAAACAAACAGATAGACAAACAAACAGACAAACAAACAGACAGATAGACAAACAAACAGACAAACAAACAAACAGATAGACAAACAAATAGACAGACAAAAAAAATCAAAAAAAGCCGAAAGAGGAACGAGCAGCCAAATATAGACACACAGACAGAGAAACGAAAAAAACAAATAGACAGACAGACAGAAAGATAGACAAACAAATAGACAAACAAACAAACAGACAAACAAACAAATAGACAGACAGACAAACAGACAGACAAACAAATAGACAAACAAACAAACAGACAGACAAACAAATAGACAGACAGACAAACAGACAGACAAACAAATAGACAAACAAACAAACAGACAAACAAACAAATAGACAGACAGACAAACAGACAGACAAACAAATAGACAAATAAACAAACAGACAAACAAACAAATAGACAAACAAACAAACAGACAGACAAACAAATAGACAGACAGACAAACAGACAGACAAACAAATAGACAGACAGACAAACAAATAGACAAACAAACAGACAAACAAACAAACAGACAGACAAACAAATAGACAGACAAACAAATAGACAAACAAACAAACAGATAGACAAACAAATAGACAGACAAAAAAAACCAGACAGACAAATAGACCAACAAACAAACAAAAACAGACAAACAGACAAACAAACAAATAGACAGACAGACAAATGAATAGACAAACAGACAAACAAACAAACAAACAGACAAACAAATAGACAGACAGACAGAAAGATAGACAAACAAATAGACAAACAAACAAAAACAGACAGACAAATAGACCAACAAACAAACAAAAACAGACAAACAGACAAACAAACAAATAGACAGACAGACAGACAGACAGACAGACAGACAGACAGACAGACAAATGAATAGACAAACAGATAGACAAACGAACAAACAAAAAGAGAACGAACGAACGAACAATAAAAAAAAACACAGAGGCAAATGAATAAGCAAACAGACAGACAGAAAAACGAGCAACAAACAAACATCGAAACAATCAAACAAAACATATAGCGTGAATTGAAAAAGTAACAACCATTATTCAAGCGTAGACAGAGAACAGGTAAAACACAAGAAACAGCCTTTATCAACATATAATTACAAAAATAGATAAAATAAATCATACAACATAAAGTCATTTCTGCCTTCTAAAAAAACGATTTGCTGAAATGATACCTCACACACTAAAAATGAGATTGTTACTTTCTGACGTTTCAAATGACAGCCAGTCATTCTCAACTTCAGCTAGATAACTCCAATGTAAATATTAAAGGCCGAAACGTTTGTAAGTAACGACATTTTACGGTATTTAAACTGGTATAGTCTCCTATAATATAGCTGTAGTCATATTGAATAAAAACTAGATGGCCATGAAAGTCCCAATGGCCCTCTTCAAATGCACAAGAGCACACAGTCTTCAAGGAAGGAAAACTGAATCGCCCGTAAGTCCTTTCGTATAATGTCAATTCAACGAAATCAGACGACTTTTCGTCTCAAATTGTGTTTATTCCGTCTTCACAGCAGACGATTTGTCCGTCATAAGACGATTTGTCCGTCCTCTAGAGCCAATCAATCTGGCCCATCAACCAATGAAAATTACTCCAACTTATAATATTTATATTGAACAAACACGCCATAAAATTCAGTACTGTAATTTTTCGAAGGAAAAAAATATTTCTCAGTTTCCCTTCTCCCTCGCTTTGAATTCTCGGGAGTCAAATAGAATATGCACTATACATTTTGGCACATCAAAATCAATTATAATAATAATATGTATATAAGTTATTTATATTTGAAAATCAGAAGCCGTTTGGAAGCGAACTGGAGACAACTGAACAAGATTCCGTGATTTAAAGTTAACTTACCAACGAATTCCGCCACCATGAATACTAAACAAAAGATACTTGCTATCCATAATCGCTTTCTTGGATCAGCGTTTTTTGATTTCATATTTGTATACGTTATAGCAAGGAAGAGTTCGTTTCAGATTAGTTTGATCGCGAGTTGGATGGGACCTGCTTGTTTTTATGATGGTTGGCAGGTTAAAAAGATATGTGAAGCTGACCTTTGTACGCATGCGTGAATAGGTCAAATGGGATGAAATGAGTGAAGAACAAAGAATAGAAAAAAAGGAATAGAAGGGAATAAAGAAATGTGAATAATAAAAGACGAAGGGCTAAAGCTCGAAACGTCAATAATGTTAAGTCAACATTTTTTTTACGGTGTTACAAATTTCATTATATTACCTATCGTTTATACCAAACACCGACGCAGCCTATACTAGTTTACTCGCTAGTTTCTATTAAAGTAAAGTTAAGGCAACATTTTTTTACGGTGTTACAAATTTCGTTATATTACCTATCGTCTATATCAAACACCGACGCAGCCTATTCTCGTTTACTCGCGAGCTAGTTTCCATTTATTTGACTATCAAAGGATTAAAGAAATCGTGGAAATTGAGAATTAGGGAAGGATGGGAATAGTTAAACTGAGGACTGAAAAATGCTTGTTAAAATGCGGGATGAAAAAGAGAATCTAAAAATGCAAAAAACAACAAAGACGAAAGATATAAAATCACGGACAAAACCGAGCAATTTGAAAAGATACGGAAATGGAAAATGTTTACGTTCTTTAATAAGCACCTCTATATATCATTCGTGTTTAGTTGTATGCCCATAACCAGGGTGGGGAAGAGGTTTTCCGTGTTCCGTGATTCACCTTAAATTTGGCCTGTGATTCGTTAAAAGAAAATAAACCCGTGACTCGTGATTACGGATATCCCGAATCGATGATCCATGACAGCTTTTCATGTAAACGGTTGTGTAAACGGAGAAGTCTATTGCTATCAGTGTTATTCTTAGTATATCTGGAATATTTAGTTAATATTGATTATCTGTCTAACAAGCGCACTACGTTGCCTAGTAGAAACAACAGAGTTAACATCGCGAGTTCTAAAACTGTGCAGATTCGTGAAAATTAACGCTTTACGTTATTTCTTGATCCGTGAAATCATGAAAAAACGGCGCGTGATTCGTGATCGGTACCCCGTCTTCCCCACCCTAGATAACTGGCTCCAAGTTCTTGACGAGAATAATGATTTAAACACCCCACCATTATAAATTATTATCATTTCTATTTTCCGTCTTTAAATATAATGACCTATAACCTTTCGAAAAACTTTAAACTTTCGAAACTTATGTAAATTAATTCGTTCTAAAAACAACCATTTTCAACTTTGTTTGTTTTTTTATTAAAAAGTCAACACAAACTCATTGTTTAACAAGTTAACATCAAACTTGCCTTGACAAATCTCATTCCATCTTCACCGGACACAAGCAGTTTCCACATTGTCTCGAGTACACAACAGTTTTTGGACCAGTTAAAGTTCAACGATGCCTCGATGTAGGAAACTCAAAGGTAGAAAATATTTCTCTTAATCTGTATCAAAACTTTGAATCGCTTTTAAATAATTTTGCAGCGCGAATTCTTCAGTAATTCTTTCTGCACTAGTACTGTTTGTGAATGTTGTGTGTTTAAATTATTGTTTGCTTTGACTCTGGAAATCACGAACTCATTTTGATTAAGTTTGAGCATGCAAGTTGTGTTACTATTAGCAATTAGAAAATGATTAGAATTGATGTTTTTCACTGACTTGAATACTGCTCAAATGCTTTATACAACTAATTGAGCCTATGTTTTTGAACACTACTTTAACCGCTAGTTATCATACCTTTTTCTCAAATTGTTTCCTTAGAAACATCGATACAGTCCACACTATTTTAACCACTAGTTACCGTATATTTTTACTCCAATTGTTTCCTTAGAAACACCGACGCAGTCCATACTAGTTTAACCGCTAGTTATCGTACATTTTTACTCCAATTGTTTCCTTAGAAACATCGAGACAGTCCACACTAGTTTTTAAAACTGCTAGTTATATATCGTACGGTTTTAGAAACACCGACGCAGTCCACCGGACTAAGTTTAACCACTAGTTATCTTACATTTTTCTCCAATTGTTTCCTTAGAAACACCGACGCAGTTCACACTTGTGCAACCTCTAGTATTAAATCGAACAATTTCACCAACGCAGTTATTATTTCAAATATATCAACTTTTCTTTGTTGTTTATTTGCAGTCGGAGCGCGGGAGGTTTTGACGGGAGATTTGTGGATCTCTGCCTTTGCCGAGTATGCTTCGACTTTGTTCTTCGTCTTTGCTGTTTGTGGCGCTTCTCTGCGATGGGAGGGCACGCCGAGTACTCTGAAGATATCCCTGGCTGCAGGGTTAAGCATGGCGGTGGTTACACAGGCTTTTCGATGGGTGAGCAGGCCGCTAGTCCATGCAAACCCGTGTGTTTCATTCGCTGCGTTCTTGTCTGGACAGACTGCACTTGTACCTATGGTGATCTACATCGTGGTTCAGTGTTTTGGAGGTATGATGGTGGTGGTGATGATGATAATAGTAGTTATACTGATGTAAGTGGTGATAGTGATAGTGATGATGATGATGGTGATGATGATAATAGTTATACTGATGTTAGTGGTGATAGTGACGATGATGGTGATGATGATGATGATAATAGTAGTTATACTGATGTTAGTGGTGGTAGTGACGATGATGGTGATGATGATGATGATAATAGTAGTTATACTGATGTTAGTGGTGGTAGTGACGATGATGGTGATGATGATGATGATAATAGTAGTTATACTGATGTTAGTGGTGGTAGTGATGATGGTGATGGTGATGATGATGATGATAATAGTAGTTATACTGATGTTAGTGGTGATAGTGATGATGGTGGTGATGGTGATGATGATGATGGTGGTGGTGATGATGATGATAATAGTAGTTATACTGATGTAAGTGGTGATAGTGACGATGATGGTGATGATGATGATGATGATGGTGATGATGATAATAGTAGTTATACTGATGTAAGTGGTGATAGTGATGATGATGATGGTGATGATGATAATAGTAGTTATACTGATGTTAGTGGTGGTAGTGATGATGATGGTGGTGATGATGATAATAGTAGTTATACTGATGTTAGTGGTGATAGTGATGATGATGATGGTGATGATGATAATAGTAGTTATACTGATGTTAGTGGTGGTAGTGATGATGATGATGGTGATGATGATAATAGTAGTTATACTGATGTTAGTGGTGGTAGTGATGATGATGATGGTGATGATGATAATAGTAGTTATACTGATGTTAGTGGTGATAGTGATGATGATGATGGTGATGATGATAATAGTAGTTATACTGATGTTAGTGGTGGTAGTGATGATGATGGTGGTGATGATGATAATAGTAGTTATACTGATGTTAGTGGTGGTAGTGATGATGGTGGTGATGATGATGATGATGGTGGTGATGATGATGATAATAGTAGTTATACTGATGTAAGTAGTGGTAGTGATGGTGGTGGTGGTAGTGATGATAGTGGTGATAGTGATGATGGTGGTGATGATGATGATGATGATGATAATAGTAGTTATACTGATGTTAGTGATGGTAATGATGATAATGAAAATGATGATGATGATGATAATAGTAGTTATGATGATGATATAATGAAAGCAATGTTGTTGAGGATGATGATAATGATGATAATGATGTTCATGATGATTATATGATGGTGATTATGATAGTGATTATGATAGTGATGATGGCGGTTGTGATAATAATGAAGAAGATGATAATAATTAGTATCAATAATGTTGTTATACACAAGGCGAAATATGATCTAAATTAATCACTTAATTAATACTAATAATGATAATGAATTCATTTTCTTTCTCTCATTCAGCCATCACTGGTGCTGGTCTTATACGGGTACTCAGTCCCGAACACGCCCGCGGGATTCTCGGTGCAACCGTCCCTGCCGCGGGTACATCATGGTACCAGGCCATGGGAACTGAAGCAGTTCTAACTCACTTCCTCGTCGTCTCGATCCTCGCGACTCTTGACGCTGTTAAGTACGATATATACGGGCGGTATGATGTTGCTGCTGCTGCTGGACTTGCTACAATGGCGTGTTATGTTATAGCTGTAAGTAACGATGATGATGGTGATGATGTAGACGCTGTTAAGTACGATATATACGGGCGGTATGATGTTGCTGCTGCTGCTGGACTTGCTACAATGGCGTGTTATGTTATAGCTGTAAGTAACGATGATGATGATGATGTAGAGGGTAGTGGGCACGATGATGATGATGATGATGTAGACGGTGTTAAGTACGATATATACGGGCGGTATGATGTTGCTGCTGCTGTTGGACTTGCTACAATGGCGTGTTATATTATAGCGGTAAGTAACGATGATGATGGTGATGATGATGATGATGATGATGATGATGATGTAGACGCTGTTAAGTACGATATATACGGGCGGTTTGATGTTGCTGCTGCTGTTGGACTTGCTACAATGGCGTGTTATATTATAGCGGTAAGTAACGATGATGATGGTGATGATGTAGACGCTGTTAAGTACGATACATACGCAGATACGGGCGGTATGATGTTTCTGCTGCTGTTGGACTTGCTACAATGGCGTGTTATGTTATAGCGGTGAGTTATGATGATTATGGATTCTGTTTGGGGCATACCTCGAATCGTTAGATTCTGACTGACGAATGAATGTATTCGAAATTTGATTAAATTAAATTAAATATGATGTACAAGATGGTGTTATAATTATTATAGCGGTGAACATGATGATGATGATGGTGATGATAATGATAATGATGGTGATGATGATGATGATACTGTAGAGGGTATAATGGTCGTCACGATGATACCATGGTGATGAAGATGACAATGATAGTTATAATGTAGATGATAGCGTGTTATGTATAATATGGCGGCAAGTCATGATGATGATAATGTAAAGGGTATAGTGGTCGTCACGATGATAATGATGACAATGACAGTGATGATTAAGATGTAGAGGATGGCGTGTTATATAATATGGCGGCAAGTCATGATGATGATAATGTAAAGGGTATAGTGGTCGTCACGATGATAATGATGACAATGACAGTGATGATTAAGATGTAGAGGATGGCGTGTTATATAATATGGCGGCAAGTCATGATGATGATAATGTAAAGGGTATAGTGGTCGTCACGATGATAATGATGACAATGACAGTGATGATTAAGATGTAGAGGATGGCGTGTTATATAATATGGCGGCAAGTCATGATGATGATAATGTAAAGGGTATAGTGGTCGTCACGATGATAATGATGACAATGACAGTGATGATTAAGATGTAGAGGATGGCGTGTTATATAATAAGGCGGCAAGTCATGATGATGATAATGTAGAGGTTATAGTGGTCGTCACGATTATGATGTACAATGTACAATGACTATTATGAATCAATGGTTTGTTCTTGTATCACATAGGTTCCCCTGACAGGAGCAGGGCTCAACCCGGCCCGGTCTTTTGGTCCAGCCCTCCTTGCTAACGTATGGGACAGCCACTGGGTAAGCAGTTAATAGTATATCATATAGTCAATGTTATTTACATTATCCACTAATAAACTCGACACCGCGCGTAAATTCGCGCTAAATGTTCGATACTAGCATTAATAGCCCCCTTGACAGTTCCCTGCGCCATCTTGAAAGGTAGCCAGGCCCTTGCATTGAAGCGAGACGAACGTTGAGCTTGCAATGATAGAGACACGTGAATAATTGTCCCGCAAGGTGTTAAAAGGTTTTTATTATTGCAAGCTCAACGTTAGTTTCGCTTCGATGCAAAGGCCCGGCTACCTTTCAAGATAACGCATGGAACTGTGAACATTCCATGTACCCTCAATGTACAGTTAAAATTATAATTTCAACTGCTGAAAACAGATAAACAAAGAATCAGTTATCCGCGGGTTTCCTCCGTGCAAAAATCAACATGTGATCTAAGTTGTATGGTAAAATTGAGTCTCCCCAATTTGTAGGACACTCGTGTCTGGCTAGAAGATTTTACACGTTAAAAGGAAGTACTACACCAACATTCTTTGATCAAAACCGAAAAAAAAAAAATTACGGCTTACTATAATCAACGAAACGAAATGGGAACGAAATGGGAACGAAATGGGAACGAAATGAAAACGAAATGAAAATTAACGAAATGAGATAATATACATTTTTACACGATAAAGCGATTGAAGGTCATGTAAGATTCAAGATGGCGGCGATAAACAACTCTGTACAAAACAAACGTTTTCATTTCGTTCCCATTTTGTTTCGTTGATTATAGTAAGCCGCAACCGCAATATATACATAACTCTTGAACAAAAGAAAACAGTCGAAAGTAAAAGGATCTGAATAATTTTTATACCGGCCGTAGAAAACGTTTTTCATGGTTGCCCGTTCACAGCTTTATAAAACCCCAAATAACCGCACCAAAAATAACGCAAAACCCCCTCTATGTCCCCCTCTATATTACTCTATTGTTGTTCGTTCAGGTATACTGGTGTGGCCCTCTGGTAGGAGCTGGTGCTGCAGGCGTACTCTACAACATGCTACTACACAGCAGATCAGCTTGGAAAAACACCGACATACCCGTCGACAGCGAGGAATCAGAACTCAGCCCTTGAAACAAGCCACCTTGAAAAGCTCACATTACGCAAAGCCATGGCTTAAAAATGTACCAAATAGTGTTTTATAATAGACCTCTTCATCTTCCTATTTTGTTTACCCTTGGGAGTTGATTCTATCACATGTAAATGTTATAATGTTCGTCATAAAAGGAAATGTTTTAAGGGAAATGAAATGAACTGGGCAATTTTCATACGAAGGTTAAAGACCCATGGATATTTAACAGCATGCATTGCACGAAAGACTGAATTTCGTTGACAATGAAAATCGTACATTGACATTTTTTTACGATGTAAGTGGATATTTAATCTTACTGAACCGTTAAGCGTTTTGTTTTATTTGTTTTCTCGTAATATGACAGACTACATGCCTCCCCTCGCTCCATTCATCTTCCTATCCCCTCCTCTCAAATCAAAAGAATCAATGCAAAGCATGCTGGTAAGTTACCATGGGTCTTTAAGAGGTCTATTTAAAAAGAAGTTGAGTATTTTGGACTATGTTGCTCTTAAAACTGTAGTTGAAAATGTTCCAGCGAGTCAGTCCCTTGCGAAAGGAAAGGACCCACTTGTCGGACATAGCCTCCTCCACAGGCGTCTCTGTGATCTAATTTGGATTTCCTGTTCTGCTACTAGAGAGGGACTAGGCGCTGTTTTTTTTTCTCCTCACCACAGGAAGCCCAATGAAAAGAGATGATAAGAGATATATGAGATGCCAGCGGAGGAGTCTATGTTGAACACTTGTTTTTAAAGACAGTCCACAATATATACATGCATTTTATTATCTTTGCTATAACTATATTATAACATGATTTTATTATTGGTTATCAAAAAAAAAAAAGATGCAAATTGCATATTGATGTGAATCTATATTTTTTTTGTATGATAATTATGAATTAATATGATTAATAAATCAGTGTCATTACTGCCTTGTCTATAATTACCACCCTCCCCTGGTAAGTAGTTTTGTGTATTTTCGCTCTACCCCTGTGAGAAGGTACATCTAACTTAACTTTACCCCCTGTGAGAAGGTACATCTAACTTAACTCTACCCCCTGTGAGAAGGTACATCTAACTTAACTCTACTCCCTGTGAGAAGGTACATCTAACTTAACTCTACCCCCTGTGAGAAGGTACATCTAACTTAACTCTACCCCCTGTGAGAAGGTACATCTAACTTAACTCTACCCCCTGTGAGAAGGTACATCTAACTTAACTCTACCCCCTGTGAGAAGGTACATCTAACTTAACTCTACCCCCTGTGAGAAGGTACATGTAACTTAACTCTACCCCCTGTGAGAAGGTACATCTAACTTAACTCTACCCCCTGTGAGAAGGTACATAATACTTTACTCTACCCCCTGTGAGAAGGTACATAATACTTCACCCTACACCCTGTGAGAAGGTACATAATACTTTACTCTACCCCTGTGAGAAGCTACATAATACTTCCCCCTTCCCCCTGTGAGAAGGTACATAATACTTTACTCTACCCGTGAGAAGGTACATAATACTTCACCCTACCCCCTGTGAGAAGGTACATAATACTTTACTCTACCCCTGTGAGAAGCTACATAATACTTCACCCTACCCCCTGTGAGAAGGTACATAATATTTTACTCTACCCCTGTGAGAAGGTACATAGTACTTTACCCTACTCCCTGTGAGAAGCTACATAGTACTAAACCCTACCCTACATTTTTATTAAGGCTACTCCTACATAGAAGGTTGATGCTGTTGGTCAAGTGCTGTGCAAGTGCTGTTGGTCAAGTGCTGGTCAAGTGCTGGTCAAGTGCTGTGCAAGTGCTGTGCAAGTGCTGTGCAAGTTGTGTCTGGGAATGGTGTAAGACTTAATCTATGGGTTTTTTTTTTTATTGGGTACTGTTATAATACAGGAATCTGAGTGCATATGAAAATCCTTGGGTACCCTGTGCTAGTCCTAACCACTGGAATCCCAATGGTGACCATCTGAGTGCATTTTAAAATTATTGGGTACCCTGTGTTAGTATCTACCACTGGAACCCCAATGGTAACCATCTGAGTGCATATTAAAATTCTTGGGTACCCTGTGCTAGTCCTAACAACTGGAATCCCAACGGTGACCATCTGAGTGCATTTTAAAATTATTGGGTACCCTGTGTTAGTATCTACCACAGGAACCCCAATGGTAACCATCTGAGTGCATATTAAAATTCTTGGGTACCCTGTGTTAATCTTTACCATAGGAATCTGGGTTTGCGTTTAAATCTTGAAACATGCATGGACTGTTTGCTGGGACAGATTGTAGCACTTCGCTTCACTCTTGAACTAAGCCCATACACTGAATTGAAATATGGCGGCCAATTTGAATAACAATTCTTCTTGACTGCCGAGCCTCATATACATGTGAAAACTCTATTGTTTTCCAATGTGAAGACGAGGCTAGAAGTCAAGAACAATAAGAGTACGCCATATTTCGATTCGGTCTATGATTTGATTTGATTTGATTTTTGGCTCATTTAGAACATGGCAAATTAGTGACAATTTGTGTTATGTAATTATTGTTGGGTTTCCTGTGTTAGTAATTACCACAGGAAACCCAATCAGTGACCATGATGATTTCTTTGTTGGGTATTCCTAGGCTAGTTCTCCTATCGGCATGTGTTCTAGCCATAGTTGATGCATGAACTGGTACAGATTTTGACTCAGAGAAACCTGGCAAGATTAAAAGATCATTAGAATTAGAAGAATGATGATGATGATAGTGATGATGATGATGATAGATAGATAACTCCTATTATTATCCAACTAGTCATAGATGAGTGAAAATATCGCAGGAGTAGGACTGGATTGAGTAAAAATATCCAGCAATACTTTTACTTGTCTATCTAGCCCTCAAGTAAAACAATATTTTGCATTATAAAAGACCAAAAACCTTTTGATTGGATAATAAATAACTTATTAAACAGTTTGATGTGTAATATGGCTGGATATTTTACTCATTAACATGCATTTTGAGTCGCCCGGAGAAAATACAGCATTTCACTCATAAAATATCCAGCCATATAACACATCAAACTGTCTAATAAGATATATGCAGCCCCTGGGCTGTCTGAAAAATATGAATTACTTTACAAATTAATATATAACGAAAAAATATCTATAAATATATAAATAAACTTTATTTAATATATAGCGCTAAATCCACTATTACTACATAATAAGTTTATAAAATATATTATATGACTATTTTATAAAATGTAAAGGACTATATACACCTAATCGCAAGAATGTTGTCATATGAAAAAAGAACATAAGTAATTTTATAGTAAGAAAGTAATATCAGGAATAACAAAAGAAAAAGTTCAGCTTGAGTAATGTTCTTTTGTCTTATAATTAATTCCTTTCCCAGTAAATTACAAAAGTCAGGACAATGTTCTAGCAATTAGGTGTATATTAATAATATTTACAAATAGATAATAAAAAGTTGGTGATGATTGATGATGCTGGTGATGATAATATAATTAGTCAATAGTCAATCTCACCTTATAAGGGGTTGGATTGAGTGGTCGTACATGATCTGGTCGTAAGGCCTGTAGAGATGCTTTCAGATTATTTTGAATTTCTTTGAGACTTGGAAGTGGACATGTTATCTGAGGGAGAACAGTAGGTTAGTATAGAATAGGATAGATGATGGTGGTGATGATGATGATAACTGCATTATGACAATGGTGGTGGTGTTGATAATGATGATGTTGATGTTGATGATGATGGTAACCAGGTGATTTTGAGTGCGCACTTCCGGCTAGTATAAGCCAATCAGAAGCATTGTTGTCACATTGTAACAGTTCTAAAATGGCGTCGTTCGAGAGAGTTGTTTCCTGTATTAATCCTGTAATAATACGTCCTTAACATTACATTTTTAACTTAGATTAAAAAATTATATGTAACTTGGACAACAAAAGCTTTCTGTCAGCAATAAAAAAGAATAAAAACAAAACGTAAATGTCTAAAAGTAACAGAAATCGTTGGTGTCTTGTGGTACCATTTTGGAACTTTTCGTTTTGACAAACAATCCTTTGTACGCTTCATAGCAAGATCATCTTGAATGGTGATCATGATGATGATGGTGATGACGATGATGATTGCATTATGACCAGGTAGTGGGGATGATAGTGATGATGATGATGTTGATGATGATGATGATGATGATGATGTTAATGATGATGATGATGATGAAGATGATAGTGATGATGATGATGATTTTGATGATCAGTGGCGGATCTAGGGGTGGTGAATAGGGTGGCTAGCCACCCCCCATTTTAGCTCCGTTTTCTGCTTTTTATTGTGTTTTATTTGATGAGTAACATATGTCATTGAACAATGTACAAATACCAAAATATACGCTTCACATTCAAACCCCCCCCCCCTAAAATATTCCTAGATCCGCCACTAGATGATGATAATGATGACAGTAAGTAAGTAAATAAGTAAACTTTATTTAGGCAGGGTGGCCCATTCAGCAACTAGGTTGGTGTCCAGAGGGGCCCTGCAAAATGATGATGGTAATGATATCTGTACCTGTCCGCCTGACCAGCATGTCTTTAACAATGACTCCACTTGAGAAGGACAGACGTACGCCCGCTTGGCCTCATCAAATGGATGTCGACACAACACTCTCTGTCCTAAACTAGGAGCTGGCTCTGTATGCCGTTGCAGAATGTCTAGTAGTGGTTTACCTGTGGACAAACAAACAGAGGAGAACTGAGTACTAATTAAAAGCAATTTTTCCATTATAACTTCAGGAGGCGGAAGTTGAAAATCATTGGGGCACTACATTTGAATGTACAACATTTCGGCAAAAAGTTAATAATGCTCTATTCCAAAAACATTGTGAGGGGGCCAGTGCCCTCCAGCTACCCCCTACCCACCCACAACAACCCCCCCTGCTTCCGCCACCCCTGAAATTGCACTTCATCTATCATATAGATGATACATTTTTCGTGCTTAATTTTTTGTTTTATTTTGAAATCTAGTACTTTTATAAAAAAAAATAAGTCCAACTATTCATGCAAAATCATGTGAAGATAAAAGTAGTGTGGTCCTTTCTTTTATTCACAAATTTATTTAGTAATTATTACAAACAAATACAATACACATTAATTAGCAAATGAGTTCAACACCAACCTTCAGCTCCATAAAGCCTGTACAGCGATTTCTTGCCAGGGATGGTTATCTTTTGAACTTCCTGACTCAGTTTCATACATGCTCGGTCACTGAGCTCAACTAGCTACAAAAAAATACAGAAACCCCAGTAAAGTGAATATCCAAATGAAAAAAAAAATGAAAAAGATTTATATATTAATTTGTACATTAGCAAGAGCGAAAACACTTATATCCATGAAATAAAATCAAACTTCTACTAATTATGATGATGATCGTCATGGTAGAAGAATTTCTGGACTTCAACAGGATTTTCTCATCCATAGTGTAGACCATTACAAAAATTACTGCAAATTTCATGGGTTTGAATCCTGTTGAAGTCCCCCCAACTTGTTTTAATGCAATTACCTAATTAATTGCATTGTTTACTGCAAGGATGAATATCATAACACAACTTATCCTGCTTGGCAGAGATTTCTTACAAAAGAAACCCCTGCATGGACCTGCCATGGATAATCTATTGAGCATGTGATGAAAAGAAAGGACTTTCTGCAGACAACATCTTTTGGCCTAGGTATTTTTGAAATTCTCAAAAAGTATTACTTGAATTTTTTACTCTGAGTTCCCTCTGGGATGTAATAGACTAAATCAATCATCACATCTTGTAATTCAAACTGGTTATAACAGGTTTAAAACCAGTTTGAAATTAATTTATTTGTCCACAGTATGGGACAAGCTCTAGCAACTTTGTGCAGATGTTTCTTTTCCTTCTCTCCTATAGGGGGAAATAAAGAAATCTCTGCCCAGCTGGGTAAACCCAACTATGTTTGATTTGCTAAATGCATGCAGACATTCTCTGGTTACTGAACGAATAGAAAACGTGCGCGCGTGCTGTTTGCAGTTATAAAGCATGCCGGGTTGTCAGAACACGAGAGAAGTGTGAAGAGAAGCACGATGCGAAGTGGAGTGCTTCTCAACACTTCTCGAGTATTCTGACAATCCTCAAGTGCTTTATAACTGCGTACAGCACAGAAAGCAAGTTTTCTATTTCTTTTATAAAATACAAATTGATCAACATGCAAACATGCATGCTGTGTGCTCTCATAAAGCATGCGCCTCAACCAATCAAAATACATGATTTCAAATAGTTATTTAATAAAATACCTTAAAGACACAGCCAAGAGCTGGTTGTTTCTGACAAGTCACTAAGTGAGTGCCTATCCCATATGAATTGATAGAATGACCCTATAAAGAACATAAAAACACATGAATGACCCTATAAAGAACATAAAAACACATGAAATGAAATTTGGAGCACCAACACTTCTTGTTTCTTGTTTCTGAATAGAAGCTGCTCATATGGTATGTTGAACAAATTTCTGTTGGTTTAGCATGGTTTGTCCTCTAATTAACCACGGTATGACGGCAACAGTTGGTCAATATGTCATAAACCAACAAGGCCAACTGTCAAATGTCATATTGTGGTAAATCAGAGGACATATTACAATAAAGAATCATATTTTTAATAACCCAAACAAAGCAAACCCTTCTTGTGCATGCATACAATCATCATACAGTCATGTATCAGTTACCTGTTGTTTTAATGATAGTAATGTTTCTTCATTGATGTCATTACTGGCAACAATGAGACTCTTTGCAAGCCATGGTTTAGAAAACCTGAAATAATTTATAACACCATTATTAGCATAGCATCACCACCATCACTATCACCGCAATCACCATCACCATTATAGCCATCACTATTATCACCATCACCAAAACCTGAAATAGTTTATAACACCATTACTAGCATAGCAGTAAGGGGATACAGAACAATTTTAAGGGGGTGATTGTTAACTCGAGAGGCATCACATAGTTATTTTAGTTCTTATCTTATCCATTATTCTTATTCTTATACCATCACCATTATTACCATCCTTGCCACCATGGCCATTATCGCCATTACCATCATTATAATAACCATCTGCTGAATAGAACAATCATGCGTGTCCTTACTTGTCTGCCACAAGTTTTAGAGCTTTTCTAACTTCTACAGAGAGATATGCCAAGTCTCCAGAGTCAAGCCTGATACCAACAGCTTTGTATCCAAAGTCATCTAATGCTAACGCTACAGCACAGTAGCATGGAATACCACTCCTAAACAAAAACATATATTAAATAGGCAATGGAATACCACTCCTGGACAAAAACATATATTAAATAGGCAATGGAATACCACTCCTGGACAAAAACATATATTAAATAGGCAATGGAATACCACTCCTGAACAAAAACATATATTAAATAGGAGATAGTTCATAGGTCTTTAAGCCAATCAGAGTGTGAGTTATATCAGTCATCATGTCCATGCATGTGCTTCTGACACCATTCATTTGAAAGATTGGAAAAAAGCATTTGCGAGTGTGCAGTCCATGGGGAAATAGTTCATAGGTTTTTGACCAATAAGAGAGTGCGTAATAATTGTGCTATATTATAATAGGTTATCTATTGTCAAGCATAGTAGAACTGATGATCTCTCACCCCAGAAGCTGCTCAGCTATTCTTATTTGTTTTGATTCTATTATAATATGACATACCTTAACACATGATAAGTATCAACCAATGCTAAAAACGACGTAGGAAACGCTGTAGCATAAGCAACAAATGACGTCATTTCCCCTTGGTGAACCTCATCTTCAACCACACCTAGGACTGGCGCAACTTTTTTCAGCCACTCTCTAGCCTCGGCAAGGAAATCTCTGGGTTTTTGGCTCTTGTCTGCTGGCTGAAGATTATCGATGTTGGCAGGGGTTCCTTTACCGTTGAATGAGCTGACAAATGCATGTGCCATGGTGCCTTTGATTGGTATGCCGAATAACTTACCGGCTAGAACATTGCTGGTGCCATTAAAACCTAAAGAGAAATTTATTAATTTGAATATATCTTTTTTCTTGACTGTCTGTCTGTCTATTCTGTGATATGACTGTTTTGACTTTGTTTAGTATTGTTTTTAATTAATGGTTATTATATTTGTTTTTATAATGTTTATATGCTGGTACCATCATCATCATCAGTAGCACCATCATAACCATCATCACCACCAGTATCATTACAATCATCATCATCATCATTAACATCATCACCTTCACTATCATTATCATTATCATGAATATCATCATCATCATTTAATATCATGATCATCATCACCGTCATTAACAATCATTGCAATCATCATGATCATCACCTTCACTATCATTATCATCATTATTTCAATGTACCTCCCATAAAGCAGTATTTTGAAGCAGATAACCCCCCATCAGGTCCTTGTGCTCGACGCAGACCAAATTCAAGCAGAGTCTTGTCCCAACCTGCAGCTAAACGAAATCTAGCTGCATTGGTGGCAACCAGACTGAAAATAAATTTAATGAATGAATGAATGAATGAATGAAATAATTAATTAATAAATAAATGAATGAATGAAAGAATGAACTTGCACTGAAGCAAGACGAATAAAGAGCTTGCAATAATATATCCCTTTTCTAAAACCTTGGTCAATTATTCATATTTCTTTATCATTGCAAGCTCACCATTCATCTAGCTTTGATGCAAAGGCCTGGCTACCTTTCAGGGAACTGTGAAAGGGACTATCTTCTTACCTTGCAAAATTGACTAAAGTTAAAAGTGTTGTTTCAAGAAGTTGGGCAACTAAATAGAAGAACAAATGAATGAGAAAATGAATGAAGAAATAAAAGATAGATTGATATAATATCAAAGACTTAATGATGGATGGACTGATTAATAAGTGTGTGAATGAACAAATGAATTGATAAATGTGTAAATATGTTCATTGCATAAGTTTGTGTCTGTAGTTCCTTTTAACCTTTGAAAAATTTTTTTTTTGATACAAGTAATGCATCTGCAATGTTTTTTTGTTTGTTTGGTTACTTGACCTTTGTTTATTTATTTTGATTGTGTTTGTTTGTTTGTTTGTCTCTTTGTCTTTCTGTCTATTTGTTTGTTCACATATTTGTCTTCTTGTCTATCTTTCTGTTCATTTGTTATTTTGCTTGTTTGTTTGCTTGTATTTATAATTATCGAATTTCTACTTTCTTTTTAACTAATGCATACCTGGTAAAGGGCCTTGGACCCTTATAAGAGGGGTCCTTGGGAAGACAATGGATCCTTCAGGGACAGCACACAGTTCAACACAGCTCATATCAATGCTCTTTAGGTAGTCGAAAAACTCTTGTTCTGTACTAGGAGGGAGCTGAGACTTGAGATAGGTGATATCTATGGGGGAAATCAATCAATCAATCAATCTACCAATCAATCAATCAATCCATCAATTAGTCTACTTAACAGACTTTATTTTGAGCATAAAAAGATCCTCAACCATCAATCAATATATCAACCAATTAATAGGTTTAGAATGGAAATGAGAATAAACAAAAAAGGAAGGAAGGAAGGAAGGAAGGAAGGAAGGAAGGAAGGAAGGAAGGAAGGAAGGAACATTTGTGAAGGAGGAGAAAAAGAAATGGAGGGGAAAATGCAGATTAGGAAAGAATTAATGGAGATCAACAGACTAGAGGAGAGAATGATAGACCACAGTATAAGGGATAAAAAGTCTAACTTCCTAAGGCACAGCTCAAGCTCCAATCACAGCCAAGTCACTATTGAAAACTTTGACATCATTGGTGAAAACTATTCTTGGTGGTAAAAACGCAAAATTGCTGAAGCGCTACTAATAAAACAACACAAACTGGACCTGAATGAACAAGGACAGTTGGTCCCACTTAAGCTTTTGAATTGATGTATTTACAGTTCATCCTCTAGGGACCTAATTAAGTGCCCCTTATAACTGTAATCTATGCAAAATGGAAATAAAATCTGATGATGGATAGCAGAGGCTATCCGAAATACCAAACCAATAACTTGATAGTTAAACTTCTGGTTATACACTTCATTATAAAAACATTAGCCCACACAAACATATCTACAGAAATAAATCAACAATTATAAAAGAAGAGGATACAAAAAAGGACTTGAAAAATTGTAAAATAACCTTATAATGCTACAAATATGTAGGTGCATTTTTTAAGGTGTAAGTGCCATGCATAAATTATTCTATCATGCTGTTCAAAGAACAACGTTAACTATAGAGGGATTTCATGTCAGCCATGTTTGTGATCAAAACAATGAAGCTCTCTCAAGGGAACTGAAATCCTTTGTCATTTAAAAACGTTCTTTTGAACTTGCCCTCAAACATGGCTTCCATGGAATCCCTCTATATGTGGCTTTATATATCAAGCCAGCTTTTCTTTACAGTGATCAATAATAATAAATATTTAAGTTACATATACATAATTATTAGTAGAATCCATGGGATACTAAAATTGAACTACATTTCTGTTGTTGATCACAAAAGCCTTTACGTTAAATCTCAATGGCTAGATAACTTATGAATAGTAATTTGCATAGACTTATACAAAATTTTGACAAATAGCTTTTAGGGCGTTTTGATGCTGTTTTGAGTATTTATTGTATTTTCAATTGTTTTTACTAAATCTGCTCAAGTTATCCTCTTACATTTTTATCTTTTGCTTTGTATATACAGTAAGCTTTTCAAAAGTTGATTTGGAAATTTTAATTGTTTAAAAATTATAAAAGTTATACAAAAATAATCAAAATTTCCGAGAATTTGCAAAATTTCCGAGAATGTCCAAATTTTCGAGAATTTGTAAATGGGGCTGCATGGCGCTTCCAAGAAAAAATCATTCTTGGAAAAATATAAATCACTTTAATTTTATAGTTTTGTGTTTGGATTTAATTTTCTTACTCGTCTTTTTATATTTTGTCTTTAATTCATTCATTCTCTATTTTTAGTTTATTAAAGTCGAAAATCCATTCATGCAAAAAGAATCAACACTTACGAATAATTAAGTCAACCCTCACAAAACATTCGATTTCACAAATTTTCAAGGTGTTAATGAGATATATTTTCAGAAAAGCTATTTGTCATAATGTCGACAGTTTTAACACTTACAAGTCATTAAAAAACTACACTAAAAACAATTAATTGAAAAATGCAAATGCAAAAAAGTAAGTGAAAGTTTATATACAGAAGTTTGGCATCTCAGAATCGTAATCTCATTCATTACAACACTCTTTGCATAGGCAGTTTGCGTTCGTACACCTCATACACAATTCCTTGACATGACAAATGCCAAAGATTAATCCTTGATGATGTTCAAAAGATTTGAGAGATCTGGATTTTGCAGAGCGTAACAAAAGCAATTGAAAAAATACAATAAGAAATTCAAATACACTTTTAGGACGTTTCTTGCTGCAAATTTTTACTGCTTCGTTAAAGATCTAACCAGAAACACATGGAACAATAAGAAACCGTACCTTCTTCTGTGATTTTCCAAGTTTTGAGGAAGTTTAGACATTCTTCTAGCCCTGCAAAAACCGTGAATTCGCCTCCAAACGGGTTCTTTCTGAAGAACAAGTCGAAGACGGCGATGTCTTTCGTTTTGCCACTTTTCCAGTACGCATAAACCATTGTGACTTGATAGAAGTCTGTAAGCAAGGGCTGTACCACTGGACTATGCCAATCCATGATAATGCGCTTAAAATGTAATACTTTTACAGTTTTTGAGCTAGATCCTCTGCAGCTTCTACCGGGCGTCTACGTACCGTTCGCGAGATGACAACTTGGAGTCCTCTAGTGGGACCTGGTCACTACCTCAGTACAGTCGATACTTGAACCAACGGATCAATAACTCCTCGGTTTTAGTCGTTGTTCTCTCGTAGAATATTCAAAATGGCGGACTAGTTTAGCGTTTGTGTTTTGGACGAAAATTATTATTTTATTACGATGTTAAGGGCCATAAAATCATTTTCAAGACGGTCTTGGTTGAGTAAGGATTTGTCGGTGAGAAAGTATTGGTGGAATTCGTTGTATCTATTCGCAAAATCATAATTTTTCAATGTTTCTCTGGATTTTTATCCTTTTAATTTGCTTTACAAGGTTTTAGTATCAATACGAAATGCATCACAAAGCAACCAAAACAAAGTTAGAATAGTCGAAGTTGGTCCAAGAGATGGGCTTCAAAATGAAAAGGTAAAATAATGTATTTTTGGCCGAAACGTCAGTAAACTAAAGCTGACAACATCATTATTATTATCATCGTCATCATTATCATAATCAACAACATAATAATCATTAACATTTTCGTCATCATATTTATTATCATCATGATCAGCATAATTATTAATCTTTGAACATCCTTTAATATTATCATCATCATTGTTACACTTATCATTGATATTGTCATCATCATCATCACTAACATCATCTTCTCCATTTTCAATTTATTATTATCATCATCATTATTTTATCCATATCATCTGATAATTGTAATCACCACTATCATAACTATTATTAGTAATTATTATCAACACCATCATAATCACCATGCATCATTAATTGCCATCACCATGAACGTTACATGTGAATCAGTTTCAATCAATAATTGGTATTTTTTTATTTAGATTTTTCAGCTACAAAAATACATACTTACATACATCTAAGAAAAATTACTTATAACACCTATAACTAAAATAAACAAGTATCCTCATATTTCAATATGAAATTAAATGTACAATAATTAAATTTATTATAATGCCATTATTTTGTTGTGCTCATTTTTAATTTACGTTTAAATTATTATGTAAAGGTCAATGTTCCAACTGATGCCAAGATCAAATTGATTGACATGTTATCCCAAACTGGATTACAAGCAGTAGAGGCAACAAGCTTCGTGTCTCCAAAATGGGTTCCACAGGTAGCATGAATACATTCTATGAATAAATAAAGGGATAGTTATATTTAATAATAAGTGGATAGATGATAAGTGAATGAATAATTGGATAAATGAATGAGGGAATGAATAAGTGGAAGAATGAATGAATGGATAAATGAATCAATGTGTACAGAAAAAATGTATGAGTCATTGATATATGTCAATTCGTATATGTTTTCCTGTATGAATGATAATTTGAGAATGTATGCATAATTGACTGTCTGACAAGCTAACTGACAGACTGATTGACTGATTGACTGACTGACTGATTGACTGACTGACTGACTGACTGATTGACTGACTGACTGACTGACTGACTGACTGATTGACTGACTGATTGACTGACTGACTGATTGACTGACTGACTGACTGACTGACTGACTGACTGGCTGACTGACTGACTGACTGACTGACTGACTGACTGACTGACTGATTGACTGACTGACTGACTGATTGACTGACTGATTGATTGACTGACTGACTGACTGATTGACTGTCTGATTGACTGACTGACTGGCTGATTGGCTGATTGACTGAATTTGTCATTTCTTTCAATGATGGACTATGGATTTGCCTTGCTGGGTGTTTGACAGGTAATTATTGTAAGTTCAAAATGTTTACTTTATCTTGTTATCTTGTAGATGGGTGATCATTCTGAAGTAATGAAAGGAATCACAAGACAACCATCAGTATCTTATCCAGTATTAACACCAAACCTCAAAGGATACCAGACTGCTGTAAGTACCGTACAGTGCTTGTATTTATCAAAGGATATTGGTGATATAAATATAGCCATTTTCTTGTAATAAGATTAAGCTTACTTGTAAGCTATTTTCCTTAAGTTTCTATTTTCTTCTTTTTATTTTTGATTGTTTGTTTATAATATATTTGTTTGTTTGTTCATTTGTTTGTTTGTTTGTTTCTTTGCTCTTCATCCCTTTCTTCCGTCCTTCCTTACTTCCTTTTCCTCTCTTTCTTTCTGCCTTCCTTTTCTCCTTCCATTCTTTCTTTCTCTACCTCTCAACTATAAATGATAAATTCATGTATTTTATTACACATACTCAGGTAATAGGAAACTAATCTGATTGTTATCATATCATTATTTATTACTAATCATTACTAATTGTATATTATATAGATTGCTGTAGATGCTAAAGAAGTTGCAATATTTGGTGCTGCATCTGAATCATTTAGTAGGTAAAAATAACTTTTTACAGTTCCTATTGTAGATTATTATTTGTTTGACTCATATGAACCTTTTTGAAGGTTTAGACAGCACCTTTTCAACTGCTACTGCTAGTTTACAAGTTCTTGCATCACTTTGAAAATCATTCTGTATTTGTGAGTGATTACGTATCTCATATCCAAGATGAATTATAATAGTTTACAATATATCTAAAATTAATTTTGTTATTGTTCATAAGGAAAAATATCAACTGCTCCATTAAGGAAAGTCTTCAAAGGTTTGAATCAGTCTGTGAAGCAGCCAAAACTGATGGCATCCTTGTACGAGGGTAGGTTTACAATGTGTACAATATGACAGCTTTTCTCAGTCACACTTACCTGTTCACCATAGTCTAAACTTGATTTTGGTGGACATCAATCAATTGTGTTTCCAAGGCAACACATACTAAAATGTCCATTGCTGATATTGATTTCCAAGTATTCTAGGAAGAAAAGGTTTGATAAAAAGACAAATAGAAGATTCAATTCTTTCAAAATAAGATCTAATTTAAACAAATTCTTTGTATTAGTAGCAAATTCATCGCTATTTGACAAATGAACAATTTTGGCTGAGATTCCTTGGAAATTATATCGTTGATTGACAACGGTACCATAAAAAATTAAGTCAAGACAACAATTTTTGTATACAGCTGTAATCATTGTCATCATCATCATAGCCATCATTATCATAGCCTTTGTCATCATGATAATCATTCTAATCATCAACATCCATATTATAATTTGCTACCTCATTATTATAATTGATAATTTAAATCATTATAAAAAATATCATCACTTTCATCATACATGATCATCATGATCATCATTATTATCATTACCGTAACTTGTGGCTCATGTGAAAGCCTCCTACGCAGACATTCTTAGTGTTGTCATGGCATTCTGTGACATCACTAAGAACGTCTAGAAAGGAACCTGCTTTTTTGATGACAATATCAATTATTATTTTCTAGTTATGTGTCATGTGTTGTTGGATGTCCATATGAAGGTTTTATCAGTCCAAATGCTGTTGCTGAAGTAAGTTTAATACTATTTTATATACAGCTGAATAAAGAACTGATAACAACCTGCAATGTGGATTTGCAATTTTGCACTTTGAAAAAAAACTGTCATTTATGATATATTCCTAAATTTTAATACCAAAAATCACAAATATTGGCATTTTCCTAATTCTGCTATTTTTAACAAAGAGTAATTATCTAACAACAAAATTCATCAAAAACACCACAATTTTTGCTTTAGGCCAGCCCGAGACCTTACCGATTTCATAAATTTATGAAACTATAGCGACACCTTACTGATTTCATAAGTTTATGAAACTACCGCAAGACCTTACCGATTTCATAAATTTATGAAACTACCGCGAAACCTTACCGATTTCATAAATTTATGAAACTGGCGCAAATTTTGAAATAAGTACTGATTTTTATAATTTATGGGAAAAAAATCTAGAAAATCATCAAATTTGGTAAAATTTTCTAGATAATTTGAGGAGTGCAAAATTGCATATCCACATTACAGGTTGTTTATGTCAAATGAATGGATAAATGATGAATCAATCCTGAATATAAGTCACAATGGATGAATGAATAAATGGTTTTAAGAAGGAAGAGATGAATGAATGAATGAATGAATGAACGAACGAAAGAATGAATGAATGAATGGTTGATTGAATAAATGGATGGGTGAATGTGTACTAAATAAATGAATGAATGGATGGATGGATTAATAAATGAATCCATTGTTAGATGAATTAATGCATTGATAATGGAATGGATAAACAAGTGAATGAATGGATGAATGAAGGAAGGAATATCTGAATGATGAATGGTTAAATGATTGAATGGATAAATGAATAAATGAATGAGTATTCAAATCAATGTAAAAGGCCCACAGTTGCTTTTGGTTAAACAATCACAGTAAGACTTTAAGAAATAGCTGACAAGTTGATTTTAATTTTCAATACAAATTTACCTTTCTTCCTCAAGGTATCTCGTATCATGCTAGACATGGGCTGCTATGAAATCTCACTTGGTGATACCATTGGCGTTGGGACACCAGGTAAAGGGAAATTAAAACATGAAAAAGTAAATGAGAATTCATTTACAAATAAATATAATTGTGTCTAATAATGCACAAAACCAAATGCTTAAAATGTATATAAATACAGACATCACTCAGATAGTTTTAGTGATGTTTTGGAAAAAGTTAAAAAATGGCCAAAATTGACATTTTTTTCTGACCCCACGTACAGCAAAAATTTCAATTTTTTGACCAAATTGAAATTGTTGAATTTTTCATCTATTTTGATTGGTAATCATGCTTGGATTGATCAGATAACATATAGACATCACTCAGATAGTTTTAGGGTTGTTTTGAAAAAAGTTGAAAAATGGCCAAAATTGACATTTTTTTCTGACCCCGCGTACAGCAAAAATTTCAATTTTTTGACCAAATTGAAATTGTTGAATTTTTCATCTATTTTGATTGGTAATCATGCTCGGATTGATCAGATAACATATAGACATCACTCAGATAGTTTTAGGGTTGTTTTGAAAAAAGTTGAAAAATGGCCAAAATTGACATTTTTTTCTGACCCCGCGTACAGCAAAAATTTCAATTTTTTGACCAAATTGAAATTGTTGAATTTTTCATCTATTTTGATTGGTAATCATGCTAGGATTGATCACATAACATATAGACATCACTCAGATAGTTTTAGGGATGTTTTGAAAAAAGTTGAAAAATGGCCCAAAATTGACATTTTTTTCTGACCCTGCGTACAGCAAAAATTTCAATTTTTTGACCAAAGTGAAATTGTTGAATTTTTTATCTATTTTGATTGGGAATCATTTTAGGATTGATCAGATAAAATATCATGTGTATATTATTATTATTAATTATTATTATTATTATTATGAGTTATACCTCCAGGATATAATGGAAGTGTTTGTCAATGTTTGGAGTATTGATTGATCATTACAAAAGTACAGACAGATCACAGTTAGAACTCATTGATCAACCTCAGGCTCAAGCTTATAATGTGTTCTTTAGAATTTGACAACAGCCTGTTGCAATTTACATAATTTATACATTGTCAGTTGAAACACTTATAAATTCCATGGGCTATAGTCAAATTCTAAAGATCATATTATTCTCTAACAAGGCTGAGGTTGATTGACAGGAACTGTGAAATGGTGGTAGGATTTCGTATATCAGATTTTGCACAATATAGAAAACTGCAGTTACTTAATATATAGGATATAACAATAATTATATATATTTTTCTAGGTACCATTGCCAATATGCTAGAGTCTGTAACCAAGGATGTTCCAGTTAGTAAACTAGCAATTCATTGTCATGATACTTATGGACAGGCTCTTGTCAATATACTTACTGCATTGCAGGTAATTACAATCTCATTATTGCCACTTATCATTGTACCATCTGTGTTTACATGTACCTACTCTCTGAGGCCTTGGGGGGAGGGGGGACTCCCTTTGGCATCTCCCCTTTGTCCAATATATACCTGTTTCAAAAATTGTTGTCACAGCCAAAGCTACAGTTCACACTGTGAAGGTTTTGAAAGCGTCTCTGAAATGCTACACTTAAGTTAATATAGAACTTCTAAAGCCTTGTTACACTCACTAGCCTCCATTGGAGTAATGTAAAAGAAACACTGGGGAAGTAACAAATCCTGGCCATGACCACCCTCAGTGACTGGCTCATACTAATACATACTAACTACTTTTCTCATGATTGTTAGCCTGTGCCAGCAGTCTGTATGATAATTGTAAAGCGCATACATGTGAAATGTGCTATATAAGCGCCACATTACATTACATTACATTGTTGATTTCGACCCCTCAAAGGTAAAACTAGCTGAGAGGTGCTCTTGCCAACTATTTTAAGTAACAAAGCAAAGTAAAAATAACTCAAGGCTTACATGTTGTGTGACAATTATGCATTTAATATCAAGTTTGTAATTCCTTTTAATGGATTACTTGTTAAAATAGGAATCAATTGTAGTCAAATTTAGTACAGTGGTGAAATACCTCTATTAAGCGGTCACCCTCGGGACTTTCCAAAGTGGCCGCTTAATAGAGGTTGACTGCTGAATAAAGGTATAGAATAGGTATAGGAATCGATTTGGGACTTTTTGGTGTGGCCCGCCGCCTAATAGAGGGTGACCACTTTTAAAATGGGTGACCGCTTAATAGAGCTACCACTGTAGTTTGATTATTTCACTTCTTTAACATTTCTCCAGGCAGGTGTACGTACTGTTGATGCATCTGTTAGTGGCTTGGGTGGCTGTCCTTATGCACTGGGTGCTTCCGGTAATGTTGCAACTGAGGATGTTGTTTACATGTTGAATGGGATGGGATTTCATACTGTAAGTAACATATTTAAGTAATGGAGTTTGTTGTTTTGTAGTGTATTATTTTGTTCTTTCTTGGTGTTGTAAGATGTATTGTATTCTGGTTTAGAGTTCTTTGTATTGCAAGGTATTGTTTCATCCTGTCTTGGTGTCGCAAAATGTATTTATTTTTTTATCAAGATATTCAAACATTTGTGAATACCTTTGTATTTTCAATAGCAAATATTGATTACTATATATGGAAGAGCAAACAGAAAACAACTTTGTTTATGAGAAACATTGATATGTGTAAAGTGCACATTGCTCACTTCCTCCAAATAACTGTAATCTCATTCCTCTTTTCCAGGGAGTTGATTTAGACAAGCTGATACAGGCTGGTGACTATATTTGTAATACAATAGGGAAATCTACAGGCTCAAAGGTTGCACAGGCTTTGAAGAAATCATAGCATCATAAATTGTATATTAATTTATTTTAGTTGTAAAAATTTAATAAATGGGAATAAAATTTTGATAATTTAGAAGCATTTGTGTACTGTGTTTCTTAGTATAGAACTCTATTTAAATAATAAACAAGGAACATTTAAAGAGGGAAGAGAAAATGGGAAGGAACGATAACCGAAAGAGAGAATAAAACGAAGGAACAAAGCATGGCTCGAAATAGCTGCCTGCCAATGGCCAAATGCCAGGCCGAATTTAAAGTTTGTCAGGCAAAAATAATTATGAACTGCCAAATGGATAATAAAATTGCACTCAAAATTTACTGGAAATCGTCTTTCGTGGTTTCTGCATCTGCAAGCGGCAGGCCAAATTATTTTCTTAGTTTGAGCCCTGCAAAGAAGGAAAGAAAACAAATGAATGAAAAGAATCAGGAAGGAAGAGAAATGTGTGTTACGCGTTTTGGGCTTCCTGTGGTGTACGCTGACCAATCATATCGCCGACCCGTCAGTCAACAAGACGAAAAACATGGACGCAAAATTGAAGAGACGAATTCTTTCCGCAAAAAGAAAAGCCAGACCAGGTGAATACGCAGCTTAATAGGAACTAAACTAATTAATATTTCAAGGCTTTATCTATTTGATTAATTGGTGGTTCAGATTTTGTGTAAATCTTCGTAGCAAATTTGATTCGCTGAACACAAGTATTGTTCGAGCACTTCGCTCGGACAGTCCGAAAAAGCGACATTTTTTGAACTTTTAAAGGTGCTGTACTTGTGAAGTAATAGATTATTTTTGTAGATATATGAGTGTCTTTTAGAAAAATGTGTGCAGAAATTGGAATACGTTTGAGTTTGATAAGTCTTGTTATGGAGAAATTATTCTCGTCATTTTTACTGAAAAGTTAGTGAACTGCAATTTTGTGGTGAAAAATAGAGTATTTTTTTAGATGTAATGTTTATGATGATGATAGTAAGATGTAGCGATGAAGATCATGATACTTGTAATAATGATATCTAATGATGATATATTGATGTTCAAAGATGATAGTGGTGATGATGATTCATTGATGGTGGAGATTACAATGTCTGTAAAATAATAGATGCACTCAAATGTGTAGTTTCAAAGGATCCACAGCCCAATTCCTGTTATAGCTCACTAATTTTGCTAGTTAGATATATATGCGCGTGTTCTAATCAATTAAAAATCGCCTGTTTCTGGATCCTGGGGTGCCTGTCGCCGGGATTGACAGAACACGAGAGAAGTGTTAAGAGAAGCACGACACATAGCAGAGTGCTTCTCAACACTTCTTGGGTGGTCTGACAATCACCAAGTGCTTTATAACTACTTACAGCGTGTTTTCTATTTCTTTCAAAAAATAAAAACTGGTCAGCATGCAAAAAATGTTAGCTTGCGCCTCAATAGCCTGTGTTACATCCGGAATTTTCTTCATAAAGTCCGTCTGCGGAACAGTGCCAGAAAGCTTGTTCTAACCCCCTGCAACTAGCGCGATTATATATAATAGATTCTGATTGGCTCTTGACCCTTGCTCATTCTTACACAAACAACAACATGCACCCGGATGTAGCTTGTTGGCCTTTTTGAAAGTAAAGAGTTCTTATTACAAGCTTTGATTGTGTCGAACAAATCGCTAAAACAATCATTTTTATCCCTTCATTAGAAGAATATTGGAGAAAATATAGCTTACATGGTAAATGTTTTTTTTGTGTGTGTAATAGTTTACATGGTTTAACGAAAATATGACTATTTAGGGGCTAATATTGTCGATTGGAGTTTGACCTTTCGACCTAAGAAGAAAACATTGAATTGCACTCCAACCGCTTTTCGTGTTTCTAAAGCTACTTTTCTTTCTCCAAGCGCTTCTTCGGATGCCATGATGGAATATATATTATAAAAACTATGCTGTTTTCAAGCTTATTTGTCTTGTTGGACAAGTGTAAGATATGACATTTGAATAATATGAAATTTTGTTTTCAAACTGTCAGACTATATATATTTGTCACAGAATGATCTCCAGTTGCATGTTGTTGTCCAATAAGAGTTTGTGTAAGAATGAGCAAGGGTCAAGAACCAATCAGAATCTATTATATATAATTGCGCTAATTTCAGGGGGTCTAGAACAAGCTTTCTGGCACTGTTTCGCAGATGGACTTTACAAAGAAAATTCCGGATGTAACATAGGCTAGTGCCTCAACCAATCTGTCATTAAATTAATGCTGATAATTAATGACGATTATCATGATAGCAACCTATTTTGATGATTATGATCATAATAATTCTCAATAATTCATTTTTAGAACTAAAAGATGAAAAATCCTGGTACAAGCTAGACTATGCCAAGAATTTTGACTTGAGCTTTGAATCTGTTCACGACAATGTAGAACATGTCGACATGAGGACGATATCTCATACAGAGTTTGTTGAACGATATGAAAAGCCAAGACTACCCGTAGTTCTTTCCAATTCTATTGATGATTGGCGTGGCTATAGGAAATGGACTATAGATAGACTGGCAAGAAAATATGGCAGTCAGAAATTTAAGGTTTGTTGGTTGAATATCTAATGTTGATTGTATCATTACCGTATTTATGTAATATATACAATATGAGCAGCCGATCTGTATCGATAAAATACAACGGCGAGTCAAAGACGAGCCATTGTATATCGGATACAGATCGGACGCAAATATTGTATTGAACTAATGAAAGTCCAACGTTAGTTATTTCATATTTTACTAAAATAATTTGTCAAGATAAATGTAAATCTGGCCGAGAAAATTCAAGTTGAAACTTATGCAAATCAGGACGAAATCTGTATGAGATTTACAACCTCCGTCACGGACGTGAATTCTTTTGTCAATTGCTCATTAATTATTCATGAATTTTATAAGTAATATTTACAATGTGTAGTTCCAGAAAATATCCATACCACCTCCTTGAGTGGCCAATATGAGTGGCCGATCTGTATGGGATATACAACGGCAGTTGAAAGTACTTAATATTTAACTCCAACGTTAGTTCTTTCATATTTTTGTCAAATAATATAGAAGTAAATCTGTCAGAGAAAATTCAAGTTGAAATTTATGCAAATCAGGCCAAATCTGTACGAGATTTACAACACTTGTCACAGAAATTATTTCTTTTTTTGAAATTCTCATTAAGTATATATAATGAGTTTTTTAGAAACATCAAATACAACAAAAAGGTAGGTAACTCTGTCATACAACTTTACTTGTCTTTGATAGAGACTAATAGTCACTAAATAAGAACTACTACACAGTCCCGGGGGGGGGGGGGGGGTACTCCCATATATTTACTATACGGGGATGATCCGCTGAACAGGGTATGGGTTTTCGAGCTTTCTGTCATAAACAGGATATGGTTTTTTGAGTTTTCTGTCATGAACAGGGTATATTTTTACCCCATTTCCCAATTTCCTTAGTTTTTTTTTTGTCATAATCAGGTATATTAATTAGGCAATATGATGAGCAGCGCAGTCTTTCGTCTTTCAAGAAATTCAGCACGTTTTCACGGCATAAACAGGGTCCCATTTTTATCACTTGTCATAAACAGGGTATAAGAATTTGTTTTTTTCTGTCATAAACAGGGTAACCGTTTTAGGATCCCAGCGGAACACCCCTACCCAAATCTTAGCGGAGTACCCCCCCCCCCCCCCCCCCGGGTACACAGTAGAGTGCATTCACTAATAGCTTGAAACATTATTAATACTATTTTGTACCATTAATTCTATTGTTTTCTATTGTTCAACTAGCACTATTTTGCACAGTTTAGTAATTAGTGTTTCACGCTTTTACTGAATGCACTCTAGCAATTTTTAAATGTTAAAATACTATGCCATGGATATAGTTTTATCTCTCTAGGCAAATTAGTATTTGATTTTTTTTGTTTTTTGTTTTCTATTATTCAGGTTGGGGAAGATGACGATGGTTATTCAGTGAAGATGAAGATGAAGTATTATGTTGAATACATGCAGAATAACACAGACGATAGCCCTTTGTATATATTTGATAGCTCATATGCTGATGTAAGTATTGAAGGTAGTTTATAGCAATAATTTAACAACACCAAGCCGCAATTAAACAGCCCTTTGTATATATTTGATAGCTCATATGCTGATGTAGGTATTGTAGGTAGTTTATAGTAATAATTTAACAACACCAAGCCACAAATAAACAGCCCTTTGTATATATTTGATAGCTCATATGCTGATGTAAGTATTGAAGGTAGTTTATAGCAATAATTTAACAACACCAAGCCGCAATTAAACAGCCCTTTGTATATATTTGATAGCTCATATGCTGATGTAAGTATTGAAGGTAGTTTATAGTAACAATTTATAGTTAGTTAATTGTTATTGTCATCCAAATCATTTGGTGACACTATGAGTTCCCTCAGGTGATCATGATCTTGCATCATGTTAACCACGTCTGAGCCACAGAAAGCAACGTCCTTCTCGATGATGGTCTTTAGCATCAGATACATGTATATGATTTGAAGTGTAGTTCATAGTTCATAAGTGCTCATCCAATTGGAGTGAGCATTATATCAATCATCATGTTTAGAAAAGTTATTATTAAACTGAATTTTGTTTAACTGATTGAAAGCGTATACATTACTGATTTTTTCCCCAGAATCCCAAGAAAAAGAAATTAAGAGAAGATTATGAAATTCCCAGGTTTTTTGTAGATGATTTATTCCGATATGCAGGAGAAAAAAGACGCCCACCTTACCGGTTTGTACACTCTCAAAAAATTAAAAATTAATGCACTTTTAGTTTTCTGATTTTAAAAGCAGTTTGATTTAGTGTCAGATGTAACTAATAAAAGTCATTTAATTAATAATTCAATTCAATATTAGTTTTAATAATTATTCAATAATTAAAGTCATATCCCAGGAAGAATTCAGGTGTAAAAAATCACAGAGCATTGAAAAGTATTAAAGTTATAAAGCTAAAACTTTCAGAGATTGCTTATGTTCATATTTTCTTTTGAACATTTTGCTACTCTTAGATTTTTGATTGACAAGGTCATATGACCAGGTCCTGCAAAGGACCTATAGAGACTGGGAAAGTTACATTTCAAGTTTAGTGGTACCAATCTTGTAACAGACATTTTCCAGACATGGATATAAACATTCCAGACATATTTTTAAGTGCCCACAATTTTTTTAGTTTAACTGGAAAACAATCCCATCTTGTGCTTACTTTCCAGATGGTTTGTGATGGGTCCAGGAAGGTCTGGAACAGGTATACACATTGATCCTCTTGGTACTAGCGCCTGGAATAGTTTGATATCTGGACACAAACGCTGGGCGATGTTCCCTACCAATGTACCTAGGGATATGTTGAAAGTGTCGACTAGAGAGGGTGGTGATCAGAAAGATGAAGCAATACAATGGTTTAGTAAAGTGTTTCCACAAACCCAGCTGCCGTCCTGGCCTAAGGAGTTTAAACCTGTGAGTGGAATAGTTTATTTGTGCAAAGATAACACTCACTCACTCACTCACAGCTGTCTCAGCTGATTTGCATACCTGGAGACTCAATCCTTGTGGAATCCTTTATGGAATATGCATGTGCATTATTTCATAATAGTCTACCACAATACTTATCTAACGACCTGGAGTCCTGTCAGAAACCAGCACTATGAATAATCTACTCATATTTAGGATATGACCAAGCTTTGGAGGAAACAGGCCTAACATCCTTGCACGAGAGACGAGAAGTAATCACTTCCAAGTTGTTCAATGACACATGTAAACCCGAACTTAAACTGAACAAACTTTTACCAAAAAAATTCACATGCCCTTACAATCTTAGAAACACACAAACATTCGACAACACTAGAACTTCAACAAAAAGAACCCAGTTCAGCTTCATAAATTTTAATTCATGTAATTCCTACACAAAGTGATTTAGTAATACTAACATTTTAATGTACATGTACATTTTTTCTAATAAATATTCTTACTATTTTATATATTCTTATATTTTTATATTATATTATGTAACTTAAGCGTAATTCAGCCTTCGGGCTGCAATGTTTTTTGATATAAATCTATCTATCTATTTTGTATAGATAAATATTGATGAGGTGATGGTGAGGTGGTGATGATGATAATAAATGTGATGATAATGATAGTAGTAATAATTTAATATTGTATTTTCATTATTATCACCACCACCATTATCGTCATCATCGCCACTACCATAATCACCACCTCTGCTGTACCATCGCCACCACCATCACCACCACTACCATCATCATCACCACTACCATCACCACCACTTTTATTGTCATCATCATCACTACCATCATCATCACAGCTACCATCATCACCACCACCACCATCAACGCCATATTTATATATTTATCTATTTACTGCTGTCAGACACATAGACCCAACATTTCTCATCTATTGTGTTTTCCTTCAATCAGATTGAGATCCTACAGGGCCCTGGTGAGACAGTGTTTGTACCTGGTGGCTGGTGGCATGTTGTGGTCAACTTGGACACAACCATCGCTATTACACAGAACTTCTGCTCTGTGACCAATTTCCCCATAGTATGGCATAAGACTGTAAGGTAAGAGGAAAAAGGGAAAGGATGTGAAGATGAATGGAAGGGAAGAAAAAGAAATGAAGAGAAGAAAAAGAAATGAAGAGAAGAGAAGAAAAAGTTGATGGGGAAACGGACATATACTTTTTGTGAGAGGCATAATGGCCCAGTGGTTTGTTGATTTACTTCTAATTTATTAATTGCACTGTATTACTGTGCCAATCGTGGTACCGTAGTCACTTACAAAAACTTTTGATGAATTTTTGAGATTATTTTGACATTTTTTCATCTCAATTGACCAATCAGGTACAAGTTTATATCGGCAGGCGGAGACTTTAGAAACTTTGATGTCTGTAATTGGTCCGATTGAGATGAAAAAATGTCAAAATAATGTCAAAAATTCATCAAAACTTTTTGTAAGTGACTACGGTACGGCAAGTCACACAGTAATTGCCTGGATTAAACGAGAATTTGTATTTCATGTAGATGTGTTTTTAATAGGTTTTGATTATGAATTAGATTATGATCATTTAATATGTGTTTATGATAAAAAAATCACTTTTTTAACGTCTCAATGTATTTAGCCAGTGGCTAATTGGGGAGACTCAGACACACACTCACTACCTCTACGTTAATTATTTTGCACACAACGCAGCTCACATGTTCATTTTTGTGGAGGGAGGAAAACCGGATAACCCGGAGAAAAACCCTCGTGGCATAGGAGAGAAGAACACATCAAACAAACTCAACTCACATATAATCCATGCCCGAGCCGGGACTCGAACCTGGACCACAGCGGTGAGAGGCCAGCAATTTAACCACTAGGCCACCCATGCCACCCATGATACTTATGATATTCATAGGGCCTCATTGAAAAAAAACCCTACTATTATTATGGAAAAATTGATAGTCCCCTTCACAATTTCCTGCACCATCTTGAAAGTTAGCTGTGCCTTTGCATCTTTGCCGGTGAGATGAACGTTGAGCTTGCAATGATAGAGACCTTTTGACACCTTGTGAGACATTTTTCACATGTCTCTATCATCACTTTGATGCAAAGGCTTTTAAGACGGTGCAGGGAACTGTGAAGGGGAAGAGGCAGGGGTAACTGTAGGTGATGTGTAAATCTGATGCATTGTTGTTTTTCAGAGGGAGGCCAAAGTTATCAAAAAAGTGGCTGAGAAAGCTAAAGGTATGATTGGTAGTTATTCCTCTTTGTCAACATTGGTTGTTCAGTCATGGTGCAATTATGCTACAAGGGCCACAAATAAATAATCTGATGCACGACAATCGTTATGTCATTATTGATATAAATCTTCCTCAATATCAGAAGCAGAAGCAAGCCGTTAATGCATTTGCATTTGCGTGCACTTGTTGTTAGGCCCGCTAAACTGACAGTTTTAGAGAGGGCAGCTCACTATTTTACCTTGTATATTAGTGATAATGATGTTTATAATGATATGGTTTCAATGGTATAGCTAATAACTTCACAATATCAACTGTTGCTGTAATAATGAAAATGATAGTAATAAAAATTATGATAAAAAAAATTATGATAAATATAATGATATAGCTAATAACTTCACAATATGTTGTTGTACAGAAACATCGACCAGAGGTATCCAGTTTGGCTGGCGATGTTGACCTCGATGAACCGACTGGTGTTGCATCGGACTCGTCGTCCTCTGCATCATCGTCTTCGTCTTCTTCCTCGTCGTCTTCAGAGTCAAGCAGTGATTCGTTGAGTGAGTCGTCAGATAACGAAGAAGACAGGTGCAAAGAGAAGGAAAGAACAACAGAACGAGGCCATTGGCCACACAAGAAGAAGTATGGCTGTAGTTCGTCATTATATTCATTTATAAAATTACTCTATCCATCCAGTCAAAAGCAATTCATTCGTTCACTTATGTTTGTTCTTGCTTTAAGTGTAAAAATGAACATGTGAGCAGAGTTGTGTACTAAAATATTTAACTTATAGGTAGTGAGTCCGAGTCTCCCCAATTAGCCACTGGCTAAATACATTGAGACGTTAAAAAAGTGATGTTTTATTATTATTATTTTGAATGTGAATTAATTTATGAATTTATTCATTCAGTTATTCATTCATTCATCCATCCATCCAACCATTCGCATATTCCTTCACTAATTCATTTGTTTATTCATCAATAAATGAATTCATTCATCCATTCCTTCATTTCTTCGCCCATTCATCCCATCTATTCCACACTCATTGTATTTGTTCTTTCTAACAGGCCTCGTCTTGAAGGCCCATCAACGTTCACATTTACCATCCATTCATCCCATCTATTCTACACTAATTGTGTTTGTTCTTTCATTCATTTGTTCATCCATCCATTCTTCCATCCATCCATTTATCTATCCTTTAATCCATCCATCCATCCATTCATCCCATCTATTCCACACTCATCAGTTGTATTTGTTCTTTCTCACAGGCCTCGTCTTGATGGACCATCAACGTTCACATTCACCATCCATCCATCCATTCATCCCATCTATTCTACACTAATTGTGTTTGTTCTTTCATTCATTTATTCATTCATTCATTCTTTCATCTATCCATCCATCCATCCATCCATCCATCCATCCATCCATCCATCCATCCATCCATTCATCCCATCTATTCCACACTCATTGTGTTTGTTCTTTCTCTCAGGCCTCGTCTTGATGGCCCATCAACGTCACGGCCAAGAAGCATCAGCCGATCACCGAAACATGGCCGCTAAACACCGACACAGATACGCATGTTTCTCTTATCAAGAAAGGTTGTTTATCAAAAGTATTGATGTGATTCTCAATGTACATCAAGTTCAGACATTTGAACAATTATTGTCTTGTGGCTGGCTGGGACCAAAATCCCTGGTCTTTTAAATGTACGGTAATACGAGCAGCAAAATCGTCCAACTTGTCTCGCAACATTGCTGCAAAACAAGTTGGAAAGCGATGTTGCGCGTTTTTCCACTCGCGTACCAACTTGTCTCGCGTCAAAATGGCTTGTTGCAAGTTGAGTTGAATTCCGTTTTGTGATTGGTTAATACAGCGAGTAAACAAACATGGCGGCCGTCTTGTACAGGAAGCGCGCTGTTGCTGCATTTCTTGTAGCTTTATTGATAGAAGATGACGATAATTTGCCTGTAACAAAAAGAAAAAGACCGACACGGCAGTGGATTTTGAGACGCGAAGAACGTGTTGTTTATCATCAGTTAGTGCAAGAACGCACTTAAGGAGGCTCGGGTCAGTAATTTTCGCGCTCACCCAGCGACGTTTGAAAGGCCGTAGTTCCCGCGTCAGAGGGTATTTTGACAAGATTTTTTTAACACTTGTCTACATATAGAATAAAGTTTTTAAAAAAGTTATTTTTAATAAAATCGATAATATTTTAGCCGGCAAATGATAACGCCGCCGAATTTCTATGTAGCCTATTTTTGGGGAAAATCGACCTAAACTTTTAAAACCACATAGCCTACTTTAAAGCTGTTACCTAGGTCAACAATCTGGCAAAGTTTAAAAAAAATTCATCTCACCGATTTGGAATAAAAACGGGTCATTTTTTTTCCTAGCAAAAATTCATTGTTTTATAATATTTACCGATAACAACAGACTTTGAACAGATAAATCAAAATCTTTCCAGCCAGGTATTAACAGGACAATTGTCTATATTGTCTGTGAATTTCAACTAATTTAGTCCACGGGATGTTTTTTGGGAAAGGATATAAATCGGCAAAAGTTTGTCAGTTTTTGTGCAAAACTTCTAATTTTTACTTCTGAGCACGCTAACGAAAAAATCTGAGATAGATTTTTTTTATTTTTTAGCTATCAAAAGTTTAACATATTTTCAAGTGCGCCTCTAAATTTTATAGTGATTGAAATATTTTGAGGCGGTCAAATAAAATTCTGAACGTGGGTATATTTGCCTTCGCTTTGCAGCGGCCAGTTTGTTTTTATTTTCGAGTTATACATGATTTGCATGCTTTTGCTTTTTTATACCCACGTTCAGAATTTTATTTGACCGCCTCAAAATATTTCAATCACTATAAAATTTAGAGGCGCACTTGAAAATATGGTAAACTTTTGATAGCTAAAACATAAAAAAAATCTATCTCAGATTTTTTCGTTAGCGTGCTCAGAAGTAAAAATTAGAAGTTTTGCACAAAAACTGACAAACTTTTGCCGATTTATATCCTTTCCCAAAAAACATTCCGTGGACTAAATTTGTTGAAATTCACAGACAATATAGAAAAATGTGCTGTTAATACCTAGTTGGAAGGATTTTGATTTATCTTTTCAAAGTCCGTTGTTATCGGTAAATATTATAAAACAATGATTTTTTGCACTGAAAAAAATTGTCCCGTTTTTAATCAAAATCGGTAAGATGAATTTGTTTTAAACTTTGCCAGATTGTTGACCTAGGTAACAGCTTTAAAGTAGGCTATGTGGTTTTATAAGTTTAGGTCGATTTTTCCCAAAAAAAGGCTACATAGAAATTCGGCGGCGTTATCATTTGTCGGCTAAAATATTATCTATTTTATTAAAAATACCTTTTTTAAAAACTTTATTCTATATGTAGACAAGTGTTAAAAAATCTTGTCAAAATACCTTCTGACGCGGGAACTACAGCCTTTCAAACGTCGCTGGGTGAGCGCGAAAATTACTGACCCGAGCCTCCTTAAAGACCCACAAGGATATCGTAATTTTTTTCGCCTCTCGAAAGAGCAGTTTTTGTTGCGAGACAAGTTGGACGAATTTGTTGCTCGTATTACCGTAGCTTAAACAAGAAAGTCTTTGACGCTGTTAATGTTTGTAGAATAAAATTTCTTTCCGTCTAAAAGTGACCTTTCGCCTTTGGTAACCTTTTTAAAATAGGTGTATGACTATAATTTCTTTTGGTCTTGAAATTAATGTCCTATCGCGTTGGACAACCTTTTTAAAATAGGTGTATAATTTAATTCCTTTCCATTTTGTATTGTCCTATCGCGTTGGACAACGTTTTTTGTAATAGGTGTATGACTATATTTCTTTCCATTATGAAATATCCTATCACCTTGGACAAATCAGTTAACCTTTTAGTTTCTATCATAGATAATAAAAACTATTTATTTTCCATGTTTATATATTAGTAATTGTCTTGACAGAAATAAAAGAATTGATTTTGTTACTATTAATGTTGTCGTTGAAATGAATTCGCTTGTACGCACACATTCTATAAGGCATAGTTGTTGCTGGGACAGGCCGCTTCGTGTGTGTTTGCTTCTAGTTGGCTGCGACCGTACACGCACTCGAATTCAAATGCCTATTCTGGGTCATAAGATCGCTCAAAATCGCCTAAGATTTCCCTTAGATTTTAGGAGTTTTTTGCTAAAATCGCCTTAAATTTTAGTACCCTGAGTAGACCTTATCAAAATACCTAAGATACAATTCTTCTGCTTTTTAAAAAGTTATACTGCCCGCTTGTAAACTATTAAAATACCTAAGAGCTTTGCTGTTGATACAATTCTTCTGCTTTTTAAAAAGTCCTTCTCTTGCGAGCAATTTGGGTGGTGAAATTACTTCAGCATCAAAACTTATACTGCCCGCTTGTAACTGAATAAATGTCCGAGATCTTCGCTAGCGAGCAATTTGGATGGTGTAATTTCTTCAGCTTGAAAACTTCTACTGCCCGCCCGCTTGTAAACTATGAAAATGCGTAATAGTTGCTGCTGAGTTGGATGGTGGGCTGTTTTTGTTTTGTAATTATACTGAAGGATTACATAACTGTTTTTGTTCTCTAAGCCCTCCTTCTATATTATTAATTTTGTTATTGTTTTTTAATCCAAGTTATATAATCGTATTGTTGGTCGATAAATAGGGGTTATACACCTAATCCAAAAAACGTCGGGTCCGCCGCACAGTCCTCGCGCCAAGACCGTGAAGGAAAACACATTGAATATTTTGATGAGAGTGATAAAACAAGAAAATAAAAGTAGGCACAACACTATTTCGTTGAAAAAAGTACCACACTAGAGTGTGAACATGCAAATAAATTAATTACTGATTAGATATAACCAATATCTTTCACAGTCTTGGCGCGAGGACTGTGCGGCGAACCAGACAACGTTTTTTGGATTAGGTGTATAACCATTCCATATTCTTGCGCTCCAAACTGGCGAACAATAACTGCAAATTAAAACTAATAAACTCACTCCCTTGGAACTTTGTTGTAGTTAATTACCCTCGCTATCTCGAACACAAAACCCATTTCCCTTGGAAGTTTTTTCCCCGTCAATTACTATCGTTTAACTCAAACCCTCGCTATCTCGATCGAACACAAACCCATTTACCTTGGAACTCAGTTATTGTAGTCAATTACTATCGCTTATCTCAAACCCTCGCTATCTCGAACACAAACCCATTTCCCTTGGAATTTATTGTAGTCAATTACAATCGTTTATTTCAAACCCTCGCTATCTCGATCGAGCATAAACCCATTTTCCTTGGAACTTTTTCCCAGTCAATTACTATCGTTTATCTCAAATCCTCGCTATCATAACTCGAAAACATTTTATTTCATTTCTATGTGGCAGTTTCTATATATTTAAAAACGTGCTGAGTACGTAGTTGGTTCGACCATAGTTTAATTATAGTTTTTAAACTAAGATTCGACTGAGTGCTTCTCAATAATCCGTGTGCACGGGTGCATGACCCGTGACTCTCAATTAGCCGCGCCAACATTAAATTTGTACGCGGGAACTTGATTCGTCTATACTGAAGCGATTCTTAAAACCTGAAACAAATACTAGAATTTAACTAGATTTGAATATTTCTAGAATTTCAAAAAATGTTTCTTGGGGAAGACTTGTGTTTTGAGGACTGTGAAGGAACAGACGAACAATCCAAAAACAAACAAAAAATGAAAGCGTGATTGGTATCAAAAGTATATATTGAAGTTGCCATTTCTCCCGACATTTCTAGTCCAGTTTTTAAAATATTGTTGGATCTCAATAATTCCCTATTTGTAAAGCTACAACTCATATAATTATACTCAAGATTACTAGAGACATACAGCCAAAAAAATAATTGTGTATGTGATTTTATCGAGTGTTAAAATTAAACAGTTCCCGCCACCATTTAATGAAGCCGGTAATGTTGAGCTAGGTATAATTTCCACTCTGAAATGCCTGTGCGCTGTAGAGACACTAACACTGATTTTGGGAGAATGGTTTTTTTTTACATGCAACAGCTTCAAATTGAAGTGTTATTTTCAGAGGTTTTTGAGCAAGTTGAGTTGGAGCTACAGCTGTGAGTAACCTTCATTGCCGTCGTCACTAGTTACCGTTGATTGGCTGGCCAACAATGCCGATCGCTCATGCGTGAAAACAACATACATCCAAACCGAAACGATTTCAGCCTAAAAATATATCTTTTTCCTCCGCAATTCCTGCCCCAACCTTCAACAATTTCTTGGGAATTTCCCATGGAAAACACCTTAACTCCATCTACACATAACAAGCTTATGAATCGTAGAATTTAGAGTATAGTGATGGCCGATAGCGAGAAAGGAAAGTCGACGCTCAATTGGGAACGCTTTGGGCTCAACTCCGAGGAACGGAAAGCAACGTCGAGCGCTTCTAAGTCTGGAGTAACAGAGGACGCATCGACAACTGTGGGCAATCCTAATGTTAAAGAGCTTTTTGACGAGGATCAGGTGAGTTTGATAGTTCTTACTTCAAAACGTTTGAGAATTGCTCGCTCTGATCGGTTGGAGATCAACGATCGCATTGTGAAGTTGTCGATTTCATGCTTTGAAATCTACTAAGTATGTACTTCTCGCTTGTGTGATTTCGACCGATCAAACGTTCCAGAATACAATCTTAAAGTTGTTGGATTTTTTTGTTTGGTTTATTTAAAGGAAGGAAGTGAAGAAGGAAAATCTAGTCTTTGAAAACAACATATTATTTTTTTGATTGTGAATATTATTTGCGAGGAAATTTTGGAATGCTGAAAAAATATGTCTGCATGATTATTGTTGGATTTAAGAGGAGTTTGGATCTTGTTTTGAGAGAAAGAAATAATAAGGAATTGAGTATGTTTCTTGTAAAACCACTTATATTAGTATATCGATATCTTCTATTCATCGATCCATTCAAATTTGCATTTGGACATATCATCGCCATTTTTTTATCTTGAAATTTTTTCTCATTTCTCATTTTACAATTCTTATAAATTGTAAAATGTATCAAGTTTTTTTTCTATAAGTATTTTCTGTTTATTTGAATAGGAAAGATTCTGATTTCCCCCGTAAAATATTCGGTATTTGGTTGTGGTCTGTGCGATTTACCCAAACGCAGCTGTTCCAGTTTACTCTCAAAACGAAAGCAGAGAGATTCCATACAGAATTCGATTTCCGCTGAAATCGGTCATTCTTTATTCATACGTTCGAATGATCAAAGATTCGGAGCATTTTACTGGCTTTCTAGCCAAAATGAACGAATTTGATTTTTCGTGAGAGTTTGATTACATTTTCAAACAAAACTATTAAATAAATATACATTCCTTATAGTTAATAAAAATACGCAAATTTACTGGGTAGTTTTAAAGAACATTTTACCTGTAATTTAAAATTTTTACTTGTAATTTAAAATTTTCACCTATAATTTAAAATTTTTAAATTGCTCAAAAGAGCGTAAAAAGGGTGCCAACGGACCGTGAAAAAAAATGTTTCGAGTGATTTAAAATTCTATATTGAATTTACGTGATCTTTTTATAAGAAAATCAGAATATTAATTGATATAAGTGTTTGTAAATTAGCTTGGCCGAGTCCAGATAAACGTGGAATCACAGTATTCAGTCAGTGTGTATGCACAAATTACAAACCCAAAACGTTTATGGATCACACACAAATTGAGCAAAATATATCGAAATACATTCGCATCGCTATAAAATGATTACTAGCATTTAAATAAAAAATACGCAAATTTACATTTTTAGTTAATTTATGGCGCAAATCATTTGATTTTGGCGCGAATTTTCGCGGGTGAAATTATACTAAATTTATGGCGCAAATCAATCGATTTAGGTTCGGGTTATCGCGGGTAAAATCACTGTAAATGTCTGGGGCAAGTCATTTAAGTTTGCTTCGAATTACTACGGGTAAACAAAGAATACATTTTGGATTAAGTCAGCTCGATATATGAATAAATAAAAAATTGAATTATTTAGCGCAAACTTTATACTTTAATACAAAGCTTTTTTGACTATTTTGATTTATGAATACTGTAATACCGTCTAGTGCACTCCAAGATCAAAATACATGTATTGTTCACCTTATGCAATAGACCATTTCACGGTTCTCGTCAAACAACCTCAGCCTCGATAGCGTGTAATATATTCTTTACAATAGACCATTTCACGGTTCTCGTCAAACAACCTCAGCCTCGATAGCGTGTAATATATTCTTTAGAATTTAAATACCGCCCGTTGAATTATGAAGTGGTTTTACTAGCTATATAATTAAATGTGTACATTCCTTAAATTACCGCGAGCTGTAGTCAAATTGTGAAGAATATATTACACGCTATCAAGGCTGAGGTTGTGGACGAGAACTGCGGCGAAAAGGTACAATCATGTGCAAAATTGTTGGGACATTGTCACATTTTTATGAGCGTTTTTGTTTGAGTTTTAAAAAATATACAAAAAGTATCAATTTGATTTGCAAACCCCCTCCCCCTGAGCAATGTTGATTGCATGGTCTTTCAAATGACAACCGTTTCACATTCCCAAAACTCAACATTGATACGGGGGAGAGGGGGAGAGGGGGAAACGGAAAAATGATGTTGAAATGCATGTTTTTATGTAAAAAAACAGATAATGTCATTTTGCACATGATTGTATATTGTTGAAAGCACAATTTTAGAGTTAGTATACTCAACAGAACAGTATATCAGCTCCATGTAAAAAAAAACAAATCGATCTATTTATTATTTTTATTTAAAGTTTACCAGATCAACAGTGCATTTCGGCCCTATTTTTTTTAAATAGCTACTATAGAAAAGATAAAAATATATGTTTTTTTGTGCGTTATTAGTATCAATATTAAGGTCACATTAATGTCTTACTGTCTTGAAGTCAATTTGTCTGTTATAAAATATGACGAGAGATCAATTACCAACGCCCACATGAAATCCTTGAAGGAATTTGCATAAAACACGTACATCTGTTTGGATAATGTGAACAAAATGATTTGACGGGCGATTTTATAGGCATTTTGTGAATAAAATGAAGTAGATGATGAATATGATGTAAATAACGATAATAATAATAATAATAATAATAATAATAATAATAATAATAATAATAATAATAATAATAATTTTAATAATAATATAATATTAATATAAAAATATATAAAACTATCTAAAAAAAATTTACAATTTCGATTATATATAAATATACAAATTACAATGCATTGAATTTATAAAAATAATATTATATATTAATATTATTATAATAATAATAATAATAATAATAATAATAATAATAATAATAATAATAATAATAATAATAATAATAATAATAATAATAATAATAATAATAATAATAAATGTCTTATATAGCGCGCCACATTAAATCTCGGTGCGCTTTACAAAAATAACACGAAAAATAAAAATTGCTATGAGTCAAAAAGAAATGTTTTTAGTTTGTTTTTGAAGGAGGATAACAGTTTAATGTTCCTGAGATCAGCAGGCAGTGTTCCAAAGAGAGGCAGCTATAATATAATAATGATAATAATAATGATTGTATAATAAAATGATTCTAATTACGACAATCAAGATGATGATAATAATAACAATAATGATGATGATAATGATGATGATGATGATGATAATGATGATGATAATGATGATAATAATGTTGATAATAATGTTGATAATAATGATGATGATCATAATGTTGATAATAATGATGATAATAATGATGATGTTGTTGATGATAATAAAATGATTTGTATTTGCGATAATCAAGGTCATTATAAAAAGTACGATTGAATATATAGTGATGAAGATTATGAGTATGATTATGATGATGTTAATAATAATGATAATGGTAATGATGATAATGATTTATAATGATGTTGATGATAATGATAGCAATAATGATATTTTGATAGAAAAAGACTAAACACTTATTTCACGACGTTTCGATGTCGCTGACATCATTTTCAATTGAGGATTATTCGATAATGATGATATTAAATATTAAAAATATATTAAATCTTTACAGTAGCTTTGTTAAACTACACCACTATCTATAAGAATTTGAAGTATATGTCATTTTCTTACTTGTTTGTGCTCAGGGCGTTCACAAGGCAGATCAACCATGGTGGAAGGCAAACTTTTTCATCAGAGAACCAATACTGTTTGGCACATGGGATGGTATGTGAACGATTATTGTTATCCTTTTCCTGGGCTTTCCTTGTTTTGTCTTTTTGTTTCTAGTTCTTTTCCCCCTTTTTTCATATTGCCTTTTCCCCCCTTGATCATGACGTTTGTTTATTCCATCAGTCATTTTTTCGGTGTATTTTTCGTCCTTTTCTCTCCTTTTTTTTCTTTCCATTTTTTCATTCTCATATTTTTCTTTTCACATTCTTTCTATCTTCTCTTTTCTTTCCTTCTTTCCCTTTAATCTCTTTACTATTTACTCCTTTGTCGTTCCTCTCAATTTCTTTAATTTGTTCGTCTCTATTGGTACCATTTTCAATGTATAATCTATTGTAACTTGGTTTATGGGCGTTTATTCTTACCATTTTCAATATGTAATCTATTGCAACTTGGTTTACAGGCGTTTTCACATCGTGTGTTCTCAATATTTTTGGTGTGGTGATCTTCCTTAGAACTGGATGGATGGTTGTAAGTATCTCGTCACCTATTCCCCGCTTTATTCTCTTTCATCCCAATCCTAATAGACCGATAGAGTGATTTCATGGCAGCCATGTTTGTGGGCCGCAAGTACAAAAGAAAGTCTTTGAATGACAAAGGATTTCAGTTCATGCACTTGAGAGAAAAGTATTATTGTTTAACCACAAACATGGCTGCCATGAAATCACTTTGAATTATAATACCCCCCCCCCCCTCCCCCCCCAAAAAAAAAAACAGACGGCATTATGGTTATGTGAAATAAAACAATAACGTTATATGCTATCAAGACCAGAATGCTTTGCCTACTTTATGTTGTTTGATAAAGTAATTGTTTTAGTATTCTCAAGAGGGAATCAAATTCTGAATAAGAAAGAAAATTGGTAAAGCTCATCTTGTTGGAGGGAATAAACCCAAGTATTTAGTCTTTTTACACACTTGAAGCCAAGTTTTGTATTTTTTCATAAGGAAAACTAGTTTAATAATAATAATAATAATAATAATAATATATAATAATATATAAATATATAATAATTTCGTCTTAGTGACCTTATCCTGAATTCCTTATTTCGTAAAGCATTCTGGTACTGATGGTAAAATGACGTCATCGTTCAAATGGCCTATTCGGTTTACTCGTTGCTATGTAATAAATTTATTATTCACTTCAATTCTGCGTTTCCATTTACGGTGTTCAAACTTACCTAAGAGATTAATATCGCCCTGGGACCCCCCACAGTTGCTCTATACTACTTTGTCCAGCTGCGTGTCCAGCGTGGTAGTTATTGTAGTGTAGTGGTAACACGTCGGACTAGAAAGCCGAAACCGTGGGGTTCAATTCCCGCCAAGGGCATGTGATATTTGTATCATGTATCTGCGTTGCTATGTACGTTGCCACACAATAAACCTTTTCACAGTTACGTTCAGTGACCACGAATAATAGTTCCATGTAAGCCGAGGTTGGGGTTACCACGCAAAGAAAAACTATTATTTATCATGCGGAGCATCTCCAACCACGACTTGCATGGAACTTATTATTCGTGGTCATTGAACGGAACTGTGAAAAAGTTTATTAATTAAAAACTTTTGGGAATACAATTCTTTGTCTTTTGTATTTCGAAATCACGTAGTACTAAATGGTCACCAACACAATAGGTAATATAATGAAATTTGTAACACCGTAAAAAATGTTGACTTAACTTAACGTTTCGAGCTCTAGCCCTTCGTCGGAGTAAAAATGAAGGGCTAAAGCTCGAAACGTCAGTTAAGTGAAATCAACATTGTGTATGGTGTTACAAATTTCATTCTATTACCTCTCTGTTTATATCAAACACCGACGCAGCCTATACTAGTTTACTCATTTATATCTCAAAAAGATGTTCACGCAGCTCGAGGGCGAGATCCTCCATGTTCTTGACAGTATTGATGACGTATGTTGTGTTTCCAGGGCAACGCTGGTGTAGGCTTATCTCTTCTCATTGTTGTCATCACGTTAGTGGTAGCATTAGTGCCAGTCCTCTCGGCCATTGGTGTGTGCGAGCGATGTCACGTTGGTAATGGTGGTGTTTACTTCCTGTTGTCACATGTACTTGGTCAGCGGGCTGGCGGCGCTGTTGGTGTGATGTATGCATTTGGACAGGTACTATCATCATCGTTACAAGCATCATAATCACCATCAGCATCACCATCAGCATCACCATCAGCATCACTATCATCATTATCGTCATCAACACCATCTTCACAATTATCATCTTCACCACCTCCACCACCACCATCACTATCAGCATCACCATCTTCACCACCATCATCTTCACCACCACCATCATCACCATTTCTGATATCCTTACAACCATCACGTGCCATCACCAACACCAAAATTATCATCATCATCACCACCACCATCACCACCATCATCATCATCATCATCATCATCACCATCATCATCATCACCACCACCACCATCATCATCATCATCATCATCACCATCATCACCATCATCACCATCATCATCACCACCACCATCATCATCGTCATCATAATCACCATCATCATCACCACCACCACCATCATCATCATCATCATCATCACCATCATCACCATTATGATTCATTATCATCATCATCTTTTCCATTGTTTCATCACAGGCTGTCAGTATCTCTCTATTCTGTGCTGGTCTTGGCGAGTCTCTTGCCCAGTCTGCCCACTGGGACGCGGCCTGGGCGGTACGAGTGATAGGCCTGACCACAGCTGTTGCTATGTTATTGGTAGTACTAGCAGGAGTCAAGTGGGTCGTCAAGTTACAGCTTCTTTTGTTGGCCATTATTATGCTGTCAGTGTTGGACTTCATGATAGGGACATTTGCACACACCGATGAAGGTATCGATTAGTATGCTCTGGGTATACACCTATTTCAATCAACGTTGTCCATCTGGAATGGTTGATCTGAGACCGATAGGAATTGTGGGAGTTCATTAAATTTTAAATACATTGTTTTAATCACACTTGAATGGTGCTGAATTACAGATAACAGTATTTTAGAAGTAAACATTAATATTCAAGTGTGATTATAATAGTGCATTTGCAGTTTAACGAGCTCCCACAATTCCTATCGGTCTCAGATCAACCATTCCAGATGGACAACGTTAATTGAAATAGGTGTATAACAGAGGGTTTTTTCTTCCTTGCTTTGGCGTTTGTTAATCTAGAAAAATGGAGATTGAAATTAGGCCCGCTTATATTGTTATGGGTAACAACACTTCCTTTCGATCATGCAATTGCCATCGCAATCGCCATCTAGTGGAGCAGCATGGTCAAGTGGCCAGAGCGTTGGTCTCGCAATCCGGTGGTGACTACATAATTAGAGGCCCGATTTGGCCACTAGATAAGACCGTATTTGTCCTGATTTCGATTAGTTCAAATTCAGTCTCTCTACGTGCTTGTCAATAGACAACTGGTTAATTTGCCTCCTTGTCAGTTGGGGTTCTTATTTGAGAGCCATTATATGGTTAACCTGTATTAATGTATCTACTCTTCACGAAATAGAAGTTTGCTTTTCTCGCCGACTACCCCCCCTCCCCCTTGTCTTTGACAGGATTTTTTAATTGTATCCACATTATATACTCTGAATAACTCTTATAAAGTATAAAACTTGCAACCTTCCATCTTTACCAGCTGCCGGTTTCACGGGGTACAAGACAGACAACATGGAGAAGAACGCCGCGCCTGCTTTCACGGCAGGACAGAACTTCTTCACGGTGTTTGGTGTGTTCTTTCCCAGTGCTACTGGAGTCTTGTCAGGTATTAACATGAGTGGTGATTTGAAGGATCCATCATCAAACATCCCTGCAGGAACTCTTGCTGCTTTGGGATTCAGGTAAGCATATCAATGTTTCTCCGATACAAAGTTGTCGGTCGATATGCTCTTCCATATATAGTATACCTTTTTTACTCCGACGAAGGGCTAAAGCTCGAAACGTCAGTAAAGTTAAGTCAACATTTTTTACGGTGTTACAAATTTCATTATTTACCTATCGTTTATATCAAACACCGACGCAGCCTACACTAGTTTACTCGCTAGCTTCCATTCATATATGACATATATAGTATAACCATCCATGTTTGTTATTAAAATGTGGACTGGCCTCTCGTCCACACGTATTTGTGCATCTGTAGCTTTTGTTATTACTTTTTTTTTTTTGCTTACTTATGTTCTGTATTTCTATATAGTGGCATGCTGTATATCATATTTGCTGTGTTACTGGGTGCTGTCTGTACCAGAGCTTCGCTGCTAACAGATTATATGATAGCGTCTAAGGTATGTCATTGATTTTTTCTCTTAAAAATAACTCAGAAACTACGCTTTATGAGAGCACACAGTAAAAACATGGATGAAAAAAATAGAAAACGCGCGCGCGTGCTGTGTGCAGTTATAAAGCACGCGGGGATGTCAGAACACTCGAGAACTGTTAAGAGAAGCACTTTCGAGTGTTCTGACAATCCCCAAGTGCTTTGTGACTGCATACAGCAAAGAAAGCAAGTTTTCTGTTTCTTTTATAAAATAAAAATTGATCAAAATGCAAACGCGCGTGCTGTGTGCTCTCCGGCATACAGCACGCGCCTCAGCCAATCAGAATACGTGAATTCTAATAGTTTTTTTATAACTTACAATAATACCATGCAAAGAAGAATGCGAATACTGTACAGTAAAAGTGGTTATACATTTGCTCCTTGCGCTGTAATGCTAACGTTGCCTTATGCCATTGTGTCGGTTTCTCTCTACAGGTTTCTTTTATAATATACAAATTGACATATTCAATCAACATGTAAACACGCGCGTGCTGTTTGCTCTCATAAAGCATGCGCCTCACCCAATCAGAATGCGTGATAGTTATTTTATAACGTACAAAAATCCCACGCAAATTGCTCAAGTTGCCTTATCATTATGTTGCTTTCTGTCTACAGGTTTCTTTTATAGAATACAAATTGACATATTTAATCAACATGTAAATGAACGTGCTGTATGCTCTCATAAAGCATGGGCCTCAACCAATCAGAATGCGTTAATAGTTACAGTAAAACCCCGCGTATAAGAACCTAGATTTTTCCAAGTCAGCCTGAACAGGTTCTTACATAAATGATGCTTAACTTGAAATCAGGCTATCTAGGTTCTATTAGCATCACTCACTTCATCATTACAACACCTTTCTTCCTATTTTATTTACATACAGGTCAATGCTTTGCACATGGCTCTCTTTTTACAAAAAAAAAAAAAACAAGTAAAAATTTCAGCCTGACAGGTTCTTAAATTTTAGGTTCTTATACGCGGGGTTTTACTGTATTTTATAACGTACAAAAATCCCGCGCAAATTAAAATGCTCACATTTCCTTATCATTGTGTTCTTTTCTCTCTACAGGTTTCTTTAGTAGGTGTGTTATTCCTATTTGGTCTCTATGTATCATCACTGTCCTCGTGTCTAGGTGCCCAGTACGCTGCACCGCGTGTACTACAGGTCATAGGACAAGAGAACGTTATACCGATCCTAAAGACACTGGGCAGAGAGGTAAAGTCTGAAATCATATTCATGCTTCAGATAAAGATGTTAAGATTCTATAGACGTCATTTTAACTCCAAGGAAGGATTTACCTTCCAAACATCAGTTATAGTAACACTCTTTTTATACGGCGTGTAAAGTAAGCTATCATTTTTTCACCAAAGATGAAGTTCTTAACATCACCAAGTAACTCCCTCTTTTATACGATGTATAAGTTACCATTTAATTTTACTGCGAGGGATCAATTTAAGTTCAAACGTCAGTAAGTAACACTCTCTTTTACACGGTGTATACCATTTTTATTCCAATTAAGAATTTACGTTCCAAACGCGTGTATATGTCAATATTTTTACTCAAAAATGGTTGTATTATTTTATATGTGGTTTGAGAACTTTAGTAGTCATAATATGAAATTATTAATAGTCATTCTATTGTTTCAGAGAGGACCCAATAAAGAGCCCTACGTCGCAGCCATCTTCGTCGCTATCATCGCTATGTTATTTATTTTGGTTGGCGATCTGAACGCCTTAGCTCCTATCGTTACCATGCCCTTCCTGATAACTTACGCCGCGGTGGACTATGCCTATTTTAAGCTTGCCATGAGTTACGACATCAAACAACAACAAAAGATACTGGACCAAGTCCGACGCGATGCCCGACAACAAACGAAACAAGCCGAGCATCTTCCGACGACTAAACTTCGGGATGACGGTAATTTTACGAAGCCAACGTACGGAACCGGGAACGGGGACTCGGGAAATGGAGTGACGTCAGAGAGCACCGAAAAAGACGACTCTATGGAGCAGGAACATTTGGACAAGGAGAAGGGAGACGGGAAGGGCGGAGCTGCAAAGGAGGTGGTGCAGTTGGAGAAAGCGAAAGTTGTCGAGGAAAGTGATGGGACGTTAAAGCCGAATAACTATGAAGATGGTGACCATGACACCACTTTACTGATAGATAAGGACGAAGGACCGCAGCCCATTCATATTTCTACTAAAGAACGAGGTAAAGTAAATATAAAAAAATATAAATACAGTGGTACCTCTATTAAGCGGTCACCCTCGGGACTTTCCAAAGTGGCCGATTAATAGAGGTTGGCCGCTGAATGGGTGGCCGCTTAATAGAGGTACCACTGTATAAATATTTTACAACCATCATGCACTCCCCGTCGAGGCTTTTCCGTGAGGTTCACTCACAGTCACTACCACTACATTCAATATTTACAACTCTGCTCACATGTTGATTTTTACGGAGGAAGGACTGAAAACCGGATAACCCGGAGAAAATCCCTCGTGGTATGAGAGAGAACAACACATCAAACAAACTCTATTCACTTGTCGCCCGAGCCGGAATCAAACCCAGGTTACAGTGGTGAAAGGCCAACGCTCTCACCGCTAGGCCACTCATGCCACCAAGATATACACCTAATTCAAAAAAGGTTGACGGGGCGAACGGCGATCGGCGATTGGTGATCGGCGATTGCACGTCCCGAAAGAGACTGTGGATAATACGAATTTCTTCTTATTCAATTATATATTACCCAAATACCGTTCAACGATGACCGTAGATGGGTGTCTCGAAGTTTTCTCTGAACGGAAGAAGGAATTCGTATTACAAATAGCTCCTTTCGGTCGTGCAATCGCCAATCGCCAATCGCCGTTCGCCCCGTCAACCTTTTTTGAATTAGGTGTATTGGTAATCCTGGTAACCAGAGGTTATTTCTATCCTGTTTTGGCATTTGTAATTACAAACGCTAAATACGAAACATGGTGTCAGGGCATTGGTCATATAGCCTCCTATACACCTGGGGCCGGTTGTGCGAAGTGTGGATAAAGTTATCCGCGGATAAAAGTTATCCACTACATAGGTTTTTTATAGATTTTATCCGTTGGATAAGGATTTATCCGGTAGATAGCGCTATTCAGGCTTCGTACAACCGGCTTCATATACCGTCTAGAAGGCCGGTCGACTTAATGAAGTTCGGAAAATTCAATATGGCGGTTTATTGCTATGGCAACCATACAGTTATCAGGAAAACGTAAAACATTATTGTGTTCTGTTCCATTCATTATCTTTCGAAATCGTGCTCCCGAATACTTTCCGAACAATTTCAATTTGGGATGGGCCGTCCTTCCATCTAGGCACAACAACTTTTACATAGACGATCATTGCTTGATGACCTCAAGCACATATGCGCATGTGCGTCATGCATTTTTTTAATTTCTTGTTTTTGTTATTGGTATAGAGTTAAAGAAATCGTACAGCGAAGAGCAACAGATAGAATGGGAGATAGTAAAACAACCTTCATCTTACTATTCTGATCTGTGTAACAGATGGGTATCTTTAGTTGGAGTAAGTAATATAAGTGGATGTACAGTGACGTATTTTGTTATATAATGGTTTTGCTATTGTTATTAGAACAAAGAAAATTAAAAAATCTATTGTGAAAATGGTTGGCAAATTAGCATCACAATACCAACACTTGTACACTCTGCTCACCTATAGGTGGACGTACAGTGACATATTTTGTTATGGTTTTGCCAATCAACCATTGTTATTAGAACAAAGAAAATTAATAAATGAAGTAATAATAGTCGTGGTGGTGTTGATCAAAACAAGAGGATCAAGACGAAAATGACGTGGAAGATGGTAATGGTGCCGATGATTATGCTGATGGTGATGATGTTGGTTATAATGACTGGATATCTCTTACCCAGTGGATAACTTTATCCAGGCTTCGTACAACTGGCCCCAGAAGATTAAATGTTAAACGACTGTCAATTTATCTCGTTTCAGCTGTTTGTTAGTATATTAATCATGTTCCTCATCAACTGGGGCTACGCACTGGCGAACATCTCCTTGACTTTGATCATCTATATCTACATAGGACAGGCTAACCCAAGTTTATCTAAAGGTACGAGGATAACAAAGGTGGGGGGAGGGGAATGTTTTACTTTGGTTATTATGATGACGATGATGATAATCATTATTAAGGTAATGATGATGATATTGATAACCAAAGGTACTCGGATAGCAATGATGATGATAAAGTGAGGGGAAGGGCCAGGGCATGCGACTCTATCCAAGGGGGAGATCCAGGGGTATGCGAATTGATCTATGCAAATTGGCAGTCACAGATTGAATGATGATGATAATGATGATGGCGATTCTGATAAGATTGATGGTGATGATGATAATGATGATGGCGATTCTGATAAGATTGACGGTGATGATGATAATGATGATGGCGATTCTGATAAGATTGATGGTGATGATGATAATGATGATGGCGATTCTGATAAGATTGATGGTGATGATGATAATGATGATGACGATTCTGATAAGATTGACGGTGATGATGATAATGATGATGGCGATTCTGATAAGATTGATGGTGATGATGATGATGATAATGATGATGACGATTCTGATAAGATTGATGGTGATGATGATGGCGATACTGATAAGATTGATGGTGATGATGATAATGATGATGACGATTCTGATAAAATTAATGGTGATGATGATTATGATAATGATGATGGCGATTCTGATAAGATTAATGGTGATGATGATGATGATAATTATGATGGCGATACTGATAAGATTGACGGTGATGATGATAATGATGGCGATTCTTATCGATAAGATTGATGGTGATGATTATGATAATGGTGATGGTGATTCTAATATAATGATATAGTATTAACAAAGCTAATCAAATCGATGATGGTGGTGTTGGTGATTGTAATTACGATGGTGGTGACTTATTTTCTTGTTTCTATAGGTATTGCATCAGATTTTAATTTTCTTCGATGGGTTCAGTCTTTATGGGAAAGATTAACAAGGTATGCTATCAATGATATTATTCATTATGGGGTAACCATCCATACATCTCTTTAACTATCCGTCCGTCCTTCCGTTTATTATTTACTATCGTCCATTTATTTATTCGTCTATTCATTTTATTTTTCACATTCATTTGTTCGTTCATACATTGATTGATTCATCCATCGATTCTTCAATTCATCCAGCCATCCACTCATATATTCTTTTTTTCTAGAAAAACGCCTGTCAAGCAACAGTACGTTGTCACGCAATCCGGCATACCATACGGCGTATCAACCTATCAAGTCACAGAAGACAACTCAGACTTCGCTTACCGTGACCGTGTACATCAATCGTCAGTTATAACATCACTGGCCCCATGAGCATTCCCTGAAGAACACCACAACGAAGTTAATTTCTGTATAACTCTTACAAGGAACCATGCATATCATCTTCTGATTGGTCGTGTTTAACGGGGTGGTCGGTATATAAGAGGCCGATGAAGGTCGAATATCGGGTTTTTGGTTGCTTTGGGGTCCGTAAAAATGAAGGTATTTTGAAGAAGTTGTTTTGTAAACACTATTAAATGACCATCCATATTTTTGGGATTGGTCTATTGGAACAATGTGGCAGTATACAAGAGGTCGGTGATGGTCTGATAAAGGAAAGTTTGCCTGTACGTCGGTCAGCAAAACATGGCATTTTGAAGAAGTTGTTTTGAGAACACAAGGATCCATGATATATTTTGGGATAGTCTCTTTCAATGTGGTTCGAATACAAGATGTTGATGATGGTGGACAAAGCAGTTTGTTATTCTGTTAAAGGGATAGGTCACTGACAACAATGTGGTTGATATACAAGCGATACATGATTGTCCGATAAAGGGGAGATACATTGTAGGTGGTCGGTATATATGGGGTTTATAGTGGTCGTATAAATGGGTGCAGTCGCTTATGTAACATGTAGGCCAGTTGAAATGATATATTAATAATTATGACCTCATGGATCGATTGCTTTAAGAAAGGTTGTTAATTTAACAGAGGTTAACTACCAAAGATTAGGAAATATTAAATTATTGCATGAAGGGTTGTCAAAAATACCAAAAAAATATAGAAATATTGTTGTAAGAGAACAAAACATTATTTTACAAATGAACTTGAGCTGTGCTCAAATGTATCATCCAATATTTATTTTAAATTATTGAAAATGTAATAATGGCGCAGATCTAGGGGGATGAAAAAGGGGTGGGGGGGTGGGAGACTGTCTATCTCATGTATTCAACATAACTGACAAAAACAAGTAAATAACTAGTATAATATTATTAGCAATGTTTTGTCAAGAACAAAGAGATTCTGAATTCTCTTGGTGAGAATTAAACCTACTTCTTTCTGATTACTGTGGAGGGGAGGGGGTGGGGGGACTTAAACGGCCCAAGACACTTCTCAGAAACATGATCTTTTACTGTGGAGGGTGGGGAAGGACACATTGGATTCTCTCAATAAGAAACATAAGTTTTTGAAAACAATGTTGGGTGCATGTGCTAAATACAAAATGATACATAAATATTCAAGGCAAGGATTCATTAGATGAAAATTGTAAAATATAAAATTGAAACCTCCAGCTTCAACTTAGACATATTGTTTCATGGTCATTCAAATAAACTTGATACAAGTCGAGAGGGATTTCATGGCAAGATTCTAGGGTAATGCCCACATTTCCGGCTTTGGTAGACGCTGTGAAAAAACCTTTGGTTGCTTGTCCAACAAGCTACAGTCTACATGAATGTAAGGCTAGTCAGGCCATGGTAGTTATTTAAATTGGTTGTCATATTTGAGTATAGCACCCAACATTGTAATCAATTAGGACTCATTTACAGTGAGAACACTCGAACCGTGAACACTTTGAGTTTTTTGTTCCTTTTTTAACCCACTTCCAATGAGCGAATAGACTTGAAATAAGATTTATTATGAACACTTAGTGTATTTGAACTCACTGCTTCATTTTTAGAGGTTTTGAAGCTGTAGAAGGTTCAGAAAAAAAACATGAAAAAAGTAAAATGTTCACGGTTCGAGTGTCCTCAGTCACTATAAAATGTATATAAATTATATACTAAATGGGCTAAAATGTATTTCACAAGTTCATGGAAATCACTCATAGATGCATATTATTGTAGTATATATATATTGTAGTTAGGGTTAGTTATTCGGTGTATTATAATTAAAGATGGTGTATATAGGTCAAAAGCTAAGGCTATTTATTTGAATATTTACATATTTACTTGTAATAATTAACACATAGTAAGTGTCAACATCACTGATGACAATAAATGTTGATAAATGACTAAATTTCATATCCAACAATTAAATACAGTGGTACCTCTATTAAGCGGCCACCCTCAGGACTTTTCAAAGTGGCTGCTTATAGAGGTTGGCCGCTGAATAGAGGTATAGAATAGGTATAGGAATAGATTTGGGACTTTTTATTGTGGCCGCCTAATAGAGGGTGACCGCTTAATAGAGGTACCACTGTATTAATAGTTACAAACAATAACAAATTAGTAGGCATATTTGCTTATTAACTATAACATGATTAATTTCTTAATTTTAGGTATTATTAATCTTTAAAAAACACTTTTTCTTACTTATATTTTGGTATCTAAGTTTATATCATTTTGGTGGCTTCATTGTAGTCTTGTTTTGTGCTTCTCAAATTCATGAAATTCAGGAGCAGAAAACAAGTAAATAAAGGAGTTCCACAGGGGACTTGCCTGGGCCCATTTTAGCTAAAAAGCATGAACTGAAATTGTTTTTATTACAAAGGTCTTTTAAAAAATTGCACCAATATTTTTCTTTGAGGTGGATATTATCAATTATTATTAAAATTTATTTTTAAATTTTGTATTGAAACACAAGTCAAACTATTAATAAAGTATTAAGATAATTTAACAATTCACTTTGATTATACTTGTACTGTTGAAATACTACATAGATAGGAGGAAGATATATAAGGGTAAATTGAATTTAAATAAAACAACTGAAATACTATAACTGTTGTTGTGAATTGTCTATTGTTTACAGTGAGAAAGGACACCTCGACGGAGGTTCTTTTTTTCAACCAACTTATGGATGTTTGAAATAGTCCTTTTCACAGTTCCGCTCAGTGACCACAAATAATAGTTTCAAGTCGAGGTTCGAGTTGATGCACATAGCAAAACTATAATTTATCATGCACAGCAACGCAAACCTCGACTTGTAACTATTAACTTGGAACTGAGGCGGAACTGCTAAAGGACTATTGGATGAAACAATCTTTCCTGTGTTTGATCTATTACATCACCTTCCTCCCTATCCCAGCTACCCCGGGCCAAGAGGTTTTCTTTTGTTTCTGCTGTGATTCTCTGAGTTGTGAAGCTTCCGAAATTTTTGCAGCTCAGAGACTCACAGGAGATACAAAAGAAAGCCTCTTGGACTATGGTATATCCCAGCTAAACAAACAAACCAACATCATTATCATCATGGACCACTTTTGTGTAACTTTTATTCTTCTTGGAACAATTACATTAATGTACAAAAAATAATACAAACTCAATAAATTATAAGTTAACCAATGTTTAATAGCAAATCAGTCTAACTGACAGACTATTAATTTTTGGGATTCTTTCCCTATTTGAAGTGATAAGTCAGTACAAACTCAATACACTATTATCTAATTTACACAATGTTCCATTGTTAGCAAGTCAATTTAACTGACAATCTATTGCTTTTGTTGGCCTTTTTTCAATATTTAACTTACTATCGTGTATCTCAAACCCTCACTATCTCGAACGCAAAGTTATTTCCCTTGGAACTTTATCCCAGTAAATTACTACCGTTTATCTCAAAGCCTAACTATCTTGAACGCAAACCCATTTCCCATTGGAACTTTATCCTAGTAAATTACTATCGTTTATCTCAAACCCTCGCTATCACGAACGCAAAGTTATTTCCCTTGGAACTTTATTCCAGTAAATTACTATCGTTTATCTCAAACCCTCACTATCTCGAAGACAAACCCATTTCCCATGGGACTTTATCCCAGTAAATTACTACCGTTTATCTCAAACCCTAACTATCTTGAACGCAAAACTATTTCCCTTGGAACTTTATCCCAGTAAATTACTATCGTTTATCTCAAACCCTCACTATCTCGAACACAACCCATTTCCCATGGAACTTTATCCCAGTAAATTACTACCGTTTATCTCAAACCCTAACTATCTTGAACGCAAAACTATTTCCCTTGGAACTTTATCCTAGTTAATTACTATTGTTTATTTATCTGGAACAGAAACCCATTAGTTGAATGTTTTGCAGTCAATTACTATGTTTAACTTGAACCCTTGCTAATACATACAATCGCAACTACAAACCCATTTCCCTTGAAACAATTTCCCAGTAAATGACTTATTTATCTTGAACAGAAACCTATTTGTTGATTTTTTTCCCCCAATCAGTTACTATTGTTTAACTTGAACCCAAATCTCAAACATGCACAAACAAATTTCCAAGTAAATTGCTGTCATTAATTTTATCTTGAATGGAAACCCATTGAGATTTTAAAATTGCTGTTTATCTGAAACCGAACACAAATCTATTTCCCTTGGAACTTTTCCCAGTCAACTACCATTGCTTATCTTAGTTGGTGTTGAAAATATTGTTATAAAATTAATGAATAAATTACAGTGCGAATCAAAAAACTGTGGGCACCCAAAAATATTTTAGAAATCGTTTATTGTTCGTTGAACAAGTCACAAACAACTCTAACTAAAAAATGTTTATCATACTACACATCAGTCAAACTTCTTGTGGTGATATAGTTGTTTGAGTTGTTCAGCAAATATAAACGATTTCTAAAATATTTCTAGGTGCCCACGGTTTTTAGATTCGCACTGAAATGAGAAATTGACAAAAGAAATCACGTCTGTTACAAGTTCTGTAAAATATCTCATACAGATTTTGTCCTGATTTGTATAAGTTTTAACCTGAATTTTTTTCGGCCAGATTTACTTTTATCTTGATAATTCTAGTAAAATATGAAAGAACTAACGTTGGACTTCCATAAGTACTATACAATATCCATGTCCGATCTGTATGTGATACATAACGGCTCGTCTTTGACTCACCGTTGTATATCGCATACAGATCAGTCACTCATATTGTATATTTACATAAATGTTTTTTATATTAATGTATGAAAATGAAAAAAAACTCTGGCCATCATTAATTAACCCATGACTGAAAGATAATATTATTCAATGTATGTTGAACAAGCAATCTAAAATAATTATAATTTAAATAAACTTATAAACCCTACATATTTGTACTATAGGACCATTTAAATACTATTAATACCATTTTCACTCTATCAAACATCTTATAAACACTTCTACATTTAAATAAATAATAAATTAAAGTTCTATAAAATTCACACTCACAAAACATAGCTTCCTCAACAGGCTGTTACTTTTGGGGTTCCTGTTTCAAAGAAGGGGGACTGGGAACTGCTCTTCCCCACTCCTCCTCCACTTTTGTCCCCAGTCAATCTCTGTCACAGCTCTGATGGTTCACCCTAACCTTCATAGTGTCCAATGAAGAAATAGAAAACTCACATGCACACTGTGCTTCTCAACACTTCTCAAGTGCTCTGACAATACCTAGTGGTTTATAACTGCATACAGCACAGAAAGCAAGTTTTCTATTTCTTTTATAAAATACAAATTGATCAACATGCATGCAAATGCACGTGATGTGTGCTCTCATTAAGCACAAGGTATCTTCAAATTATGATTACTTAACGAATCCAATCCTACAATTCATATAGACACCCGGAACTTCTACTCCCAACTGAACATAACTCTAAATGACACATTTTTAGTTTTAAGAATCATTTGCGAAATTGCCAAAGCTTATTATTAACCCTAACTGACCCCAACCATTAATAAAGTATGGACGTACCCCATACTAGCCATGAGAAAACAGACGTCTTTTGGCTCCACTTTCCCCCACGAAAAAACATCTGTTTTCTCAGGCTAACCCCATGCATATATACATGCCAACTTCCCCAGCTTAGCCAGGAGTCTCAGGATTTTAGATGTAACCTCCCAGTTTTGGAGAAAAAACAGATGTCCTTTGGCTTCTCTATCCCCCACGAAAAAAACATCTGTTTTCTCAGGCTAACCTCATGCATACATGTCAACAACAGGATTTCAGATGTAATCTTGGTAAGGTAAAACAACTTGTTTTTTTTTTTAGTTCTCAGACTTAAAGAAAAACAGTCTTCACACTCTTCACACTCTCCATTTTTTAAGTTCCCCATTTTTTAAGTTCCCCAGATTTGAACCCATCTGAGTTTGGCATGTATGGTACCCGTTGTTCAAAATTTAAACCTGAGATTATTTTTAACCATATTCATTGAGAACAAAGATAGTTTTCTGTTGAAGAATGGCCTTTGCCTAGAATGTGTTGAATTATTAACTTTGTCCATGATGGACAATGATGAATTTCAACATCTGAAAATAGAGAAAAACAAATTAGTTAAAATTTTCAGTTTTATAATGGTGTTGGTGTGACAAGGAGGAAAAAATAACATAAATATATGTTACCATTCATCACCATCAAGATTATATTATTATAATTAATCATCATCATTATCATCATCACCAATATCAACATTTACATCATCCTAGCTATCACCATTACCACTATAATCATCACCAACATCATAATCATCATCATCATCACCAATATCAACATTTACATCATCCTAACTATCACCATTACCACTATAATCATCATAAACATCATAATCATCATTACCATCAAAACATCATCAATCATCCTTATTAATTATAACCATCATCTATATATTTAACATCATCTTTATTATCATCATCACACCATCCTTATATTATCATCAATATTAATCATTCTAATTAATATCTCTGATCCACATGTCATCATTGTCACAAAGATCATCCTCATCACTATCATCATGAATATTAGTCATCCTAATTTATTATTACCATCATCTACATTGTAGTCATCATTATCACCAACACCATCATCATATTATAATCATCAATACTAATCATCCTAATATATCATTCTGATCCACATTGATGTCATCATCATCACAATGGTCATCATCACCATCACTATAATCATCATATTATTAGCATAAATTAATCATCCTAATTATCACTATGATCCACATTGTCATCATCATAATCACCATCACCATCTTCATAATAATTAATAATAGGTAATATAATGAAATTTGTAACACCCTAAAAAATGTTGTCTTAACCTTACTGACGTTTCAAGCTTTAGCCCTTCTTCTGAGTAAAAAAGGAACTCTGACGAAGGGCTAAAGCTCGAAACGTCAGTAAAGTTAAGTCAACATTGTTTACGGTGTTACAAATTTCATTATATTAACTATCGTTTATATCAAACACTGATGCAGCCTATACTAGTTTACTCGCTAGTTTCCAATCATAATAATTAGTTTATCATCAAAAACACAACTTTAAAAAACACAGCTCAAAAACACAACTTCTGACTTACTGTGATATTTTCAACTTGGCTGGTGGCTGTCCCTTCTTACCACTCATTCTCCATTTCTGATATGCCTGCAGCTTAACAATGCCGTCCTTGCCATCTGAGTGTCGCCGTGAAGGACTATCAGGTGTTGGCTCACTGTTAATACGCTGGTGATGAACAGGCTCCTTATTGGACGTTGCCATGGCACCATCGCTTCTCACTGACTCAGATCTCTCAAAGTTCTTACAATTGTCTTGATTATTACAAAACAAACCATTTTTCTCTGAGAGATCATTTTTGAGAGGTTCATCTTGAGGTATGTCCTTGCCTTTATTATTTTCAACAACCACAGCTGGTGCAAATCTATCACAAATAACTGTGTCTTGTTCACTACTATTGACTTGCAAACTTTTATGATTAGAGGATAAACCTTCACACTTTCCAGGTAAGCCTTTAGTTTCGATGTTTGAAGAATGATTTTTGCAATCATTTAATTGACTCCCAGTTTGAGAATTTTGACCATTAACATTTTCTGTTAAGCTCTGTTTTACGAGGTTTGAGGAATCACTTTTCTGACATGCAGATTCACTCTTAGTGTTTTGTGTTTGATCGGTACTGGTTGATAAGCCATTACTTTCATTTTTGGATTTAGTTCCTTGTATCACATATTCATTTATTGCTGTAGAATTTTTATTGTCTTGAATTGACATAGTGTGCTCGCTTGTAGCGTGATTATTAATTTTTGGGAGTTTGGTATCTTTGTGTTCCAAAACTTCATTTTGTCTTTGGTCATTGTCTGAAACCAATGAGTTTTTGCTTCCTGCTGGAGTTAGCTTTAATTCTTCACCTAAAGGGTAAGAAAATAAATAAATAAATAAATAGATAAATAATAAATAAATAAATAAATAAATAAATAAATAAATAAATAATAAATAAATAAATAAATAAATAAATAAATTTAAAAAAATAAAAAAAATAAAAAAATAAATAAATAAATAAATAACGGTAACCACACAACTAGGTAGTTAAATAAATATGTAAATAAATATTATATATATAAACAACTAAATATATAGAATAACTAGAAATAAATAAATTAATAAATAGGTAGATAAATAAACAAAAATATATAGAAAAAATAGACAAGATAGATAGCAATATATATAAAAACAAAATACCTGTAACAAAATACATGTATAATTAAACATTGATTATAAATCAAAAATAAACAAACAAATGCATAAATAAATAAATAAATAAATAGATATAAAAATTATCAAATAAATAAATGAATGCTTAAATAAATAGATAAACAGATAAATAAATAAATGAATGCTTAAATAAATAAATAAAATGATAAATGAATGCATAAATAAAGAAATTGATGTAAAGATAAATAAATGAATGCATATTAAATAAACAAAATAAAATTTACAAATAATTAAAGAAATGAATGAATGAATACATAAACAAAAAAAATACATGAACTAAATATTTATAACAAAATTTGAGATAACAGAGATGACTATAAATCATAATCAGGACAAAAAATTACATGATTTCAATCATATATACCTGTTGACACATCAATAATACTATCGGGCGTAAACATCCAAGGATCCTGCCCTGTTGAATTATCACTAAAATATGCAGAAGAAGAACTGCGACAAGAGCCATTTTTGCAGCCAACGAGAGCCCCTAACGGCGCAGGTTCCGCATCTAACGCCCAATCACCAGCATCATCAAAACAGCCCTCTTCATAAGGGCCGTCATTTGAAGGCTCATTGGATGGTAAATCTGACAAAACCCAAGATGCTGATTGGTTGTTTTTTGGTGGTGACATGCAACTGTCAGAATCACTGCCAAAGCTGTGCCAATTTGTACCTGAAGTCAACGACTTTATCTTGGCTGAAGGATAAGATGCAGATAAGTCTAGAGGATGATCATCATCATTGTCATCGTCCAGGTGAAAGTCGGTAAATTCATCCATGTTGTTTATGTTGCTAAAGTTTGTTGTCCTTTTAAGTCCTCCTTGAAATTCCACATCAGTAGCAGAAGGGACGTCATTGTTCGACAACGCCGGCACATTTTTTCCATTGCGGACAAAATCAGTGAAATCTTCAATTTGGAAATCATCCCTTCGAGTTAGATCACTGAGATGACGGCGAGCATTTTTCTTGCGGGAATGTTGCATGTTGGAGCTCTCATATTCGTCATCTGTAAAGACAACATGATCATCTGATAGGTCATGATAGGCCTCTAAATTTTCTTCTTCACGTGCAAGCATGCCATCTAGCTCGACAGCAAGGTGATCTCTTTCTGCTTGTATTGATGTTACTGTGGCTTCTGCATCCATGACCTGCCATTCCAAGTTTGAAATTTGCTTGTCTTTTTCTCTGACAACTATCTGCAATGATTTAACCTGAATAGAGATGGTTCAAATTATTAGAAGATGTTGGATCAGCCTAGTCACCGCAACCTTTTCAATTCGTTTATGGGTGGGGCAGGAAATGACCCTGGCATCGGCTGGTGGATTCTGTATGCTTGATTGATCCATTCATTTTGATAATGGGCTCAGTTTATTATACATTTATTGGATTTATTGGCCCATCATGGCAGAATATTTAACTTGAGTAATGAGTATTCAATATTGGCTGAAACCCCAGGGCGAGCCTAATAATAATTGAAATCAAGACTTAAATATTATGCCAAAATGGGCGAGGATGAATCTTATAAGTGTTTTATAATACCAATTAAGTGAAACAAATAATTTTTTTTCAAAAGATCTCATATCAACAATTCAAAGATTGCAGTCCAATAGGTAGGCTCAGATTTCAGCCGTTGGGGTTTCGTGCGCCCGCGATACTCTCCCCACTAACGGCTGGGCGCATCGGCTTGGCATTGTTTTTCTCAGCCAATCAGGGATTTGCCCCTCGAAAATCGAGGGGCATAATATTAATAAATTAAAATTCATCGTGAACATTATGGCGGATAAGAGTGACTTCGAAAGTGCTTGTTCAAATGCTTTGAAATCGTTTGGTTTCGAGAAATCTAAGGATATTCAACGAAGGAATAAGTAAAAGGCAAAGATGTTTTTGTTTATCTACTGACTGGCTCAGGAAAATCATTGATTTTCCAAACAGCGCCGCTTGTTTTCGACCATGGAAGGGTCGAGCGGATCCATTGTTTTGGTTATTTTACCTCTGGTTTCTCTCATGAGAGACCAAGAGAACTTCTTAACATCCAAAGACATTAAGACTGCCTTGATAGGCCAAGAAGAGGATGGCGAATCAGTAATATGCTAAACAACTACGAAGTTTTCATTTTAAATTACGGCGGTGATTGTAAGTTGTCATTTGTATCGAAACTCGTAATTATCGTCTTTATTACTTGATTTTTTTTCTCAATAAACCTAAAATACACAGCTATATTCTTAGAATAACTACATTTAAATCCAAAATGTTTACTTTCAAAATTAAAACTGGTTTATTATTCGCGGTTGTAACATATACTCAAGCGGCTCTCTTAACGAGTCAACAATGTGTATCGAAACGACTCTAGCTGTAATTTTCTTCTTTATTGTTTGATTATTCTCAAAATCCCATAAAAATGGACTATATACTTGGAATAAACAAAACGTTTACCATTGAAATAGCTTTTGCGCTGATTTGTCTCGATCGTTCTTATGACAAATAACATACCCAATGGAATTGCTAAATGATATGCAGGTTTTGCTAAGAGTTGTTTCGAATTGAATTCGAATTCAAATTTTAATAAAAGACTTTTTGACAATCAGGCCGTTGGAAAGTTTATTTACATTAGCTTACATTTCAACAAATTTTATTTCCGTTTCCGTTTTTTTATGCTATTAGCATAATTACGTCACGGACATGCGCGACACGTTTCGAAGCCGATGCGCCCAGCCGTTACGGGGGAGAGTATCGCGGGCGCACGAAACCCCAACGGCTGAAATCTGAGCCTATCCAATAGGTTGCTGTACAAAATTGATGGATTGCCATGTGACTAAAATACCGGGATGTGATTGAAGGATTATTTGTAAAGTATAATAATAAATATAATAAGGCTTTATTTTCAACTTTGGGAAAATTTGGGACCAAAATTATGTCCTGTTTAAAGAGAATTCTGTTTTTTGAGTTATATATAGTATAAATTGTAGAGTACAAACACTAAAAGTGTGCAACATAAATACAACTAAATACTGCTAAATTATGCAAATTCTTTTGTTCTCTATTGTTTAATCAACACTATTTAGTGGTAAATAGTACAAGGTATTGCACACTTTTAGTGTTTGTACTCTATAATCTAAATGAGAAACAATTTATTGGCCATATTTATAGATTAATAAAGTCTATTTCACCTGTCTTTCTGCCTCATTCTTCTCATCTACAGCAGTTTCTGCATCCAAGCTAGTCTTAGCCCAGACAGGCATTGTGTTAGATCCTGCAACATCATTGACAAACATTTAGAAAATAAATAAAATAAAAACATTGCAAGTTGTGGAAAAAATCATTGATATAGACCACTTTCATAAATACTATAATATGTACCAGAAAATGATTTTTCAAGTAAACATATATATTAATATTTTAGCACTGTCATATGAAAGAACCACCTGAAATAGGCATGTTTGGAAGGTTTTGATGCTCTGGCTAAAATACCAAAAAAGTTATGCTCAATGAAAAATGTAGAGATTTGTATCTAATTTTCTGCTGAGGCTTTTGATGCCTCGTTTTGGTGTTTCTCTGATTTTTCAAACTCTTATATCTTCTTGCACATTTAATGGTTTTTTCTCAAACTTTCACAAGTTATTGTTATGGTGAATGTCTATCATATGATAGCTTTCTTTTCTTAACACATCAATTTTAAAAATTATGATAATTAGTGGCGGCCATTTATGAAAGTCGTCTATTAGTGTCTGAAATTTGAATGATTTGAACCAAGAAGTATAAAATGATGATAATGATGATGAAAATGATGATGCTGGTAATGATGAAGATAATGATGGTGATAATGATGTTAGTGATAATCATGGTGATGATGACTATGATGATGATAGGTACATATAATTATAGTTAGAACAATAATAATTGATACACACCTTGACTGGACTCCACTTGCGCCATCAGCTTTACATTCAACTTCCTCAATGACCCCATCTCCTTCTCATAATAGCTCTCCCTTTCAACCACCTCTTTCTCCCGTTCAATCAACTGATCTTCAACTTTGCCTTTCTCATAAATCAGCTTCTCACACTGTATCTGAAGCTGTTCGACTTTTCCTCTCAAACACTCCACAGCGTCTAGCAAGTCCTCGACATGCTCTTCCGTTAACAAGTCTACCTCTCTAGGTGTGTCGTCGCAGTCATCGAACTGACCAGCCAATCCAGCCATATTATTGGTTGGATGAGATGTAATTATAGTTTCATTTTGTGCAGATATTTTTGTCTCAGTAATGGTTAGTTTGAAGCATTTTGAGTTGCATTAAATTATTGGTTCTGGCTGAAAAAACAATAAGAAAATTGAATGTTTTTTTAAGATTGTGGGTTTTGTGTTGAATACAAATTACAGCATAATGTGCCTTGCTGTGGCCACCCAACTTAAGTTTTGGACAAAAGTTTCTCTTTTCAGATTGTTTGCTACACCTTTTCAAATTTACACATCCTGGGAGGTTTTTCAGCAAGTTATACACTTCACTCATGTCTTCGCTTTGAAAATTTCAAAATATTTATTGTTTGTCACTTGGCGTGTCTTATACTAAAGTCAAATTCTTGTTTTTTGATTGGTAAACTTGTACAAAACTTTAATTAAGTGGCCACGGTAAGGCGTGTTATACTGAAATGTAAGACGTGGTGAACTCATGTCAAAATGTGGAACTAAATAATCAAAATGAAAAAAAATGAATAAATTAGAAATGAATAAATAAATGAATGAATGGATAAAAGAGTGAATGTATGAATAAATGGACAAATTGGAAACTGCGATTTTATACAGTTGTTTTGAAAAAATATTATGAATGCTGAAAACTGGATACTAAATACCCTAAAAGAGTTGCAAGACTAAAAGGAGAATGAAGTTCGTTTGAAAATTACTGTCTCAATGTTCAAGATAACACTAAAAATATAAACAAACATTTAGGTTTTCAATTTTTAAATGTTTCTGAAAAATTTCCACAACTGGAAGTCAGTTAGGATGAAGTCATCAATTAGCAGACTGGAGATTTAATTCCAGAAATGACAAACTCTGAATCACTGCTGCAAATATTCCTTCATTCCTTCAAGAAATATAAAAATATGTGAAATCTTATGCAGGTGATTTTACGTTTTGATTGAAAGCACTAATCAAAGTGACTTTGGCATCACAAAAACAATATTTTTTAAAAACATCTGATATACATATAATAAATTATTTATTGTTAACATTTCATTTATATACAAACATACAAATATACTGGATTTGTTAGTGTTAGGTAAGAAACCAAAGAACCTCACAAGCTAAAAAAAAGTTTGGGAAATTAGACGGCTGTTCGTAAGAATTCAATATTTTTGTCTATAGGTTTAAATCAGGGTTATGGTCTGATGATTTATAAGAATGGAAGTTTATACAATAAATACAATGAAATCACTTTCATATACAAATAAATATTTAGGTACTATAAAGTATTATGAACGTTTCGGTAAGAATAGCATTGTGAAAATAACAAACATATTTATGTAAATAATATAAAAATTGATGTGAAGTGGCTGGATTGAAACGATCCAATTTCGAATGTCTGAAGTCACGTATAGTACTATGATTTTACTCAATGGAATAATTGACTGACTAAAATCATTTATGAGCCCGGCTTGCTCAAATCGATATAATTCAAAATTATATAACACCAAAAGCTTTAAATATTTGGAGGTCCATTAAATTCACTAAATCAAAAGTAATTAAATCGGTAGTCAAGTGTTTGTAAAAGCGCTTTTGGCTATGATATCGTAAGAGGAAGTCCGAAGATATATACAAGTTTGTACTCAAGATTGAACTCAATTATGATAATATTTTATGACCAAGAATATATCCTTCTTCAAACAGATCACTTCAAGGAAAAGGTTTATCTTTTGTCATTGTTGGGAGGTAAATATTTATTTTTGGTGCGAGAGGCTAGGAGTAAAAGTTCAGAATCAAAATTTCGACGCAAAAATTTGACTAACATTATTACTTGGATTGCGGTCTCGTATCGTTTTAACGGCAATTATAACATTAAAAATCGTTACAACACGGCAAAAATATATGAACTACCTTTAGAAAGATTCATTTTGCAATTTTACTGAAAGGTGTTCGCGTGGGCAGAGCATTTTCATTCGTAAATAACGACCACTTTCAAATGACATGACGCTCGCGACCATGTCAAAACGCTTTCAACGCAGGCCGAAATATGACCATTTTTAATAACTTACCTTTTATAAATTAACCATGACTGAATTTCTAGAGATTTTCAAGTCATGGGACATCATCTTGTGTATTTAAACGTAATTTTTTTGCGTTAAATTGAGGAGAAAAGTCATTTTGAACGAGCGAGCTTTTCGATATTATTTCGTGTTTCAAGATGTCATGTGGTTGCCTCAGTTTCGTGCTGATGTGGTCACGTGTTAAACCGAGCTTCCCGCGCGTCACATCGGAAATTTTGGCGCAAAAAAACTTGGAAAAATGTCAGTCAGGATCTGGATAATTTTTTGGGAGGAACAAAGCTTGTTTTTCTTGTGCGTTCACTTCAATTTTTAGTGTTTATTTGTATGTTTTGGTTATTTGGGGGCTTGTTTAGTTTAGAGTCAGGAATTGATTTATTTCATTTTGTCCTTTCAGTTTGTTTGTTCGCTCGTTCACTGATTCATTCATTAAACCATCTCTCATTTCCTCCATTCATTCATCCATCCATTCATCCATCCATTCATTTATCCATTCATTTATCCATTCATCCATTCATCCATTCATCCATCCATTCATTCAATTTTCATGTCATTCATTCATTATTTCATTCAGTCATACCGAGTAAGTCATTCATTCATTCATGCAGACCTTTTTCATAAAAGTGGCAAATGACTCAGATTTACAAGTAATCAGATATTTTAATTAGTGTGGTCATATATATGCATATATAAAGAACTATCATGAATAGGCATCCATTAGTACAAAGAGAGAGTCAAGAGAGCATAAAGAACTATGCCCTCTTGTTCATACAAAATGCTAATGAACGGTTATGCTAAATTACTACTATTTAAAATATATAGATTTGTATGTATTTTTCTGTTAAGGCTTTGTGGCTTCGTTTTGGTGTCTTTCTGATTAATGGGCTCCTGTTAAAATCATAATCTATTTTCCTCAAAATTTCACCAATTCAAATAATATATGATAGCGTTCCTTTAGCTTCCTTTCCTTATAACATCTACAATTTTAAATATTTTCCGCCCGTTTCAATCCTAAAAGGTACGATTGCCGGTGCGATGTTCTTGGACGTAACTGACTTTCAGGAGACAGCTGACCCCAGAGCCAGAATCCTACGCACAGGAAATATTTTCAACCGGCTAAAAATAGTGTCGATCACCCTACCACTTGGACAAAGGGAGTACCGCCACCCCGTATTCCCCCCCCCCCCCTCCCAACCGAGTCTAGTCTACTGGTCCATGATATGTTTAAAGCGGAATTAAAATTGTCGATCTATCCATAAACTTATAAAGAAAGACGAAGTCCTTCATCTCTCTAAGCAAAGAGGAAGTAAGTCAAGTGCCATTTATCTTTAATTTCATTGTATGACATCTAGCCAAGCATGGTTCTGAGAATTCATCTGGTGGCTCGGCTTATTTGGATTCTTTCGATGTCTGCCTTCATTTCTAGGCGACCACAATTCTGCAGCATAATTCAGTTGTGATTTCACAAGCGCCAAGTATAGTGTCCTTCTAGTGTAGTGTTGTTCTGTCCCACGATGGTACCCGTAAACTGATGTTGGACTTTTCTTGCGTGTCACTGTCAAAAGAAGCGTTGAATTTGATGTTGTTGATGTGGTTCCAGACGTTGTCAATGTTTCCACTCCGGGGGGAGGGGGGGGACTCCCTTAGAAAATGGATCGAAAATAAGACCCTCGCGTACCTTTTAGGGTCATTTCTGTCATTTTCAAAACTGTCCGCCGAGCACCCCTATCCATTTTCTAAGGGAGTCCCCCCCCCCCCGGGTGTTTCATACATGCACGGAAATTGCGTCCTTCAGAACTCTTGTTGTCTCAATTAGTTGAAATAGCTGTACCAGCTCGAACCCAGTCCCCAAATCTATTTGTTACCGGCGAATGGGAAACACCCGGGGGGGGGGGGGGGGGGGGACTCCCTTAGAAAATGGATAGGGGTGCTCGGCGGACAGTTTTGAAAATGACAGAAATGACCCTAAAAGGTACGCGAGGGTCTTATTTTCGATCCATTTTCTAAGGGAGTCCCCCCCCCCCCTCCCCCCGGAGTGGAAACATTGACAACGTCTGGAACCACATCAACAACATCAAATTCAACGCTTCTTTTGACAGTGACACGCAAGAAAAGTCCAACATCAGTTTACGGGTACCATCGTGGGACAGAACAACACTACACTAGAAGGACACTATACTTGGCGCTTGTGAAATCACAACTGAATTATGCTGCAGAATTGTGGTCGCCTAGAAATGAAGGCAGACATCGAAAGAATCCAATAAGCCGAGCCACCAGATGAATTCTCAGAACCATGCTTGGCTAGATGTCATACAATGAAATTAAAGATAAATGGCACTTGACTTACTTCCTCGCAGTCATGTTCCGATGTAATTTTACGGAATAACTTTGTGTCCACCGCGTAAGCAGCCACCGGTCTCTCTGGAATGATGTCAGGGAGGTCATTGATAGAAATGTCGAAAAGCAAAAGGACCTATAAGGCTACCTTGAGGTACACGGGAATTGACTGGAGCCCAACACCGGACGCTGTACCTTCGAACACTCAACCCTTTGCAATCATTCAAACCAATTCATTTATGGCATGTGTTTTCAGCTTAAGAAAGTCTATTATTTAATTCATTCTTTACTCCATTCACTTATTAATTCCTCCATTCGTTCGTTCATTCATCCATCCATTTAATTTATTCATTTAATACTTGTTCATGTTCCTTATTTGCATATCGACGCCGTGCACCAAATCGAGACTACGTCATATTCACCTATTCAGGGCGAGGTGCATGTTGTTGGCTGAAAACAAAATGGCGAAGGTGTTCATCTCTGTTCTTGTAGCTCTTCTGGCTGCCGTTGCAACGGCTAGAGATTACACAAATTCCACACAATTGGACGGTGAAAATTATAAGCTATGGTGGACCTATGATAACAGCTCAGGTGCAGATTCCTTTTATTTTAAAGTCGAAGTTCTCGCAAAAGGATGGATAGGATTCGGGTTCTCTTTGCTCCAAATTGAATCTTGGATGCCTAAAGCAATGACAAATTATGATGTCCTGGTTGCTGGAGTTTATAACAATGGAACTGTTTACTCTGAGGTGTGTATTTTAACATAAATAATAAGGCTAGTTTGTTATTAACAAGCGAAAAATATTGAAATTATTTTGCGAAAAGTATGCCTAAAAATTGGCTCCTTTGACGGCTAACTGATTTCAAATTCAAAAATGTCTTTGTTTGCAAACATGTTTGCTTTCTATAGGCATGCGATTATGACGTTTTAAAAACGTAGAAGCCAACTACACTTAATTTTATATCAACCGTTTCCTCCGTGTAAAATCAAATCCTTGTTCTCCAAATCACAAATTTTTTTCACAATGAGTTTTGAAGATTTTTTGACATTTTTGCTCGGATATGCATCTCTGCGTTGTGAAGAAGTTCATTGATATTTGAGAGTACTTTCTACTTCAAATTTTTGATTCTTATGTTCGAGTTAGATACCGCAAACAGTTTAGTAGATTTCCCTACCTTCTTAGATATAATAGGGTCAGATATAGTTTTGAACTTTGAACACAAAAATGCTTTGATTAACCAAAAAAACTGAGAATAAAAAATTAAGTTATATTTTTTGGTGTAAAAACACAAGTGATTATTTCAAAAATAAAAATAACCAGCCAAGTTCAAAGAAAATCTATATATATATTTTGTATATTTAAAAGTGTGCAAGATGCAGTCTGCATGATTTTCTATAATGAGTTGCATATTATACTAATAAGCAATTATTGGATGAGGCCGAGTATGATATGAAAAATTATGCAAACCAAGGATGGTGTTATCTGCCGAAGCCGGGTAACATCCTCCAAGGTTTGCACAATTTTCAATAATTGTTTTATTATTCATTCAAAATATTTTTACGGCTCCAGTTATATATATCCAAAACAGTACTTCGAATTCCTCAATGATATCCAATATTTTTTTTTTGAGCCACAGCAACCACATCAAATTCAACGGTTCTTTTGACAGTGGCACGCCGAAAAAGTCCAACATTTTACGGGTACCATCTTGGGACAGAACAACTCCATCGAATCACCGACTAAAATCAACAATTTTTCTATCTAAATATTGTTGGAACAATATTGCGGAGCCTTTAGGCTTTTGTTGATTTGTTTGTGTTTTTGCTAAAAGATAATCTTTTCCTTGCAATAATGTGACTTTTTCGCCTCGCCAATGAGATTACAGGATTTGTGATAGACCACATGTTTGTGGATATTAATCATAATTAATTATCTTGCAGGACTATCTGACGTCATATCTCAATGTTTCACAATATCCTGCCCATGCTGACAAGAAGAATAACTGGGTTATTACTGAGTCTGAAGAGAAAGATGGCAAAACTATTTTGGAATTTAACCGTAAACGAGTTACAGATGATATCATGACCAATGCTGTACCAGCTAAAGGAGATATTGCCCTCACGGTAAGGGTGATGATGATAATGGAGATGATATTGATGATGCTCATAATGATACTGATGAGAATGGCGATAAGAATGATGATGACAATGTTAGGGTTTTGATGATGAAGATGATAATAGTAATAATTAATAATAATTGTATTTTATATAGCGTCAATATCCACTTCTTAACAACGCTTTACAATTTTGTTTATACAATAGAATGATACAAAACTCTAAAAATAGAAACATGTATAATTTTGAAATTTATAATAGTTTTTAATGTTAACTTTCATTTCATCAATAAAATACATGACATTCATTTCCAGCCTGGCCTCCGTTACTTCGTGTGGGCTTACCATGAAGACAAAGACACACCCTACCTGGACAACATTAATCTAAAACACACTAAAAGTGGATTACAGGAAGTTATGCTTATCAAGGAAGTAGAACATGAAGAAGTACATCATACATTCACTCCAAAGAACAATCAACGATCAAGCAAGGCTACCAGTATTCCTCCTCTTTCACTTCTTAGTTTCCTCCTGGGATCTCTTCTTACTCTGGTGACAGCTTGTCTATTGTAAATCAGCTGAAGTTTTACTATGCTCAACAAGCCAACCAACTATATACAGACAAACGAACAAAAATTGATGTTGTTCAGACAAAGATTTTTTCTAGGTTGATTCAAGTGACTTTTGTGTATTGTAAATCAGCTGAATTTTTATTATACTCAACAAGCCAACCAACTTCATACAGACAAGTGAGCAAAATTGATGTTGCTCGGACAAAGATTTTTTCTGGGATCTCTTATGATTCAAATGACGATTTGTGTATTGTAATTCAGCTATATTTGGTGAATGCATGATTACTGAACTTGTCCTTAAAAGATAATTAACATCTTTTAACCAAGTTCATACAGACAAGCAAAATTTGATGTCATTCCAACAGATCTTTTCTAGGATCTAATTGATGTTGTTCAAACAAAGATTTTTCTAGGATCTGCTTTATGACTCCAGTGACAGTTTGTGTATGATGTTGTTTAATTTCAACTACACTTTTCACTAGGTGATTCACTAGGATTGTAATTTATATTTGATTATTTCTTGTGGATGTTAAATCAGCTAAATTTGCTGGATGATTAACGAAGTGCATAAAAGACAATAAACACTTATATAACCAAATAGGCCTTTTGCAATAACAGGTTACGTGACCCTACCCCTTTTCAATTGAGCAGCTGTGTCAGAATGAACATGAAATGAAAAGAGCACCTCAACATTAGTAAGAAGGCAATACCTCAGCAAAAAATTGAGGTGCTCTTTTAATTTCTGATGTTCAGTTTGACACAGCTGCTCAATTTAAAAGGGGTAGGGTCGTGTGACACGTTGTTGCAAAGGCCTATTCCATATAGACAAGCAAGCAAGATTGGATTCTGCTGGGGCTGCACTATGTTTGTAATTATATTTGACATTGATTACTACAGTATCAAATTATTATATTTACTAAAAGCCTTTTTAGTACATTATGATATGTTCAATTGAGCTAGAATAATATAGGTGTGAGCTGTGTACATTTTTCTGGGAAAACAATTAGAGCTAAATCTAAGGATATTCAACGAAGGAATAAGTAAAAGGCAAAGATGTTTTTGTTTATCTACTGACTGGCTCAGGAAAATCATTGATTTTCCAAACAGCGCCGCTTGTTTTCGACCATGGAAGGGTCGAGCGGATCCATTGTTTTGGTTATTTTACCTCTGGTTTCTCTCATGAGAGACCAAGAGAACTTCTTAACATCCAAAGACATTAAGACTGCCTTGATAGGCCAAGAAGAGGATGGCGAATCAGTAATATGCTAAACAACTACGAAGTTTTCATTTTAAATTACGGCGGTGATTGTAAGTTGTCATTTGTATCGAAACTCGTAATTATCGTCTTTATTACTTGATTTTTTTTCTCAATAAACCTAAAATACACAGCTATATTCTTAGAATAACTACATTTAAATCCAAAATGTTTACTTTCAAAATTAAAACTGGTTTATTATTCGCGGTTGTAACATATACTCAAGCGGCTCTCTTAACGAGTCAACAATGTGTATCGAAACGACTCTAGCTGTAATTTTCTTCTTTATTGTTTGATTATTCTCAAAATCCCATAAAAATGGACTATATACTTGGAATAAACAAAACGTTTACCATTGAAATAGCTTTTGCGCTGATTTGTCTCGATCGTTCTTATGACAAATAACATACCCAATGGAATTGCTAAATGATATGCAGGTTTTGCTAAGAGTTGTTTCGAATTGAATTCGAATTCAAATTTTAATAAAAGACTTTTTGACAATCAGGCCGTTGGAAAGTTTATTTACATTAGCTTACATTTCAACAAATTTTATTTCCGTTTCCGTTTTTTTATGCTATTAGCATAATTACGTCACGGACATGCGCGACACGTTTCGAAGCCGATGCGCCCAGCCGTTACGGGGGAGAGTATCGCGGGCGCACGAAACCCCAACGGCTGAAATCTGAGCCTATCCAATAGGTTGCTGTACAAAATTGATGGATTGCCATGTGACTAAAATACCGGGATGTGATTGAAGGATTATTTGTAAAGTATAATAATAAATATAATAAGGCTTTATTTTCAACTTTGGGAAAATTTGGGACCAAAATTATGTCCTGTTTAAAGAGAATTCTGTTTTTTGAGTTATATATAGTATAAATTGTAGAGTACAAACACTAAAAGTGTGCAACATAAATACAACTAAATACTGCTAAATTATGCAAATTCTTTTGTTCTCTATTGTTTAATCAACACTATTTAGTGGTAAATAGTACAAGGTATTGCACACTTTTAGTGTTTGTACTCTATAATTTAAATGAGAAACAATTTATTGGCCATATTTATAGATTAATAAAGTCTATTTCACCTGTCTTTCTGCCTCATTCTTCTCATCTACAGCAGTTTCTGCATCCAAGCTAGTCTTAGCCCAGACAGGCATTGTGTTAGATCCTGCAACATCATTGACAAACATTTAGAAAATAAATAAAATAAAAACATTGCAAGTTGTGGAAAAAATCATTGATATAGACCACTTTCATAAATACTATAATATGTACCAGAAAATGATTTTTCAAGTAAACATATATATTAATATTTTAGCACTGTCATATGAAAGAACCACCTGAAATAGGCATGTTTGGAAGGTTTTGATGCTCTGGCTAAAATACCAAAAAAGTTATGCTCAATGAAAAATGTAGAGATTTGTATCTAATTTTCTGCTGAGGCTTTTGATGCCTCGTTTTGGTGTTTCTCTGATTTTTCAAACTCTTATATCTTCTTGCACATTTAATGGTTTTTTCTCAAACTTTCACAAGTTATTGTTATGGTGAATGTCTATCATATGATAGCTTTCTTTTCTTAACACATCAATTTTAAAAATTATGATAATTAGTGGCGGCCATTTATGAAAGTCGTCTATTAGTGTCTGAAATTTGAATGATTTGAACCAAGAAGTATAAAATGATGATAATGATGATGAAAATGATGATGCTGGTAATGATGAAGATAATGATGGTGATAATGATGTTAGTGATAATCATGGTGATGATGACTATGATGATGATAGGTACATATAATTATAGTTAGAACAATAATAATTGATACACACCTTGACTGGACTCCACTTGCGCCATCAGCTTTACATTCAACTTCCTCAATGACCCCATCTCCTTCTCATAATAGCTCTCCCTTTCAACCACCTCTTTCTCCCGTTCAATCAACTGATCTTCAACTTTGCCTTTCTCATAAATCAGCTTCTCACACTGTATCTGAAGCTGTTCGACTTTTCCTCTCAAACACTCCACAGCGTCTAGCAAGTCCTCGACATGCTCTTCCGTTAACAAGTCTACCTCTCTAGGTGTGTCGTCGCAGTCATCGAACTGACCAGCCAATCCAGCCATATTATTGGTTGGATGAGATGTAATTATAGTTTCATTTTGTGCAGATATTTTTGTCTCAGTAATGGTTAGTTTGAAGCATTTTGAGTTGCATTAAATTATTGGTTCTGGCTGAAAAAACAATAAGAAAATTGAATGTTTTTTTAAGATTGTGGGTTTTGTGTTGAATACAAATTACAGCATAATGTGCCTTGCTGTGGCCACCCAACTTAAGTTTTGGACAAAAGTTTCTCTTTTCAGATTGTTTGCTACACCTTTTCAAATTTACACATCCTGGGAGGTTTTTCAGCAAGTTATACACTTCACTCATGTCTTCGCTTTGAAAATTTCAAAATATTTATTGTTTGTCACTTGGCGTGTCTTATACTAAAGTCAAATTCTTGTTTTTTGATTGGTAAACTTGTACAAAACTTTAATTAAGTGGCCACGGTAAGGCGTGTTATACTGAAATGTAAGACGTGGTGAACTCATGTCAAAATGTGGAACTAAATAATCAAAATGAAAAAAAATGAATAAATTAGAAATGAATAAATAAATGAATGAATGGATAAAAGAGTGAATGTATGAATAAATGGACAAATTGGAAACTGCGATTTTATACAGTTGTTTTGAAAAAATATTATGAATGCTGAAAACTGGATACTAAATACCCTAAAAGAGTTGCAAGACTAAAAGGAGAATGAAGTTCGTTTGAAAATTACTGTCTCAATGTTCAAGATAACACTAAAAATATAAACAAACATTTAGGTTTTCAATTTTTAAATGTTTCTGAAAAATTTCCACAACTGGAAGTCAGTTAGGATGAAGTCATCAATTAGCAGACTGGAGATTTAATTCCAGAAATGACAAACTCTGAATCACTGCTGCAAATATTCCTTCATTCCTTCAAGAAATATAAAAATATGTGAAATCTTATGCAGGTGATTTTACGTTTTGATTGAAAGCACTAATCAAAGTGACTTTGGCATCACAAAAACAATATTTTTTAAAAACATCTGATATACATATAATAAATTATTTATTGTTAACATTTCATTTATATACAAACATACAAATATACTGGATTTGTTAGTGTTAGGTAAGAAACCAAAGAACCTCACAAGCTAAAAAAAAGTTTGGGAAATTAGACGGCTGTTCGTAAGAATTCAATATTTTTGTCTATAGGTTTAAATCAGGGTTATGGTCTGATGATTTATAAGAATGGAAGTTTATACAATAAATACAATGAAATCACTTTCATATACAAATAAATATTTAGGTACTATAAAGTATTATGAACGTTTCGGTAAGAATAGCATTGTGAAAATAACAAACATATTTATGTAAATAATATAAAAATTGATGTGAAGTGGCTGGATTGAAACGATCCAATTTCGAATGTCTGAAGTCACGTATAGTACTATGATTTTACTCAATGGAATAATTGACTGACTAAAATCATTTATGAGCCCGGCTTGCTCAAATCGATATAATTCAAAATTATATAACACCAAAAGCTTTAAATATTTGGAGGTCCATTAAATTCACTAAATCAAAAGTAATTAAATCGGTAGTCAAGTGTTTGTAAAAGCGCTTTTGGCTATGATATCGTAAGAGGAAGTCCGAAGATATATACAAGTTTGTACTCAAGATTGAACTCAATTATGATAATATTTTATGACCAAGAATATATCCTTCTTCAAACAGATCACTTCAAGGAAAAGGTTTATCTTTTGTCATTGTTGGGAGGTAAATATTTATTTTTGGTGCGAGAGGCTAGGAGTAAAAGTTCAGAATCAAAATTTCGACGCAAAAATTTGACTAACATTATTACTTGGATTGCGGTCTCGTATCGTTTTAACGGCAATTATAACATTAAAAATCGTTACAACACGGCAAAAATATATGAACTACCTTTAGAAAGATTCATTTTGCAATTTTACTGAAAGGTGTTCGCGTGGGCAGAGCATTTTCATTCGTAAATAACGACCACTTTCAAATGACATGACGCTCGCGACCATGTCAAAACGCTTTCAACGCAGGCCGAAATATGACCATTTTTAATAACTTACCTTTTATAAATTAACCATGACTGAATTTCTAGAGATTTTCAAGTCATGGGACATCATCTTGTGTATTTAAACGTAATTTTTTTGCGTTAAATTGAGGAGAAAAGTCATTTTGAACGAGCGAGCTTTTCGATATTATTTCGTGTTTCAAGATGTCATGTGGTTGCCTCAGTTTCGTGCTGATGTGGTCACGTGTTAAACCGAGCTTCCCGCGCGTCACATCGGAAATTTTGGCGCAAAAAAACTTGGAAAAATGTCAGTCAGGATCTGGATAATTTTTTGGGAGGAACAAAGCTTGTTTTTCTTGTGCGTTCACTTCAATTTTTAGTGTTTATTTGTATGTTTTGGTTATTTGGGGGCTTGTTTAGTTTAGAGTCAGGAATTGATTTATTTCATTTTGTCCTTTCAGTTTGTTTGTTCGCTCGTTCACTGATTCATTCATTAAACCATCTCTCATTTCCTCCATTCATTCATCCATCCATTCATCCATCCATTCATTTATCCATTCATTTATCCATTCATCCATTCATCCATTCATCCATCCATTCATTCAATTTTCATGTCATTCATTCATTATTTCATTCAGTCATACCGAGTAAGTCATTCATTCATTCATGCAGACCTTTTTCATAAAAGTGGCAAATGACTCAGATTTACAAGTAATCAGATATTTTAATTAGTGTGGTCATATATATGCATATATAAAGAACTATCATGAATAGGCATCCATTAGTACAAAGAGAGAGTCAAGAGAGCATAAAGAACTATGCCCTCTTGTTCATACAAAATGCTAATGAACGGTTATGCTAAATTACTACTATTTAAAATATATAGATTTGTATGTATTTTTCTGTTAAGGCTTTGTGGCTTCGTTTTGGTGTCTTTCTGATTAATGGGCTCCTGTTAAAATCATAATCTATTTTCCTCAAAATTTCACCAATTCAAATAATATATGATAGCGTTCCTTTAGCTTCCTTTCCTTATAACATCTACAATTTTAAATATTTTCCGCCCGTTTCAATCCTAAAAGGTACGATTGCCGGTGCGATGTTCTTGGACGTAACTGACTTTCAGGAGACAGCTGACCCCAGAGCCAGAATCCTACGCACAGGAAATATTTTCAACCGGCTAAAAATAGTGTCGATCACCCTACCACTTGGACAAAGGGAGTACCGCCACCCCGTATTCCCCCCCCCCCCCCCCTCCCAACCGAGTCTAGTCTACTGGTCCATGATATGTTTAAAGCGGAATTAAAATTGTCGATCTATCCATAAACTTATAAAGAAAGACGAAGTCCTTCATCTCTCTAAGCAAAGAGGAAGTAAGTCAAGTGCCATTTATCTTTAATTTCATTGTATGACATCTAGCCAAGCATGGTTCTGAGAATTCATCTGGTGGCTCGGCTTATTTGGATTCTTTCGATGTCTGCCTTCATTTCTAGGCGACCACAATTCTGCAGCATAATTCAGTTGTGATTTCACAAGCGCCAAGTATAGTGTCCTTCTAGTGTAGTGTTGTTCTGTCCCACGATGGTACCCGTAAACTGATGTTGGACTTTTCTTGCGTGTCACTGTCAAAAGAAGCGTTGAATTTGATGTTGTTGATGTGGTTCCAGACGTTGTCAATGTTTCCACTCCGGGGGGAGGGGGGGGGGGGACTCCCTTAGAAAATGGATCGAAAATAAGACCCTCGCGTACCTTTTAGGGTCATTTCTGTCATTTTCAAAACTGTCCGCCGAGCACCCCTATCCATTTTCTAAGGGAGTCCCCCCCCCCCCGGGTGTTTCATACATGCACGGAAATTGCGTCCTTCAGAACTCTTGTTGTCTCAATTAGTTGAAATAGCTGTACCAGCTCGAACCCAGTCCCCAAATCTATTTGTTACCGGCGAATGGGAAACACCCGGGGGGGGGGGGGGGGGGGGGGACTCCCTTAGAAAATGGATAGGGGTGCTCGGCGGACAGTTTTGAAAATGACAGAAATGACCCTAAAAGGTACGCGAGGGTCTTATTTTCGATCCATTTTCTAAGGGAGTCCCCCCCCCCTCCCCCCGGAGTGGAAACATTGACAACGTCTGGAACCACATCAACAACATCAAATTCAACGCTTCTTTTGACAGTGACACGCAAGAAAAGTCCAACATCAGTTTACGGGTACCATCGTGGGACAGAACAACACTACACTAGAAGGACACTATACTTGGCGCTTGTGAAATCACAACTGAATTATGCTGCAGAATTGTGGTCGCCTAGAAATGAAGGCAGACATCGAAAGAATCCAATAAGCCGAGCCACCAGATGAATTCTCAGAACCATGCTTGGCTAGATGTCATACAATGAAATTAAAGATAAATGGCACTTGACTTACTTCCTCGCAGTCATGTTCTGATGTAATTTTACGGAATAACTTTGTGTCCACCGCGTAAGCAGCCACCGGTCTCTCTGGAATGATGTCAGGGAGGTCATTGATAGAAATGTCGAAAAGCAAAAGGACCTATAAGGCTACCTTGAGGTACACGGGAATTGACTGGAGCCCAACACCGGACGCTGTACCTTCGAACACTCAACCCTTTGCAATCATTCAAACCAATTCATTTATGGCATGTGTTTTCAGCTTAAGAAAGTCTATTATTTAATTCATTCTTTACTCCATTCACTTATTAATTCCTCCATTCGTTCGTTCATTCATCCATCCATTTAATTTATTCATTTAATACTTGTTCATGTTCCTTATTTGCATATCGACGCCGTGCACCAAATCGAGACTACGTCATATTCACCTATTCAGGGCGAGGTGCATGTTGTTGGCTGAAAACAAAATGGCGAAGGTGTTCATCTCTGTTCTTGTAGCTCTTCTGGCTGCCGTTGCAACGGCTAGAGATTACACAAATTCCACACAATTGGACGGTGAAAATTATAAGCTATGGTGGACCTATGATAACAGCTCAGGTGCAGATTCCTTTTATTTTAAAGTCGAAGTTCTCGCAAAAGGATGGATAGGATTCGGGTTCTCTTTGCTCCAAATTGAATCTTGGATGCCTAAAGCAATGACAAATTATGATGTCCTGGTTGCTGGAGTTTATAACAATGGAACTGTTTACTCTGAGGTGTGTATTTTAACATAAATAATAAGGCTAGTTTGTTATTAACAAGCGAAAAATATTGAAATTATTTTGCGAAAAGTATGCCTAAAAATTGGCTCCTTTGACGGCTAACTGATTTCAAATTCAAAAATGTCTTTGTTTGCAAACATGTTTGCTTTCTATAGGCATGCGATTATGACGTTTTAAAAACGTAGAAGCCAACTACACTTAATTTTATATCAACCGTTTCCTCCGTGTAAAATCAAATCCTTGTTCTCCAAATCACAAATTTTTTTCACAATGAGTTTTGAAGATTTTTTGACATTTTTGCTCGGATATGCATCTCTGCGTTGTGAAGAAGTTCATTGATATTTGAGAGTACTTTCTACTTCAAATTTTTGATTCTTATGTTCGAGTTAGATACCGCAAACAGTTTAGTAGATTTCCCTACCTTCTTAGATATAATAGGGTCAGATATAGTTTTGAACTTTGAACACAAAAATGCTTTGATTAACCAAAAAAACTGAGAATAAAAAATTAAGTTATATTTTTTGGTGTAAAAACACAAGTGATTATTTCAAAAATAAAAATAACCAGCCAAGTTCAAAGAAAATCTATATATATATTTTGTATATTTAAAAGTGTGCAAGATGCAGTCTGCATGATTTTCTATAATGAGTTGCATATTATACTAATAAGCAATTATTGGATGAGGCCGAGTATGATATGAAAAATTATGCAAACCAAGGATGGTGTTATCTGCCGAAGCCGGGTAACATCCTCCAAGGTTTGCACAATTTTCAATAATTGTTTTATTATTCATTCAAAATATTTTTACGGCTCCAGTTATATATATCCAAAACAGTACTTCGAATTCCTCAATGATATCCAATATTTTTTTTTTGAGCCACAGCAACCACATCAAATTCAACGGTTCTTTTGACAGTGGCACGCCGAAAAAGTCCAACATTTTACGGGTACCATCTTGGGACAGAACAACTCCATCGAATCACCGACTAAAATCAACAATTTTTCTATCTAAATATTGTTGGAACAATATTGCGGAGCCTTTAGGCTTTTGTTGATTTGTTTGTGTTTTTGCTAAAAGATAATCTTTTCCTTGCAATAATGTGACTTTTTCGCCTCGCCAATGAGATTACAGGATTTGTGATAGACCACATGTTTGTGGATATTAATCATAATTAATTATCTTGCAGGACTATCTGACGTCATATCTCAATGTTTCACAATATCCTGCCCATGCTGACAAGAAGAATAACTGGGTTATTACTGAGTCTGAAGAGAAAGATGGCAAAACTATTTTGGAATTTAACCGTAAACGAGTTACAGATGATATCATGACCAATGCTGTACCAGCTAAAGGAGATATTGCCCTCACGGTAAGGGTGATGATGATAATGGAGATGATATTGATGATGCTCATAATGATACTGATGAGAATGGCGATAAGAATGATGATGACAATGTTAGGGTTTTGATGATGAAGATGATAATAGTAATAATTAATAATAATTGTATTTTATATAGCGTCAATATCCACTTCTTAACAACGCTTTACAATTTTGTTTATACAATAGAATGATACAAAACTCTAAAAATAGAAACATGTATAATTTTGAAATTTATAATAGTTTTTAATGTTAACTTTCATTTCATCAATAAAATACATGACATTCATTTCCAGCCTGGCCTCCGTTACTTCGTGTGGGCTTACCATGAAGACAAAGACACACCCTACCTGGACAACATTAATCTAAAACACACTAAAAGTGGATTACAGGAAGTTATGCTTATCAAGGAAGTAGAACATGAAGAAGTACATCATACATTCACTCCAAAGAACAATCAACGATCAAGCAAGGCTACCAGTATTCCTCCTCTTTCACTTCTTAGTTTCCTCCTGGGATCTCTTCTTACTCTGGTGACAGCTTGTCTATTGTAAATCAGCTGAAGTTTTACTATGCTCAACAAGCCAACCAACTATATACAGACAAACGAACAAAAATTGATGTTGTTCAGACAAAGATTTTTTCTAGGTTGATTCAAGTGACTTTTGTGTATTGTAAATCAGCTGAATTTTTATTATACTCAACAAGCCAACCAACTTCATACAGACAAGTGAGCAAAATTGATGTTGCTCGGACAAAGATTTTTTCTGGGATCTCTTATGATTCAAATGACGATTTGTGTATTGTAATTCAGCTATATTTGGTGAATGCATGATTACTGAACTTGTCCTTAAAAGATAATTAACATCTTTTAACCAAGTTCATACAGACAAGCAAAATTTGATGTCATTCCAACAGATCTTTTCTAGGATCTAATTGATGTTGTTCAAACAAAGATTTTTCTAGGATCTGCTTTATGACTCCAGTGACAGTTTGTGTATGATGTTGTTTAATTTCAACTACACTTTTCACTAGGTGATTCACTAGGATTGTAATTTATATTTGATTATTTCTTGTGGATGTTAAATCAGCTAAATTTGCTGGATGATTAACGAAGTGCATAAAAGACAATAAACACTTATATAACCAAATAGGCCTTTTGCAATAACAGGTTACGTGACCCTACCCCTTTTCAATTGAGCAGCTGTGTCAGAATGAACATGAAATGAAAAGAGCACCTCAACATTAGTAAGAAGGCAATACCTCAGCAAAAAATTGAGGTGCTCTTTTAATTTCTGATGTTCAGTTTGACACAGCTGCTCAATTTAAAAGGGGTAGGGTCGTGTGACACGTTGTTGCAAAGGCCTATTCCATATAGACAAGCAAGCAAGATTGGATTCTGCTGGGGCTGCACTATGTTTGTAATTATATTTGACATTGATTACTACAGTATCAAATTATTATATTTACTAAAAGCCTTTTTAGTACATTATGATATGTTCAATTGAGCTAGAATAATATAGGTGTGAGCTGTGTACATTTTTCTGGGAAAACAATTAGAGCTATAACTGTGCCAATGTCAATAATAAAACAATAGGAGTAAAAATATTGTATTTATTAACTAGCCGTTACACCAGAGTGGGCTGTGTTAGTGTTTCTATGAAAGCAATAGCAGTAAAAAAATCCACAACCACTGGTGTGCTCTGTTAGTATGTAAGAACTTATGATTAAAGTAGCAGATATCTTGTGTCTGTGTCAGTGTTACTAAATACCGGTAAGCTTAATTTGCCGAATTGTTGGGATCCCTGTGTCCTACCCACAGGGACATTTGTGGAGCTTCACATTAAAAACGGCTTGTATTTTCTACACAAGGGGGAGGGGTGGGAAAGGCGCTGTACACTGTCTTCAGTGGGTGCTTTGTCAGAGATGGACTGTATAAGTTACAATCACAGAACAATGTCACATTCTCAAATTTTCTATTTTCATTTATACGACAACCTTATTAGGTGTGTATATATACAATTATTTAATATGTACATAATTCTATTTTATTGACTAATACAACAATATTAGTGTGCAAACAATATATCGGTGAAATACAAAAAAATAGTACAATACAATAGAATTAGCATAAACATGATTTTGTTTGCTAACTTTTTCCATGGATATATTGTCATCACTCATAATTTAGACTAATACTATTAACAATTAGAGTGCAACACAAATAAAAGAAATAAAAGAAATAAAAACTAAAATACTACCGTAACAATAAATAATTAGCTTCCTCCGCAGGCTAATCCTACTTCCTTTAATGATTGAGATTGGGTTTCCTGTGGGATTTCTGAGGGAAGGAAGACTGGGGAAAAGGTTTTTTTTTTACTTTTTTTTTCTGTTCCCAGTCCTGGTCTCTCTTTGTCTCCCTTCTTAGAACAGGAAGCCCAAAAGGGAGCATAAAAGTAAAAAAAAAGGATTTGCCTGTGGAGGAGGCTAATAAATAAATTGTCCACAGTTTTGTTTTTCTAATGCGAACAAAATCATCCAGACATTCCTTGATAAGTGTGCCATCAAAACTAGACTGTAGACTGCGAACAGTCCCTTCTTTTCCCTCCAGATTCCGAGGAAAACAAGAGAAAAGTGAGCATCTAAATAAAACATGGACGAGCGAGGGTTATTGCGAAATGGGGGAGGAGCTATGGGAAAGGAAAATTCCTCTCCCCAACTCATCCCCGCTCACTCGTTTTATAAAAATTAAAATATTCTGAATCCGGAGGAAAAAGGAGGGACTGCTCGCATGCGCAGTCTAAGACTATGCCTCTGCTAATACCCTTTTGCACTAATGTGCAGGATTGCAGAAGCATAATGGAAATAAGGGGTGCTTACCATTTGTACAAAAAAAAGATAATTTTGGTTGGACAACAAATGGCACAGTAAATTTTTCGGTATTTCCAACCGAAAAAAATGGTCAACATTTCAAGCTTGGCTTGCCATTCCAGTTGGTATGAACCGACTAAAAATGCTCGTACCATTTGAAGAATTTCTCAAAAAAACAACAAAAAAACAACGATAATTTTGGTAACAGCCAATTGGATTGCTCATACACTGATCATTTATTTATAGCATTTATTTTTTCAGTTTGAACTGATCCATTTGGAATGTCCTTTCTCGATTTCAATAAACCGGCTTCTTTGTACAAATGGTAAGCACCCTAGATATATCATTACTGTTTTTTAGAGACCTGTATTGGCTTTGCATAATTTTCCCACAAATTTTCACCTCACTTGCAATGTGAAGGAGTTATCGGACTTCTATAAACCTCAGAAAGCCCAACTAGTTTATCTGAGGATTTTTTATACTATTATTTTTCACTGCGCTCCATTATCTACCTTGTACTCTAATAAGCTTTCTTTACATTCCTAAAAAAATTCCTGTATCTCCTTTTGCTGTTAGCAGAAACACTTTCCCTGCTTATAAGTTATTGTGACTCCAGTTGTATCCTTATAGTTGACTTTCTATCTTGTATCCTAATCAGCTTTCTTAATGTTACTATAGTGTAAGCCATTTTGGTGTTCAGATTCCCTGATTACACAGTGTCTAGGAAACCATCCTTTTTCTAACTCCACACCAACTTGAATTCCTGTGAAACATTAATTTTATTAGTGTATAAAGTTGAAAACAAAATAGTTTATTTACTCATACAGTGGAACCTTTCTATACTGGACCCTCAAAACAATCCTCTGAAGATATTGTAAACTATGATAAAGAGCTAAAACATTATTCAGTCAACCCATCACCTGATGAAAATAGGCAGTAGCAATCAAAACACAGAAGAGGGGAATTTTTGTTTTCAACTTGCACAGTCAAATATTTTTTTTGCCTGTTGTTGTGCTTGATTTTTTTTTCTGTAATGCTGTGCTCGAATGTTTTTGCCTAACCCCCTCCATCAAATATCTAATGATCCGTCCCTTCATATCCACAATGAATAATCTTTACAATTTTATTGTCAAAGAGCTACTATCAAAAGGTTAACATTTTGTATTAACATCTACTTACTACTGAGATGGCCCATTGTCTTCTCTCCATACATCCAATACCTGGAAAAACAAACAAACTACATTTTAAAACAATAAACGCAATAGACCTTTTCACGGTTATCATCCACAATTTCAGCCTCAATAGCATGTAATATATTCTTTACAATTTGACTACAGCTCGCAGTAGTTTCAGAAATGTACACATTACTATAGTATCAAACAATTGAAGCTAATAGAAACACTTCAAAATTAAAAGTCTGTAGTCTAATTCTAAAGAATATATTACATGCTATCAAGGTTGAGGTTGTTTGATGAAAATATCTATTTAACAAATTCACCTCAACTCACTTGGTGATTTTTGATGACATGAAATCTGGAGAATGAGGAGAGAGAACATCGTAATGTGTAGTTCCAGAAATTACCTGTATCCCCAACATGAAGGGAGTTTTTGCAGATTGCAGATTCCTATTAATTAATACAGTGGAACCCCTGTTAATCCGGCCACTGAAGGGACAGCCAAAAGTGGCTGTATTAACAGGGTGGCCGTATTAAGCGGGTACATTTTATAGAAAATGTACAGGCATGCATTTCGTTGGGACCTAAAAAACTGGCTGCAATAACAGGGTAGCCGTATTAAGCGGGTGGCCGTATCGCGGAGTTCCACTGTAGTTGTATGAGACGGAGTGTCTTACTTTCTCCATCTTGTCACTAGGATGATATCCTCCTTAGATACAGCCATTCTGTGTTCATCTGACCAAGGGGTCGATATACACGTCCAACAACCCTCCCTAAAGGCGATTACACTACCATTATAAGGCTTGATGACACGGTATGGCACCTACAGAAGAATGGGACATAACATTAAATCATATTTCCTTATATGGGTTGTTCTTAACTGTGTGCTTTTTTTGCATCGCTTCCAGTAAATAAAGTCATTATAATTATACAGGGGGCGTAAAGGGGGGGGGGGGGGGGGGGGGGAGATGTACCATACAAAAAAATTAACAAAAACTCCACAATTGCACCAAAATTTGTTAAAAACACAAAAACACAAAACCACAGATATAAATAAAAAAAAAAACGCAAAACGCACCAAAAATTAAGCAAAACTGCATCCCTGCAAACCCTTATTCTCCCCCTTATTATAACATGTGTAGTTATGAGTATTACTATTAACAATACCGTTCTGGTCCTTTTGAGTTCTTTCTGCCATAACTGTTCAATCTGGAAACAAATTCCATGCATGTATAATGTTATTACAAGTACTACAAGAACCATAGTATGTGGCAAACTAAGATACATTCATCATTGTCCACGTAAAGTAGAGATTAATACTACAACAAGTAATACACGATTCTCTGTTTATTTGTTAACAGCAGTTGTAATCATTTCAATTTTAAACTGACTGTAATGACCAGTGAACATGTAATAAGATTTATGAATTCAAATGTTCACAATAATATTCACAGTACAGTACAGTTTATTTTCTCTGTTGTTGACATAGTCAAGGAAGAGCCAGAGTGAATTGCTGGTGGATCACTTTGATGAACTCCTTTTTGGACTGCGTCAATCTCTTTGCCTTTGTCCATTGATGTTCCCAACAGCTGTCCAATCTTTACCCATGCATGGATCCCTGTAGTATCTCCTACTCGGCAAACAAGACCTTCTTTGTGATTGCAGTGTTGTCAGCTCTACATATGCGCAATTAATAATAGTATCAAGCATTTAGAGCGACCTTACGTGGTGTCATATGTCACTTGTTGTAGTGTTAATCTCTACTTTGTGTGTACTACATTAAACAGGTTCCCATTTAAATCTGTACTTTCCCATTTAAATCTGTACTTATGCAAATTGTGTTGATGTGTGCTAAACACACAGATCAACCAATCAGAGTATGTTATTTCTGAAGTGAACTTCTCTGATTGGTTGACCTGTGTGTTTAGCACACATCAACACAATTTGAATAAGTACAGATTTAAATGGGAAAGTACAGATTTAAATGGGAACCTGTTATTAATGACATTGGCTGTAGTTTCTACTTACTGTAAGTGTGTATTGAGTGCAGCCTGGTAGGACAGGCCATGTGATGCCATCCCCTTGGTAGTCACTACGGTGGAAAATAACCTGAACATGATATAGAGATATCCAGTCATGAAATATTCATACATGTACTCATTCATTTATTCACCCATTCATTCACCCATCCATCTAATATCCATCCATTTATTCATTCATTCAATCACCCATCCATTTTTTCATTTATCTATCCATTCATTCACCCATCCATTCGCCTATTCATTCACCATTTATTCATTCATTTACCCATCCATTTATATCTTTATTTATTTATCCACCCATTTATTCACCCATCCATTTGCCCATTCACTCACCATCTATTCATTCATTCACCCATCCATTTATATCTTTATTTATTTATCCACCCATTTATTCACCCATCCATTTGCCCATTCACTCACCATCTATTCATTCATTCACCCATCCATTTATATCTTTATTTATTTATCCACCCATTTATTCACCCATCCATTTGCCCATTCACTCACCATCTATTCATTCATTCACCCATCCATTTATATCTTTATTTATTTATCCACCCATTTATTCACCCATCCATTTGCCCATTCACTCACCATCTATTCATTCATACATTCCTTGAAACATCTGTTCATGACATTCAGTCAATCATTCATTCTGACTTTCAGTCATCATTCAGTTTATTGTTTCATTCATCCATTCATCCATTGTATCATTTAGTCATTCCTTCACCCATTTGGTACAGTGTATTTACATTGGCTGTGTACCTGTTTGAAATTTCCCTTCAATCCCAGGTTGTATGGGTAAACAAAGACTTCTCCACGAGGTCTAGGCCGATTAGCCTACACACAAACACAAACAAATAAATCAAATAATATTGTATTAGCAAAGAGAAACTAACTGCTGATCAAGGCGAGTTTTGAAGTGTCCTTATACAATGTGAAAACCCTTGACAACTTTCAGAATCAAACCCATTTATTAATTAGAAAAATAATGAGAGGACAGGTTTTATTGGATATAAAAATATATAAAAATCGGAGACAAAGGTGAGGACCTTTGCACTTAATAAAACGTGCCCTCTAGATTTTTGCATGACTTATCAAACTCCAACCTATATTTGATCTTTGTAAAAAAATAAAGAATGTATTATTTTTTCATTACAGAAATAAAATATTTTACTATCTGAGATTTTTCTTGACCAGTGTTTGGCATTGCTATTTTAGGCAGCAAAATTCATTATATTTAAATATATGAATTTATTCAAGAATAATTATTATGAATAAAAGAACAAGTTTCTAGTAAATAAATACAATTTAGAATAGATATAAGCAATTTAAATTTACGACTATTTAAGACTTACAATGTCATAAATTTATATTGAAAAAAAAAAAAAAAAAATGTGTCAATACCTTTTCTACTATCCATGATTCAATAGCTGTCTGGTTGACCTTTATTCCTTTAGACTATGGTATTTGAAATAATAAAAATTATTATGATATCATTAGATCAAACATAAACTGTTTAATAAATTACTATAAGGGTTTTCTGATTTAGCGACTTTGGTACAAATAGAACCAGATACTAATTAGCATATGTGCATCTTTACTGTTGTTAGAATTTCTAGGAGTTGCATGTGTTCAAAATATTACATTTTCAGAGTAAGAATAATAAAATAAGAACAATATTGCAAAAATAATGACAAATTAACACTGGTACTATTAGTGCCAAATCTGCCTTTGTGCCGGTAAATCGGAAAACCCTATTAGAAATCATACATTTTGATTGGATGAAGTGCTTGGCTACCCTAGAAACTAGAGGGTTTCTTGATCTAGTATTCGTATTTATCATTTGTACGTCTGTGTTCGTTATTTTCAAGAGAAACCCTCTAGCCAAACGAGTCTATTCTTTTGAATTCGCCGAGCCAATCAGAAGCGGAGGGTCGCTACGTGACCCCGACTTCTGATTGGTTTAAGTCTATGAAGATCTTTGATTGGATGAAAGCTGACAGCAAGATGTCAACAGGTTTGCCAAGTTTCCAAATATGGCTATAATTGGCGGTGTCAATCAAAACAGCATGGAAGTGAGATTCTAAGCTCTTTGGGCCAGGGGTTAGTCTCGTTGAATAACAAACTGTCAAATTTACAAACGCTAAAACAAACAATAAAGCAAGGAGAAAATAACCCCTGGTACCAAGGGTAGTGCTTGGCTTGCATGTTAAACAAATATGTCAATGCTTCATGTCCTGATTTTGTTCACAATTCTCTGGTCTTCTGACAATCTTTGTGTGCTAAAAACCACAAACAGCACGCACAGGCATTTTCTATTGCTTCATCATTTTTATGTATCTTTAGAATTGAGGCAAAGTTAAACTTGGGGCAATTTACAGTGGTTGCTCCATGCTGCTATTAACAATTTAGACCTTTTCATGGTTCGAATCAAACAACCTCAGCCTCGATAGCATGAAATGTATTTCTTAGAATTTGACTAAAGCTGTAGAATTTTAAACTGTTTCAATTGTTTGATAATGTGTGAATTTCCTAAATTATCACGAGCTGTAGCCAAATTCTAAAGCACATATTACACGCTATCGAGGCTAAGGTTGTGGAAGAGAACCTTGAAAAGGGGATACCCCATAACCATTACAGGGTCTTACACACAATGTTTCATGCTTGACCACTGTTTTTCCTAAAGGCCCGAGTAAACGGTTTCAACATTTACTTTAACACTCGTTCTATTTTGTTGAATGGCAACGTTTAAACGCTTTTAAACTCTTTCAACATTGTTGAAACGTGTTGAATCGATGTCGAATTGATTTTGAAAGAGTTTAAAAGCATTTAAATATTGCCATTTAACAAAATCAAAACAGATGTTGAAGCAAATGCTGAAACCGTTCGCCCGGGCCTTAATCAATATCTTACCTGATAAAATAATAATATTCCTACTGCTATGGTGACGCCAACAGCCAATCCAAAACAGAACATTAATACAATAACATGATAAACACCAAATTCAAAAAAGTCTCGTTCGCTGTGCCTTCTATAGCCACGATAGGCCCTAGGCTCTAATGCCTGTTGAAAGGAAAAATGATAATGAAAAATGAAAGACTTCAAATACGATACACAAAAAATGAATGTATGAATGTATGGATGAATGAATGGATGAATGGATGAATGAATGAATGGATGAATGAATGGATGAATGAATGAATGGATGAGTAATTGAATACACAAAAAATGAATAAATTAATGAATGGATGAATGAATGAATACACAAAAAATGAATAAATGTTTGAATGAATGAATGGATGAATGGAATTATTAAATAAATGAATGAATGCACAAAAAATGAATGCACAAAAAATGAATAAAAATAAAACAAGTAACTCACTGAATAAAGTTGATAATAAATACACAAAGCTAGTATAACAGCACAATGAATACATCCAGGAGGCACAAAGAACAGAAATAGGGTAAAACTTCTCATGTTCTTGTGCCCTACACAGTTGTTTATCCACGGACAGTGATGGTCCATCTTCATAACACATCTAGCGAATGAAAACAACATAATTATCATCAAATTGAAACTAGCTAGTAAACTATTATAGGCTGCGTCGTTGTTTGATATAAACGATAGGTAATAGAATGAAATTTGTAACACCATAAAAAATGTTAACTTAACTTTACTGACAGGGCTAAAGCTCCAAACGTCAGTAAAGTTAAGTTAACAATTTTTTATGGCACGTGTTACAAATTTCATTCTATTACCTATAATTATAATCAGTTGGTGAAACTGCATGAATCAGCAATCATTTACCTTGAGCATTTGCTGCAGTGGTGCGCTCTTGGTGCTTTGTAACCTTGACATACTGGACAGTATTGTAGACACTTTGCATCTTCTTGACTTAACTGCAATGCCAACAACAACCCTAAATTGTACATTCATCATCATCATTTCCTTCATAATTATTTTTATCAATTTTATTATTCACAAAATTGTTGTCATCAACTGTCAAGTGCTATGTATCATCACCATCAAAATATTATCATCACCAATCATCATCACAAATGACTATTATCATCTTCACCATTATTATGATCATTATGACCATCCTACCATAATCATAATACCAAATGGAAATCATCATCATCACCAGATCATTATGTTCATAATAACAAACATACACTATCATATGATTATAACCATCATAACCACAATAATCATCATCATCATCATTACCATCACTATCATCATCATCATTACCATCATCATAATTACCATAACCATATAACCATCATCACCATCATTGTTACCATCACTATCATCATCACTAATGATCAACATCATCAAAATAGTATTATCATAATCATAATCATGATCACCAATCATCATCACAAATGACTATTATCATCATCTTCACTATTATCATCACCATTATTATGATCATGAATGATTAAAACCATCCTACCACCATCATAATACCAAAAGGCAAATGACAATCATCATCACCAGATCATTATTATGTTCATAATAACAAACATACATTATCATTATCACATTATTACATATCATTATTATGATTATAACCATCATAACCACGTCAATAATCATCATCATCATTACCATCACTATCATCATCATCACCATCACTATCATCATCATCACCATCACTATCATCATCATCATCATTACCATCACTATCATCATCATCATTATCACCATCACTATCATCATCATCATCACCATCATCATCATCATCACTATCATCATCATCATCACCATCACTATCATCATCATCATCATTATCATTACCATCACTATCATCATCATAATCATTACCATCACTATCATCATCATTACAATCATCATCATAATTACCATAATCATCATCACCATCATCATTACCATCATTACCATCACTATCATCATCACTATTGATCAACATCATCATCACTGTCATGTTCAAATGTCATCATCATCATCATTGCCATCATGTTCATCATCATTGCCATTATATTCATTATCATCGTCATCATGTTCATCATCATCATTGTCGTCATGTTCATCATCATCATTGCCGTCATGCTCATCATCATCATCTGTCATATTCAAATACTTTCCACTTACAGGTTTCCAGTTGACTGGTACATAACCAGGACCAATCCAGATAGCTTTAAGAAAATACTGTACAATCAACACCATCCATGTAAGATAGACACACAGTTGTAGAAAACCAAGTAGTGATTCCCACGGCGGACAGACATACGGCATACAGTATAGGCCACTTATAAATAGTGTACTTATAATTGTCAAGGCTACTATAGGCCCCCAGTGACATACTCCTCTGGCCATTGGAGATTTTGTACTTAGTATTGCATTATGAGTATCTGTGATGAAATAATATTATTTATGAATAATAAAATAGTAAAGTTAAGTCAACATTTTTTATTTAACTTTCATTTTATTACCTATCGTTTAAATCAAACACTGAAGCAGCCTATACTAGTTTACTCGATAGTTACCATTTAAAGTATGAATCATTCAGAAAGAAACTAAAATAGTCCTTTCCACAGTTCTTGTTGATCAACCTCAGCCCTGATAGCATGTGATTCATTCTTTACAATTTGACTACAGCCTGTGGTAGTTTAAGGAATGTACGTGCATTATCAAGCAATTGAAACACTTATAAAATCCAGGGTCCTTAATTAAATTCTAAAGAGTAGGTAATATAATGGAATTTGTAACACTGTAAAATATGTTGACTCAACTTTACTGACGTTTCGAGCTTTAGTTGTTGGAGTAAAAGAGTTAGAAAAAAACTAAAAAATATATTACATGCTATATACGGAGGCTGAGGTTGATCAACGAGAATTGTGAAAAGGACTTATAGCTTTAATTGGAAGATGAAATTACTGACATCCTTTGTCATACAATCAAACTCTCCCAGATCATCCCGAAGTCTAAAGCTTTCTCATGTAATTTTCTGGTCTCCAGGTTAAGACTGGAAATATCCTGGTTTTGGAAGGAAAAAGGAAAAATCTCCTGGTTCCAGAAATTAAATCAGTGGATCTCGCTTATGCAAAGGTTGTTAAGTGCTGAAGATCGGCCTGGTATAATATTTTGGTTTTGGTTCAGCGCTCACAGAAGTATTCCACAAAGAATCTATGGAGAATCAATATAATTGGACCAAAAGAGCTGTCCATATTACATAAGGAGGGGTCTGTAATATAGACAATGTACAATCTAAAATAGATGCATCTAAAATACCTAAGCAAACATTACAATGACGTTTTATCATTCTGGATGTTTGAAAATAGGCAAAATCAAATGAGAAATACCGCCGATACAAACTATTATATAACGAACGCTTCGACAAAATAAAACTTTGAATAAAGGGAGGCAATCCAACTCAAGCCCGAAAATTACATTACAAAATAAAGTGGACCTATTTTCAGCGCGGAGTTTGCGCAACTTACCTTCTGTTAAATAAGCAATACACCCCAGTACTTGATAAATTGTAGGCAAAATAAGGTTCCGCTCTAAATCTCTCGTAAACTGAATCAAGTCACCGCCATTTTTGTTGTGAAAACTTCGAAGTGAAACTTGGGTAATAAAGAGGACTGGACACCATAACCTGTAACGCCTGGCGGAAAATTACTTTCGACAAAAATCCAAGATGGCGCCCGTACGCGACACGCGGAGAATTGCAGGCCCAGAAATCAGCCAACCAGTTGTAAACAGGCTAAAGAAAGCTACTGAAGATCCTTTGGTAATTGAGGTTTTTGATTTGATGATAAGCTAGTCAGCTGCGTTAATCTTTCTAAGGATAAAAATGGAGTAAATATGTAGGATAACAATGGTTGAATTAATGTGGAATGCGTCAAGTTTCTAAGGAAACAATTAGAGTAAAAATATACGATAACTAGTGGTTAAACTAGTGTGGACTGTGTCGGTGTTTGTAACGAACAGTAAGAGTAAAGATGTACGATAACTTGCGGTTAAACTAGTGTGGACTGCATCAAGTTTCCAAGGAAACAATTAGAGTAAAAATGTACGATTAACTTAGTAATATTTTGAGTAGTCTTAATAAAAATAAGCATGTTTTTTTCGTCAGGTGAATAAAAATGGTCTGAGAGTTGATGGTAGAACGGCTGATGGATTACGCCCAATTTGTAAGTATGACTGCCATATCATTCATTATAATCGTCATCACCATTACCATAATTATTATCATCATCATCATCATCTTTTATTTTTATCACATTTACCACAACCATTATAAGCATCATCATCTACATCATCATCTTTGTTGTTATCACTATCATTATCATTATCACTGTCATCATCATCATCATCAACAAAATCATTATCATCCTCATCATCTACCTCACCATCATAATCATCTCCATCATCATCATCATAACTATCACCATCATTGTCATCATCATCATCGTCTACCTCACCATCATCATAATAATCTCCATCAACAACATCAGTATCACCATCATCGTCATTGTCATCTTCATCATCTATCTCAACATCATTATGATAAAGAGTGGTAAATTATGTCAGTGAAGGCACAATTAATTATCATAAGATATTTAAATTTAAATTATTTTATTTTATGTCAGTCTTGAGAGCTGGTTTAGTGAGTCAAGCAAAAGGATCAGCATACCTTGAAACACAAAATACTAAAATCATTTGTGCAGTGTATCCTTGAAAAATGTAGAAACTCCTTTTTTATATTTTTCACTTCTCTAATCCTTTTTATTTTCCCTATTCTTTCACTTTCATTTATTTCTTTGTGTTCCTTTTACCATTTGCTATTATGCCTATTTAGTTCTCTTCTGTTCTCTTTACTTCTTGAACTTCCCTTTCTCTTCTGTTCCATTTTCCTTTCCTTTTCTCCCCTCTTCTTCTTTCCTTCCATTCTCTTCTCTTCCATTCCATTTTCCTTTTCTCCCCTCTTCTTCTTTCCTTCCATTCTCTTCCACTCCATTTCCCTTTTCAATACTCTTCTTTCCTTCTAAGTTTTTTCTTTGTTTTTCCCTTTGTTTTATTTTCTTCCCATTACTCCCTTTTTCAATATGTCAAATACACTTTGCATCAGTTCTTGACTAAGAATATAGTTATGGACCACGTGAAGCTCCTAGAAGACAGGAATTCAGTATGAAGGTATTAATATCTTCATAATCATATATATATATAATACGCTAAGCGAAAAATGTCCGCATCTTATAATTCCAATAAACCCGCCCACTGTGCATCCAAACGAATTCCACAAATGCTAAGAACAGGTAATTTTGGGTGCAATAGTGGGTAAATTGGAATGAGAAATTAAATGCTTGCAAAACTAGAAATCAAAGTTGTCTCGCAGCGATCTCACCTCGGCCGCCATCTTGGATTATCATTGACACAGGGAGACCAATCATTACAAAAACTGCCCAAGTGTTAGGAAAAGTAGTGAATTTTTCATGGGTACCCCAACTAGTAATTATTATGATAAAAAGCCTGATACTCGTAAAGGATGAAAATAGCTACCATTCAATACACTCAAATCATGGTTTTGGGGGGGGCACGGCCCTGTGTTTCATGGTCATTGAAGCAATTAGGAAAATGTCTGTTAAGGTTGGCAAGTTTTGTGTACTAGTCTTATGCTTTGATGTGTTTTTCAGGGCCGACTGACATGTGAGTTCAAATATGCACCTTTCTCATGTAAACAAAGAAGAGGGCATATGCAGGTGAGCTATTGTACTTAGGTACTGATCCAGGTCATATGGGGGAAGTGAGTTTATGTACTATATACAATATGAGTGGCCATTCTGTATGAGATATACAGTGGCGAGTCGCAGACGAGCCACTGTATATCCCATACAGATCGGACACAAATATTGTATAGTACTTATGAAACTCCAACATTAGTTCTTTAATATTTTACTAAAATTGTCAAGATAAAAGTAAATCTGGTCGAGAAAATTCAAGTTAAAACTTATGCAAATCAGGACGAATCTGTATCGGATATACAACCTCCGTCACGGACGTGAATTCTTTTGTCAATTGCTCATTAATTATTCATGAATTTTATAAGAAGATTTACAACACTCGTCATGGTCATGGTTTCTTTTGAAAATGACTCATTAATTATTCATGAGTTTTTTATTGTACACATGCTTGGCATCATCAAAGCAAAAATCATTGCTTAGCGACTAACAAATTGTGAGTTTTAAGGTTACTGTGAACCTTTAAGCCAAAAATTTGCCTGATTTTTTTTTATTTAAAGATTATAACATTTATAACATAAACTTTTGATTATTGAAACAAAAAAATCATAATGTTGCATACTTCCAGAGATATTAAAATAAATTGGTTTTTATGGAAAACAAATTTACTTGAAAAGTGACATTATAATCCTATAATCCTATTATTGCTTGGTTCGTTATGAGATATCATGTTGCATTACTTTTCTAAATTTCTTCATAATTTTAGATGTTTCTTGATTTACTTGCTTTACTATTTGATTTAATCTTATTTTTGTTCGCCATGTTTACCGCTTTGTGCTGTAAAAAGTATTTTATGAGCGTTTGTTATCTGATTTATAAAAAAGGTCCCGCAGAGTATTACCAAAACAAAACAGGAAACCACGATCTCTATTGGTTGATTTGTGACCTTTAAGTGACCTCGCTGACAGATAGATGAAGTGGGTGTCAATGTTTACAAAACTTTCAAAGCTCGAATTCTAGCTTTTAATTTTGCGCATACTAGTCAACTTTACAAGGATAACCTCAAATTACGGTCCGAAAATCTTCGAAATTAGCGCAAACACTACTCAACTCATCAAAATTAAAACCGTGTGAGCGTTTATCGATTGATAGCGTGGTTTTTTATTTATGAAGTCGAATATTAACTAAACATTGAATATTTACGTTTCGTTACTTAGCTCTAAATAACTTCTAAACTAAGTAAAATATTGAGAAACGCTTACACGGTCTCAGAGAACAATATATGCTGACAAACATTATGCATTAAAATTCAGCAAAAGACAGATAGTTTTTCCAGGTTATCCTTTTAAACAAAGACACCCGATTTCACTTAGAGTCTTTCTCACGCACTACAAATTAATTTTTTACAGAAAAAAACTGCATAGACGTATTCTTTGTTTATTAAGCTTTAAAATGATGTGTAATGTCATAAAATATTATTTAACGCGACGCGAAAATAATTTTTTAACGAAAAGTACTTGCGAAGGTTCACAGTAACCTTAAGTAATGATGTGTGTAACAATAGCAACCTCCCCAAATAAGAATGTCTTAGTTTTCAGACTGAAAGTATATCAGCCTATAGGTAACACATTTTAAAAATAAAATGTGCAAAAACTCTGTTTTGGAACAAAGTTTCTTTTGTACTTAAAGATTTCTTCAAATCATAAACATTAGCCAAAAGATGTTTACAATTCGATATATTCCCCACATATAAATTTTGATATATACAGGCTTAGGAAATCTTAGATGAAAAGGCAATTAGATATCAAATAAAATATTAAAAAATTCCGCTTAGTTTTGAAATTATTGCAGATTTTCATGTTTTAACCAATGAGATGGACAGATTAGACAATACACAATTAGCACCTTTCTGCATTCCATTGCTGTTTGCCTGCCTCGTTCTTACACACATCATTACTTAATTTGATATTTGTGTGTTTTTCTGATCTTTCAATCAGTTTGAATGAGGAGTTCACCTTAAGTTAACCACTGCAATGGCTTTGTGAGTTGGTGCACAATTCAGGCTCAACCTCCAAACTAATAATTGATGGAACGGGAAAACCCAACATCAAATTGAAATTCAAAATATGCTTGTCACAATGCAGCATTTTTTGCTGACAGTAATTCCTTCCAATGTTTCACTATTTTCTACTTTATTTCTGGACGATTTTCAGAAACAGATGACAGTATAAATTATTATGATATAAGGCAGGAAATAAATTATTATATTTTAAGACAGGAAGTAAATTATATAATTATTGTGTTTTCTACAGGATTCAGAAGAAAAGGGAAATTCTCTTTTGGTTGTTGAAGCACTTGAGCCTGCAGTATTTTTGGTAAGCACATTCCATTCTTAAGTTGCATATTTTTTTACTCATAGACCAATAAACTAGTAGAGTGCATATCATAAATCCAAGACTGCTAACTATTTTTTAGTTTGGGTTTACAATAATCTACCTAGTAACTGTTTACTCAGCGTAGTGCCCCTATGGAAAATAGACTGAATACTGTAATAATTTTTCTGTAATTATTATTACAAATTTTGGTTACATTTTGATTTGTAATATTTTTAACTTTTTGCTGTTCACAGGATCGATTTCCAAAGTCGCAAGTCGATATTTATATCACAGTTCTGGAAAATGATGGAAGTGGTAAGCCAACATATGATATAGACAAGTATGCACTTATTTTTAATTAAGATGTTGAAGCTGCGAATTGAATGGTGTACGGTAATATTTACTTAAAGTGCACCTGACGCCTTTCATGATATTTTGCAAATCTGTTGTACATGAGGTGTATAATAAGTGTACTTATTTTTTCTTGATGTCGACCTCTCCTTTCTATATAAATACATTATCATTACATTATCATTATCATATAAACATTTGAAATATGAAAATGAAGTGACATCTTCACCTTCCTATGCAAATTGCCCATTTGAGACCATGTGACATTCCCTTGAGAATTGTTCTTTTATGATGTACATGTGAAGGAATGAACTTCAAAGGGCTGCATTACATGATCTGGAATGGGTAATGAAAACAAAATGGGACAAGCAAGGAACATAAAGAGATCTGCTTTTCTGGATTACTAAGCACAGCTCTATAAATAATTTATTAGTTTTTTTTTTTTCACCAAGTCTAAACTGCCAGGGCTGGCATTTTCCAGTGAACTTATTTTCTGTGAACTACAGTTATTAATATTCGGTACAGTAATAGCCCACGTATAGGAACCTGGGTTTTAAGAACCTGTTAGGCTATAATATCCTTATAAGAACCTATTTAGGCTAAATTGAAAAATTCAGGTTCTTATATGTGGGCTATTACTGTACTGTAAGAGGTATTGGCAACATTTTTTTGAAATGAGTGTATACTACAATTGTATAACTTTTGTCAATATAATTTTTGTGTGTTAACATTATATAATTTTTGTCAGTGTCAGTTCATTGTATATTTTTGTGTTTCAGCTCTGTCAGCAGGAATTGTCTGTGCTTCTGTTGCACTTGCTGATGCAGGCATTGAGATGCAAGATCTGGTCACAGCTTGTACTCTTGTAAGTGTGTTAATTTGATATATTCAATATTTTATAGATTTTTAAATCTTATTATAATTATCATCATCATTATCAGTAGCACCAATATTATGGTCATCATCATCATCATCATCATCATCATCATCATTAGGATCACCATTATTGTGGTCATCATTATCATCATCATCATCATCATCAGCACCACCACCATGATAATGGTCATCATCATCAGCAGCAGCAGCACCATTATAATGGTCATCATTATTATCATCATCAGCAGCAGCACCATTATTGTGGTCATCATTATTATCATCATCATCAGCAGCAGCACCACCACCATAATAATGGTCATCATCATCATCATCAGCAGCAGCACCACCATAATAATGGTCATCATCATCATCATCAGCAGCACCACCATAATAATGGTCATCATCATCATCAGCAGCAGCAACACCATAATAATGGTCATCATCATCATCATCAGCACCATAATAATGGTCATCATCATCATCATCAGCAGCAGCACCATAATAATGGTCATCATCATCATTATCATCATTCTCATTGTTCATAATCATCACTATTATCCTCACCACAATCATGCTATGCATGTAACTACACCCTTTCCGAGAAACTTTGTCTCCCATGAAATGAAAAGCCTACCAAGCTAGTAGCACAGGGGACTATTGGTAACCTATGTAAATTTTATTAGGACACAGGGATTTCATTGCCACATTGCTACAATAGTTGTCAATTTGTTATTGAAAAATGGTCATTTTGACAAGTTTTATCAAACAACAAGTGCACATTTAGTTTCTGAATTGATCCATGATCCTTTGCGCCACTAGCTTCTTTGCTTTTCGACGGGTGGCAAAATTTCTCGGAAAGGGTGTATAACCATAACGAACAAGATCTTTTTTAACTATTTATTAATGATAACATATTATCTAATTGAAATAGGCCCAGACGGAAAAGGAATCAATACTTGATCCAAATATCCTTGAGGTGAGAAAGTGAACAGTTCATCAGAAAAAAATATTCACTGTCAAATTTGTTATACCAATAATAATAAAACTACAAATTTTCAAACAGAAGTTTTTTTCATAAAGAAATGTATTGTGGCCAGGCAGTGCATGCAATCGAGCTAATAGAGGGTATTCGTATAACCCACTTTTAAAATGCAAATGACAATTGTGTAAAATAATATGCTAATTAGGTGTGTGTGTTATGAAATGCTTCAGTGAGTTGCACTCTCAGATTCAAATAATAACATAATAAAAACAAGAAAATAATAACAAGATTCAATTCATTTATGCAAATTTCAAAACAAGTTAAAATAAAGTTTGGAAGAATAAATCGAGCCTTCCAACCTCGATAGGAACGCTTCAGTAGGTTTGGCTGTAAAACAATATAGCAAAAACATTTGAATTTACTCTGAATTGAGGCTATCCCTGTATAATGTGCCTTTTGTGATAGATAACATGAAACTGGTCTATTGTCGATATGACAAATTTGACAGTAAAATATTTTCCACAATAATCCCAATATTTGATAGCGTCATGGTAGTGCGATAAGGGTACTTTATTTTGATGTTGTTTTCTATTGTATTGAATCATTGTCTATTGTTTCAGTTAAGTTCTAATCAGGTCAAAGGCAGTATGATGGTTGCTTTATTACCGTCAGTAAACCTAATCTCAGGACTTATTCAAGAAGGAGAAATGACGAAAGATAACTGTGAAAAAGTAAGGAAACTAAGACCGATGTGGAATGACAAAAAATGTCACCACTTTTTGAAATGATTTTAAAATTAGTAAGAGTTGTTATTTAAGGCTTCCCACAATCCTTTTAGTGCTTGACTAGTCTACTTTCAAGTCTATAGGTGGATGCACAGTGATGTATTCTGTTATGGTTTTGCAAACCAACCATTGTTATCAGAACAAAGAAAATTAAAAAATCTATTGTTAAAATGGTTGGCAAATTAGCATCACAATACCAACACTTGTAAACACTGCCCACCTATTAGAAGTATACACCTATTTCAAAAATCTTTGTCGCAGCCGAAGCTACAGTCCACACTCTAAAGCCTGCAAAGGATGTCGGTTATATGGACATAATTTGTGATTTATTACACGTTTTTAACGAAATATTTATATTTATATCTACCACAACAACAACTTGTTATGGTCATATAACACAAACACGTACAACCAAAATATGCTTTGAAAATAAATCGTTAACAAGAGAAGAAATACCAACATCCTTTGCAGGCTTCAGAGAGTGAATTGTGGCTTTGTTTGCGACAACGAATTTTGAAAAAGGTGTATACAAACACCCAAAGTTTTGACATTTTGCCCAGTTGTTACAAAAAGATTGAAGTTTTTAATGGTGTGTCTTTTGTTTACATTGAAGTTACCATAGCAACAAAACAATGACATCCCTGTTAACATGTGTTTTTATTTCAGGCTGTGAACAGCTGTATTGATGGCTGTGCAAGAATATATCCAGTAATGCAAGACACACTTGTAAAAAATGTGAAACATACCTTCTTATCTAAAGAAACAACATGAACATAAACTACCATCATATGTGCACTCGGCATGAGAAAAGATTCCATAGATGAATCACAGGCAGCCCAAGTATTCTCGATCCCTTTGAGGATTTTTTTAATGGTAATAAAGTTATTTTTAACCGCGCGCCAAGCGATATTTTGTTAATCATTGAGCACACGGGTGTGGTTCCTGTGGTGTATTTGTTTGAATGCGCGCGGATGGGATTCCTGTTGCTTTTTGCAAGCAATTTTTCGGTCGCATGGAATCGCACGTACAACAGAAAAATCGAAGAAAGTAGTATCTTGATACCTCCCTCTTCAACACTGCGCGACTTTGTCGAATGACATACAGCTCAATATGTATCTCGCTTGGCACGCGGTTAAAAATAACTTTATTGTCATTAAAAAAAATCCTCAAAGAGAATAGTTGGGCTGCCTGTGGATGAATTGCAAAATCATTATTTTTAAATACCTAGGGACATGAGACAATTTTACAAGTGTCAAATTCAGCCTTCTGCTCTTACCATCTTAGCTGAAAAGAAATGTTGAAATTTCCAAATTTCCTGAAAGACCTTTACATTGCAAAGGCCAACCATTAAACTGCAAATAGTTGTAATATATCTATATGTAAAAAGAAAGATCTCTAGGGAAAGTCTACAATTCTTATTTCTATAAAAACTTTGGACATTATAAATAAAACTTTTGCAACATTTTTAAAAGTGAAATTCATCCTCTTTGACCCCAACCAGTTCTTAGCTGCAATGGTTTCCAGCTTGAAATACCTGTACATCGCAAAGGTCAACCATTGAATAATGGAAAGGGGTTGATAAACAGAAGCCTGTTTACTTCTGGAAAGCATAGATAGAATTTGAGGTTTTCAGTCTGAAATGTCTGTACATTGTGAAGGCTGCCCTCAGCAATGTTGAGGTTTCCAGTCTGAAATACCTGTACATTGTGAAGGCTGCCCTCAGCAATGTTGAGGTTTCCAGTCTGAAATGACTACACATTGTGAAGGCCTCTAAAGCAATGTTGAAGTTTCCAGTCTGAAATGCCTGTACATTGTGAAGGCTGTCTCAGCAATGTTGAGGTTTCCAGTGTGAAATACCTGTACATTGTGAAGGCTGTCTCAGCAATGTTGAGGTTTCCAGTCTAAAATGCCTGTACATCAAGTTAATAAAACAATTCATTTACAGGAAAACTTGATTTTATTTTACTCCATTTTTGTTTAATATAGATATAACATGTTTCTAAGGATATTTATTTCAAACAAATAGTTCATGTTCATCTCTTGAAAAGTCCAAGCAATTTACATGCATCCAGGACAAAATGAATGTACAAAGTTTAACTATAAAGAGGGGGCGTAAGGGTTTGCGGTGATGCGGTTTTCACGTGAAAGTACGGTTTTACGTGTTTTTTTTTTATTCTTAACTGCGGTTTTGCGGTGTCGCAAATCTTGCGGTTTCTAGCAAATTTTGGTGCAATTGTGTGGTTTTTGTCGATTTTTTTGTGCGGTTTTGCGGTTTCCAATACCCCCTTACGCCCCCCCTCTATAAAACATTGTTATCTTTAATTTTTAAAACCAGTTATTAGTATAGGAAATCGCACAATCTTGAGTACAATTCGTAATTTATAGGTATGAGTGATGTTTTGAAAGTTTTCAAAATTGGACAAGCCAATTGTACGAAAAGATTGTCCGATTTTTTATTTATAATATACTGAAAAACTAATTGGTACTCTGCAGAGTACGATTTACGATTTAATTGTACTACCCCTCAAATTAGAATTGAGTAGTTTTATACAGCATGTTATAAGTTTACTAATTAAATAAATTGGATAAATTTCAACAAGACATTGGCATCATTTTACTACAATTACCAGAATTTTAAACATAAGTTTTACAAAATTTAAAGAGAATGTTACCGCAGTAAGCACAAATGATGTGCTAACGATGTCCCAAAGCTCCAATTTCAAAGTTATATAGCTGATATTTGTAAAGAATGTTTAGTTTAAGCAAAAGCCAGGCATTCATTTTGTTGCTCTTTCTTTTTTGATTGGCAAGGTCACATGACCAGTTCCTGCAAAAGGCCTAGTGACCACCCCTCTTCTTTCACATAACCACAATGCCTTCTGTTTTTTTTTTGTTCATTTTTTGGGGGGGGGGGGGGGGGGGGGAGGGGGAGATATTGTTATTCAAATTTGATTAATTGGAATTACAATTGGCCATGTTCTAAATGAGAAGGGACTAGGAGAGAACTGGGTACTAGTTTCTAGAATTAATGCAATTAATAAATAAACTACATAACATGAAAAAGCACATCAAAATAAATATACTATATCACAAACTTAACTCTGCAATCTTGTATATTTTGATGTGCTCTTTCATTCTATGGGCTATATTTCTTAATTGCATTAAATCTAGAAACTAGTACCAGTCCCCTTCCCATTTAGAACATGGCCAATAGCTATCCCAAAAACAGAAGGCATTCTGGTTATTGTGAAAGTAGAGAATTGACATAGATGATTTGCCAAAGAAGAAAGAACACAAAGCATTCTGGTACCTATGATGATGCCAAAACTCAAAATGGTCTACTGACCAGGAAAAAAATATATATTAAACATATAAAAAAACCTTTCAGATGTGGGATTCCTGTGGTAGACTCTTGTTACCACAGGGAGCCCAAACATGTTTTTATGCTATATTAATTTTGTTAATTAGAAATAGTCCCTTATATAATTATGTACATTATCTCATTTAACTACTTAATGTGCAAATAAGTATGGTAAGCATTTATTTTCTTTAGGGTAATCACATTTCACCTATGGAAAAATACAACATTTTAATAGAGCGCAAACACTATATATCAAATCAAATATCAAACACGAAGGAGACAATACCTGTTTTTAACATTACTTGTCTTTGATAGTGACTAGTAGTCATGAAATAGAACTATTGTTTATTTAATGGTAATTTTACTTTATTTATTTCACGGTTTATATGATTGCACTCTATAGAAATCAGTTCAGCAACACAACACAAGTTTGAAGCAATCGTTCTGCATAACTAGAAAGGTCTGTTTACACTAGCAATTTTGTTGCACAATATGAACAGGGATTCCAATGGCAATTTTAGCACAACTTCAATGACACAACTTCAATGACACAACTTTGAACATGCTCAAAATTTAGTGCAACTTGCTGAGATTTTTCAATGGTCTAACTGTTGAACATACTCAAACTCATTACGAAAAAGCTGCAACAAAATTGCTTTGAAATCGCTGCTCCTAACGTGACAAAACTACTAGACAGTGTAAAGGGGCCTTTAAAGTTTCTATAATTAACTATATTATATATGTTCCAAAGATAATTGATCATAATGTTTTATACACGTAAAAATTATAACTTGAAGTTCATAGAATAACATTCTAGACAAATTACTTTGTACTTTTAATATGAACAGAATTAATCTTGGTAATACTTCAGTAACAGAGTGAAAAATCCAAAAGATTATCTTTTTTATGAACAAATTGATATATGGTGGCCAATTTGAATGACTTAATTAAAACAGGTTCCCATTTAAATCTGTACTTTCCCATATCAATCTGTACTTATGCAAATTGTGTTGATGTGTGCTATTAAAACACACAGTTCAGCCAATCAGAGAAGTTCACTTCAGAAATAATATACTCTGATTGGTTGATCTGTGTGTTTAGCACACATCAACACAATTTGCATAAGTACAGATTTAAATGGGAAAGTACAGATTTAAATGGGAACCTATTCTTAATATTCAGTGTACATGTAAGAGAGGTGAATATGTCAAGAACAATAATTATTCCAAGTGGTTACCTTGGATTTTGTATTAATTTTATCTCTTCTTTCGCTGAATGTTTCCCTATTTTGTTTGGGTCAGTCAGCACCAAATCTAAACATCATTTAGGATTGGTTTAAAAAACAATAGAGTCTTTCCAAACAATTGCCCTAAACCTAGCCAAACAATACTGGTACTGTGTTAAGGGGCCAACAAAAATGCAGCAGCTTTGACTGGTGCAGGATTACTGTTTTGTTTTACTCTCTTCACCATAGACAGTTAATGTTATTAACATTAATTGTCCACCAAAAAAACCACTAACACTAAAAGAAATATCACGTGACACCACATAAAGCCTCGGTCAAACGGCAATGATAGTTCATGATAGTTCCAACTATCATGGACATGGACTATCATAGAGTTTGAACATGTTCAAATTTCACATGATAGTTGATAGTTTTTTTTTGTCGACCGGGTGTACAGGATAGTTGATGATAGTTTTTTTTGTTGACTGGGTGTACAGGATAGTTGATGATAGTTGAGACGCCTTCAAATATCATCAACTATCATAGCCGTTTGACCTCCGCTTAAGTTCCCTCTAAATGCTTGATACTAGCATTAATTGTGAACATAGATTTCAAAATTCTTATTACATGTTCACTGTTAGTCATTAAACAGTTAAAAATTGAAATTCCAACTGCTGAAAACAAATAAACAAGGAATCACGTGCCACTGGTTGTAGTGTTAATATCTACTTAATGTTACAGTGCGAATCAAAAAAACTGTAGGCACCCAGAAATATTTTAGAGATCATTTATTGTTTGTTGAACAAGTCACAAACAACTCTAACTACAAAAAATTCATCATACTACACATCGGTCATACTTCTTGTGGTGATATAGTTGTTTCTGAGTTGTTCAACGAACAATAAACAAATTATTTCTAAGATATTTCTAGGTGCCCACGGTTTTTTGATTCGCACTGTAATGAGAAATTGAAATTGAAATTTCAACAACTGAAAACAAATAAACAAGGAATCACGTCAGTTGCTGTAATGTTAATATCTACTTTAAATGGATAATGTTAATGGCTGTATTTTACCCTTTCTGTATATTGAAAGCTCTTTTCCTTGACTCATTCCTCTGAGAGTGGTGGCGAATGGTACCCACAAAAATTAAAAGTCTCAGAAAAAATGGCCAAGTCTTGGAATCTCGCCCTGTGTATGCTTAGTCTCGGAGTCTTGTATTTCATTTGCTTTTTTGTTTCTGGGAGTCTCGATTTTTTATTCGATTTTGAGAAACGAAAATCTTGGTCTCGGATTTTTAAAATCAACTGAGTCTCAGTCTCGGAATTTAAAACGTAAGTGTCGGCGTCTCAGGTTTACCATTCGCCAACCCTTCTGAGGTCCCATAATAACAAATACCTATCAATGTATGTTTTTGTCTTCTGTTAAAAATTTTGCTGCCTTCTTTTCTTTGCTTCCATAGCATCAAGTATAGGCTGTCGTTTACTTTGATATCGTAGTCGTAGTTCTTCAATTTCTCTCTCCATTTCTACATCTAGTGACTGCATCCTTCGCATGAGTTCTTCAAAACTTGAACCTTTGAGCTGCAATGCATAGAGTTACTGACATTAAAACAATAATCATTTATCATCATCACAATCATCATCATCATCATCACCATATTACCATTATGATTATCAGCATCACCTTTATCAGCATAATCATTATCACAAAAAACACTATAATCACATCCACCATCATCATCACAACAATCATCATTGCCATCATCATATCACAAACATGATTATCAGCATCACCTTTATCTGTGTCTATTTATCTATTTATCAATCTTCACTTATTATTAACTTATTCTCATCATAATTATCATCGCCACCAGCACCATCATCACTATCATCATAAGCATCACAATCATCAACACCATCATTACCTACATCATCACCATCATCTTTACCACCATTTTCAACAAACATCACTATCATGATGATGATCTTTATCAACAACAACATTTTCATCATCACCATTACCATAATTATTATCCCCACCATCATCATCAATATCACCATCATCTTACATAAAATAGACTTACAAATCACCATCACCACCACCACCATCATCATCAATATCAATATCACCATTGATCATCTTACATAAAATAGACTTACAAATCACCACCACCATCACCATCATCATCAATATCACCATTGATCATCTTACATAAAATAGACTTACAAATTACCACCACCACCATCATCATCAATTATCAACATCACCATTAAACATCTTACATAAAATAGACTTACAAATCACCACCACCATCATCATCAATTATCACCATCATCTTACATAACATTATACTTACAAATCACCACCACCACCATCATCACCACCACCACCATCATCATCATCAATTATCACCATCATCTTACATAACATTATACTTACAAATCACCACCACCATCATCACCACCACCACCACCATCATCATCATCAATTATCACCATCATCTTACATAACATTATACTTACAAATCACCACCACCATCATCACCACCACCACCATCATCATCAATATCACCATCATCTTACATAACATTATACTTACAAATCACCACCACCACCATCATCACCACCACCACCACCATCATCATCAATTATCACCATCATCTTACATAACATTATACTTACAAATCACCACCACCACCACCATCATCATCATCATCAATTATCACCATCATCTTACATAACATTATACTTACAAATCACCACCACCATCATCACCACCACCACCATCATCATCAATATCACCATCATCTTACATAACATTATACTTACAAATCACCACCACCACCATCATCACCACCACCACCACCATCATCATCAATTATCACCATCATCTTACATAACATTATACTTACAAATCACCACCACCATCATCACCACCACCACCATCATCATCAATATCACCATCATCTTACATAACATTATACTTACAAAGGTAAAGTCTGGTGGTCCTGTTTTCTTGATTCTAAATGGATCTATGTATCCTTTTACTACTGTTGTGTCTTCTTCAGGTCCATTTGATTCACCACTACCCTGCCCACCCCCCTCAAATATCTTATCAAAATGATCCATGAATGATGGTCTGTAATCTTGCTTGGCATCTGAATCTAGACCTGTGGTAGAGAATTGAGTCATCATCATCTCTATTAGCATTAACAGCATCATCACCATTACACAAGGTTAGAATTTCATTTTTTTAGCCACATGATAAAAATATCTTGTACAGATGAGCTCTACAAGCTAAATGGGCCAGACACAATATAAAAAGCTTGAAAAGTGAACCTAGTCCTACACATGATTTGATATAAACAACATGGCAGCCAAGACGAACGCAAGGCCTAGTTTTCCTACTCTTTGCTCTTTATATATTGCTATTATAATAGCCTTTGATTTTCTGGAAATGTCAGATTGTCAATCACCAGAGATTATGTAAGACAATTTCATATTTTAAATCTGAATTTTAATGGTCATCATTTGTTCTACATACGTTTCATAGTAGAGTCGTCATCAGTATCATTATTAATAACCATAATACCATAATCATCATCATCATCATTTGTTCTACATACGTTTCATAGTAGAGTCGTCATCAGTATCATTATTAATAACCATGGTACCAAGATCAGATTCCAGTAAGGTACCAGCCTCGCTGTTCACTATCATCGTCCCATGGTCCATCGTACTATTATTCATTGTATCATCACCACTGCTAGTAGTTGTGCTACTATTGACTTTTACTAGTGTACTGGAATCAACTTCCACATAAGGCTCTAATTCTTCTTCCTAGTAAATATATAGCAATGGTATAGAGTTAAAAAAGTACTAGCGTACTGGAATCAACTTCCACATAAGACTCTAATTCTTCATCCTAGAAAAATAGCAGTGATATATCAAGGCTGAGGTTGGCAATCATTACATTTCAAGACAGGAAAGGGTTCAAAATTGATTCTTACTTCATTTACATCTGGCCTGCTACTCTCTTCATCCATAATAGTAAGTGCTTCTTGCACCATGTTAAGAAGAACGTTTGCGTTCTTGGCAGACTGGATATATGGGTGCTGAAAGTAAACAACAAGAATATTATTGGGTCAAAACATGGTATTTGGAATGTTACCTTTACCTGTATTTATTAAACTATAGAATATTTTACCATAATTGCATGTTAACATCACAGATACCTACCAGTACTACAGGCACATGAGAGTAAACAAATATACAAACATCTGGTCACAATAAAAAATGTCAAGTGTTACGGAGGGGAACAGAGAAACCAAAATACCGTGTTTTGACAATATTATAACAATTATTATAAACAGATTCCCATTTAAATCTGTACTTTCCCATTTAAATCTGTACTTATGCAAATTTTGTTGATGTGTGCTAAACACTCAGATCAACCAAACAGAGAAGTTCACTTCAGAAATAATATACTCTGATTGGTTGATCTGTGTGTTGAGCACACATCAACACAACTTGCATAAGGCCCCATTCGCACTAGCCTGCCAAAGTTTGTTTGGTTCAACCAAAATTCATACCAAAGTTTGTCTCAACCAAATTTTGGTTTGGAAACTGTATTCGCACTATAATATTAGGCCGATCGCAAAGGTCAACCAAGTGTCACTTGATAGGTACATTTAAGCGTCTCATTTTGGAGCACATTCAGCTATTTGACTACAGTATTAATTGTTATTGAAAAATAGAACATTTCCCCGTACAAATCACGAAAATACCACAGATTCATCTCTGTTCGATTGATCGAGTGTGTGCTTTTTGTTGACTTTGAAAACACACATTGAAGTGATAATTACCAAACCTGTCAAAATTGACATTTTTACAAAGTTTGGAGGCCTTTAGAGCAGGACAGCGGCGTATTTGAAGTTTGGTTGGCAGCGACAAATTTTGTCCCAACACAAAAATATCATTCGCACTGTTCCTACCTCGTCGATGACAGATTTTTTTGGTAAAACAAACAAAATTTGGTCTAGTGCGAATGGGGCCTAAGTACAGAATGATTTAAATGGGAAAGTACAGATTTAAATGGGAACCTGTTTATAATATCAATAGTCCTTTAACCAACTCTGAGGGTCTTCACTGATCATAAAACAATAGATGCAAGTTGAGGCCGAAGTTGCATAAATCTATGTAATCACCTAATAGTATTGCTTTATGATTAGCAAGGTGAATTTTATTGCAAGCAACAGAGCACAACTGATGATGCTCATCATTGTGATAGAATACACAATGACATTTTGTAATTTTGATCATTGATAATTATCATGAATTTAATTATTATGTTACTGTTAGTGATGATGATGATAATGGTATAATGGTGATGATGATGGTGATGATGATGGTGAATAAAGTGATAATTGTAGTCACTGTTAGTAGTAAAAGACATTTGTATGTCTAGTAAGTAATGATGCTGGTGGTGATAATGGTGATGATCATGATGATGATAATAATGATGATGATGATAATATTGATGATTATGAAATAATGATGATTATGACAATGATGATGATGATGATGGTTTTGATACTGATGAAGAGGATGATGTGGATGCTGTAAATGATGATACTGCTGCTGCTGATAATGATGCTGATAATGATGATGCTGATAATGATGATGATGCTAATGATAATAATAAGAAAGATGACGATGATAATAATGATGATGATGATAATGATGATGCTAATGATAATAATAAGAAAGATGATGATGATAATAATAATAATGATAGTTGTGGTGATTACCATGGTCTATCCAAATAATGATTACCTGTAGTAACTGGGAGGCAGTAGCTCGTTCTTCTGGGTTCTTTACCAGACATTGTGCTACAAAGTCTCTAAAGTCCTCTGACCATCTCTCTGGTTCTCTGAAAGTTGGTGGGGGCTTGGTTGGAATCATGAATATAGCCTGGTAAATAATAACAACAAACATTTATAAGACTACCCTGTCACTGTGGGGAACTCAGGGCTAAAAGTGTTGGTATGCTTGCCAGGAATTAAAAAAAAAACTTCTCTAAAAGAACAAACAAAAAAAGCAAAAGAAAATTAAAGCACTAGTTAAGAATTTTGAGAATTGAGAAATTTGGTATTTTCTTCAGCTATAGAAGTAAGCTGACTATATGCTTTCCTCTTACCATCAAAGCTCCATTTTATAAGTATTTAAAACTCATCAAAGTTACACAGAATGGAAAGTACTCTAAAGTCCTGAATAAAAGTATAGAGCAGAATAATAGTATAGAGTGGAAATATCCAAGTTAACCAATAAAAGTATAGAGCAGAATAATAGTATAGAGTGGAAATATCTAAGTTAACCAATAAAAGTATAGAGCAGAATAATAGTATAGAGTGGAAATATCTAAGTTAACCAATAAAAGTATAGAGCAGAATAATAGTATAGAGTGGAAATATCTAAGTTAACCAATAAAAGTATAGAGCAGAATAATAGTATAGAGTGGAAATATCTAAGTAAACCAATAAAAGTATAGAGCAGAATAATAGTATAGAGTGGAAATATCTAAGTTAACCAATAATAGTATAGAGCGGAATAATAGTATAGAGCGTGGAATAATAGTATAGAGTGGAAATATCCAAGTTAACCAATAAAAGTATAGAGCGATATAATAGTATAGAGTGATTTTTCCTCAATTTCCTCAAAAAAATAAAAATACATATACTTTATATTCAAGACTTCAAAGTAGTTAAAAAGAGTGGCAGATGCCAGCATTGCCAAGTCTCCCGAAGGCTACATGTATCTTATCAGTCAGAGAAGGGATGCCAGGGTAAAAATTAGCAATGATCATTGGGTCACTTCAGCTGTTGTTAAGTGCATGGCAAAATATACATAGAATTCTCCATTGTGGAAAGTAGTTAAAAGAAGTGGCAGTGGCCAGCATTGCCAAGTCTCCTACATGTATCTTATCAGTCAGAGAAGGGATGCCAGGGTAAAAATTAGCAATGATCATTGGGTCACTTCAGCTGTTGTTAAGTGCATGGCAAAATATACATAGAATTCTCCATTGTGGAAAGTAGTTAAAAGAAGTGGCAGTGGCCAGCATTGCCAAGTCTCCTACGTGTATCTTATCAGTCAGAGAAGGGATGCCAGGGTACAAATTAGCAATGATCATTGGGTCACTTCAGCTGTTGTTAAGTGCATGGCAAAACATGCAGGTGTAAAGTCACATGTAGATAATTCCCCATTGCAGTTGTTAGAGTCCATCTTTTGCAACCCATAAACCTTTGCAACCATAAAGCAGAAATGACACTATAGTGCAGGGCTCGAAATAGCTGCCTGCTTAATGGCTAAATGCCAGACAAAATGTAAGGTTTGGCAGGTAAAAAATAGTAATGAACTGCCAAATGGATAGAAATATTGCAGTCAAAATTGACTGAAAATCATCTTCACTGTCATCATCTTCACATGTGGCATGCCAAATGTTTTTCCCTATTTCCAGTCCTTGAAGTTTTTAATAGAGAAATTGTAGTCCAGATTTGCATACTACATTAACGTGCACTAACCTTTTTACATTTTTTTTGTGCTGAAGTTTCGGTAAAATACTGTGCACTGTGCAACTAATCAAAAAAAAGATCACTCACTCTCCTAATAAGTTGTTGACTCACTCTCATAGGATGAATGTCTGCATAAGGAGGTTTTCCCTCAGCCATTTCTATAGCAGTAATTCCTAGTGACCATATGTCAGCCAGACAGTCATATCCAACCTCCTGAATCACCTCAGGTGCCATCCAGAATGGTGTGCCGATCACTGTATTCCTCTTGGCCATTGTATCCTACAGATAGAAGCATTATAATCAACATAGAACATCAATATATGTGATGATAACAATGATAACAACAATGCTGATGATGATAATAATGATGATAATCAAATAATGATGATAACAAAAATGATGATGATAATTTTGTCAATTAGAATAATGCTGATGATGATAACGATGATAACAATAATGCTGATGATAATGATGGTGATGATGATCTAATAATTATGATGGTGATGATGATCTAATAATTATGATGACGATGATGATAAAAAAATGCTGCAGCTGATGATAATAATGTTGATTATAATAATGGTAATGATAATGATGATTACCTGATATATATGATGATGATGATTATTATAATAATAATAATAATAATAATAATAATAATAATAATAATAATAATAATAATAATAATGATGATGATGATGATAGTTAACAATCATGAGGATGATGATGATGACACCTGATCCTTACTCTGCATAAATTACTTTTCAAATCATCATCAACCTTGTCAATAATAATACTGCTAAATAAATGATAACATTTTATTACATACTGTTAGTTGTCCAGCTACACCAAAATCTGCCAGTTTTGCATGACCCTCTGTGTTTAAAAGAATGTTTCCTGCTTTGATATCTCTGCAAATAAAGTGTTGAAGAATAAATAATTAATTGATAGATCAATACTAAGTCTTTTTATTATTTGTCACAAACAGCTATTTTTCATTATCATCTTTATCATGATCATTGTATTTGTCATCGTTATCACTATTACTGTCACTATCGCCACAACCACAACCACACCAACCATCATCATTATAAAACCATGGCTCAACAGGACTCTATTCAAACTAGCAATGCTAAATTTGATATCCTGTCTAAATATTGATCAAAATAAATAAAAATTAATAAATTATTCTTAATCATCATCTTTGTTCACACCATCTTCATTGGTTCACCACTGACAGTACTAATTAAAGTGAGGATCATTACCTGTGTATTTTTCTTCTAAGATGTAAATATTCTAGTCCTTTTAAAGTGTATTTCATGACACATTTGATTTCATCTTCTGTTAACTAAATAATGAAACAAACAACAACATAACACCTCAGTCAAATTGTTGGAGAGCTGGAGAGCTATTTTGTTACCACAGGAAGCCCATACTCACTGTTTTCATTCTCAATTTCATCAAATCTGAAACAGAGCCTGCACCACAGTATTCCATAACAATCTAAAAGATAAATACAACAATCATTACTATTTATTCAAAATATATCTTTGTTCCTGATTGGTTGACACCCACTGGCAAATTCTTGGTGTTCTTCTAAGACCAAGCATTATTGATCCAATGATGACAGAGCTTCTGGTTTCAGTAACATAACTTTTTTTCCAAGGTAACTTAACTTAACGAACATAACTTTTTTTCCATAGGGTTGTTAACCCTATGCTCAACCCCCAACCTGGAGGACCAGGGAGTCACTCTGTATCTGGTCTTATGTGCCTTTGAGAGGCCATATGTGCCTTCCGGCACTCAGAGCAATGATTATGATGATGACAGAGCATGGGATAATTGAAAAATTATTGAACTTGTGATGTCAATGAAGAACAAGGAGGATGAATCTGCCGAGGCCAAACCTGAGGTATATAACACTCCAAGATCTGCCTAATTCTTCATAAGCCCACATCAATGTAATTGTTTTATTATTCATTTTTATGAAATAGTCAAACTTCCTTTCCTCTTATCAAAGTTGGTCCAAAATCATTTTCAGATTAACAAACAATATTGTTCACTTTTGTCAACTTTTTTTCATACATAACAGTTTTGAATGCTTACCCATAAGTCAGTGTTTTTGAAATAGCTTCCATAATACTTGACTACGTATGGACTACAAAAAGGCAACAAAATATTATTATATCACTGTCAACATTACCCTAAACATGTCTTCAACAAAGTATTTATGATGTGTGTATGAGCATGATCGTCGCGGACAAATAAGCAATTTATGCAATTGCAATTATAGAAGCCCGAAATTAAAAAAAAAAATTGGGACTTCAACGGGAGTATTTATGCTTATACTTCTAAGGCATATATATATATATCACCATGCGAATCAACACATTGTCTATAATAGTATTAGGGCATCCTATTTCCTGGGGGTCCTATGTGTAAAGTGAGGGGACGCATGTCAGATACAGTGGAACCCGTTAAAATTTTGTCTGCACCTAAAAAACTGGCAGCAATAATGGGGTGGCTGTATTAAGCGGGTGGCCGTAAGGCAGGGTTCCACTGTAGATGTTTCAATTTTTTTTTTTAAATTGTGAAATTTGAGAGTGAAATTTGAATTGCCAGCGCAAGAGAAAATTGCTAACCACAAATTTGCTGTTCATCAATTAATCATGAATTGATTACCATGCACGTCGATTATTATTAATCATCATCTGTTTCTATCAATTATTAGTCTATTTCATCGATATTTAATTTTGCCAATGATTAGAGGGCTCTATAATTTTGAACTAACAATGCTAAATTAGTTAATTTAAATAAATATAAATAAATAAATTATTCTGAGTACTTATGGGAATTGAAAAAGACAAAATCTTGAATAAAAAACTTGGGTACAAATCCAGTTACTATGTGATATGTACTAATAAATGTACAAAAGTTTAACAAATGTTTAAAACAACTTTTAACAAGCAAGTTTAATAAAACAATGCAACCATTAAAACAAACAATTAACAATCGATTCTTTCATTAAAAAATTCCTCGCATTATTCAACAATTAACCCAAAATAGTCATTACAAAAAAATTAAAAATTAATTTTTTTAAATTCATTTGAGATGGAGCGGTACTGAATTTTAATCTGGCTTCAAGTGTCAATCAAGATATTGAATCCTTAATAAATGAAATATAAATAGAGTTTTATATGGGGAAGTAAAAGACAGATTAACATGGCTTACCTGTCACATTGCTGCATAATACTTATTTCTTTGATAATTTCCTGCAAGTCTGTATCGACGGGAACTTGTTTTATAGCTAAAACCTGCCCGCTTTCCTTATGCATCGCCTTGTAAACGGATCCATAAGACCTTAAAAACAACATAAAACCAGTCAACAAGCTTGTTCTCGGATGGAGTGAATTTGAAAGCGAAAGATTTGAGGTTTTTAGATCACAGTATCCGAGTTTCTGTAAAGAAATTCACACCCTTGTTGGAGTCGACTTATTTTGAAAAATTCTTACCCTTCTCCTAACTTTTCCAAGACATCGAAAACTTCTTCAGGAGGTCGTGTAAGGCTCTCTTCACTTAGCTTACGAAGCTCGTTCCTGTGGTACAAGGAAGAAAACAAGATTTTCGGCTGTTTTAGTGAGTTCATTCACATGACACAAACTCCACGAAAAGGCAAAAGCAGGTCAAAATTTCGTCAGGAAAAGCACGAAATATACTTAAACTAACTCATCCAAAAACCGTAATTACCCTTTCGAGGACATGATTATACCAGCTTGGTTCCCTCCTAAGTAGTTCTATTCATTATTTGTAAAGAAAAGAGAGAAATTCCATACAAAATGTTCCAAGTAGAATAATGACTCTTCAGTACAATTTCGAAAGGCAGCGCATAAGCATCAACACACGGTGACATCATGAGCCTTCGATACTACAGCGGTATTTTAGCACTAGGGAGGGGAGGGTGGAAACAGGATGACTGAAACCCTTTTTGCAAAAATATAAACTTTTATTATAAAAATTGTTTCAAAAGCATTGAAATTACAAAGCAAGGATAATTTTCACAGCACCAGCTGCAAATATATTGTCATGTGACAGGAGTCCATTACATATATTTTAAAATGGTAAAAGGCAATCAGTCCAAAGTCCAAATGGAATTATGGGTATATCTATTTAAAAAAATATGATCATGTTCAAGACAGAAATGAACTATGGGTATATACCGGTATGCCTAACCACATGAAAGTCAAATTTGCTCCAACAACCCCCCCCCCCCCTCCCCGAGTAATTGTCTTATTTCTGATGATATCATTTTTGAGGCAACATCATTCTTGTGTTGGGGATCATTATTGATGAGATGTTTCAAATCCGAGTTGCTATATTCAATGGGGGTGTCAAAATCTGAGTGGAATTTCAAAAGCTGAGGCAGTCTCAGCAATTGAAATTTTCACAAGGATTTTTAAATCTCCATAGAATACAGTGACAAGGATTTGAAACTACAACACGGTTGATCTTTTGAAAATTAGCTGTCTTTGTTACGTTTGCAAAGTCAAGTCATTTTTGATGCATCCTCGGGAACCCAGGGGTATTCTTCTGTCGCTCGCTTCCACAACATATACCCCTGGGAACGTAGTCTGTTGGAGCTTGTTCCTGGAAGTCAAAATTCAAACTTATTTAACGACTTTCTTTGAATGGCTATCTTGATTTTCATTGGTCGACCTAATAAGGTCGACCAATCAGGAAAGAGCTGAATTTTGACTTCCGGAACAAGCTCCAACAGACTACGTTCCCAGGGGTATATGTTGTGGAAGCGAGAAACGAGCGACAGAAGAATACCCCTGGGTTCCCGAGGATGTTTTTGATGGAGTTTCAAAGTATGGCACTGGTAGAAATATGCCCGGGGGGGACTCCCTTATAAAAGGGGGTGGTGGTCCTTGTTGGAAATTCTGAAAATGACCCCTAAAAGGAACCTGTATTTTGAAATGATGGGCATGGCAGTGATGAAATTTCACCCCTAAGAGGGACCAATCAATAACATATCATTTTGGTTTGGTTTCTCAATTTTATTTGTATTTTGATACTAGTGGTCAAACGCCATCTGCTTGTATGAGTTAATGACAACATCATTTGAAAAGAAGCATTGTTGTTGATCTTATACCCTAAAAGGAACCACAAAACTCAGCTGGTGGGCATTCTCATCATTATCACCCTAAGCGGGACCAAAACACTGATTTCAAACTAACCCTAAAAGGGACGACGAGGACCCGCCCCCTTTTATAGGGGAGTCCCTTCAACCCCGGGTAAATACGTTTCTGGGATTGGTTGTTACCTTATTAGTATTAGATGGAGGGATTTTAAAATTATCAAGGTTATTCATCGCGGATTGGTGTTAAGTTGAATGGTATTCATTTGTCTCAAGAATGTTGAAGATTTGGACAGCAATGTTCCAACTGCTACTACTAGTCTTCATCTGGGTAGACCTAAATGAGGGTAGATCTTATATTCCTGTCGTATTCTTTTGAGGATCAATTTTGCACTTTTAATGGACTGAAATTATGGATGCAACAACTTGCAAGTACTCTAGCTATTTGATTCTATAGGTAAATTCATTTTTGGACTAGGGAATTCCACGTTGAATTTCACAAGAGAAATCAATATCGCATGAATCGCAGAGTCCGCAGACTCTCGGTAATTATACTTCAATTTAAGCTTCAAAAACCAGACGCTCGCTGCTCGTTCCGATGAATTCTGAAACCAGATGAGAGGGTATTCCACGCTAAATACCCTCGCATCCGGTTTCGTTCTCAACCAATCAGCGCGCGAGTTTAAATTGAAGTATAAGATTCTAATGCAAATATTGGTGGTACCATTACATTGGATATAAAAAAAGGATGGAATAGACCCAATCAAAAACTATGGGGACCTACAATAGTCCCCCTCACAGTTCCCTGGACCATCTTAAAAGGTAGCCGAAGTGAGATGAATGTTGTGATTGCAATGGTAGACCTTTAAACACCTTGCAAGCAATGTTCATCTCACTTCGATGAAATTGCTGAGCACAGCTACCTTTCAAGATAGCACATTGAACTGTGAAGGTAACTATTGGTCTTGACTGGCTAGCCTTGTGTTAATATTGTGTTCACAATGAAGTTTTCACATGTATGAGAGGCTAGCCAGTCATGTACAATAGTCATTCAAATTAGTCACCATATTCCTATTTGCTGTACACCTATTTCAATAAAGGTTGACAGAGTGAACAGTGAAAGGCGAATGACGACCCAAAGGAATTGTGGGTCTTTGATATTTATTATTTATACATCTTTTGTTGCAGAAAACAAATTTACTGCACAACGCCAGTCCCATATAATAAAGAAGACCTTAGGTAAAAATTGATGAAACTGTGCATGGTAATCCAGAAAAACACTAGGATATGTTGTATTCATAACCACAAATCCTTATAGTTTTGCAATCGTGTTTCGCCTTTAATTGCTGTGTCACCTTTTTTTAAATCAGTGTACAGTCATTTGAAAAAACGTTGTCACCGACCAGCTTCACAATTACGAGACCAGCCCAAGTGGGAGTATGGGTAAAAATCACTGAAGCAATACATTTTTAGCATTCATATTTTAGAATATGCTGATGTGTGGCGAGTACAAGAATGTATGTGTGCCTTCGCATTCTGTGCAAAGAAATAAATCGTTGTATAGAGACAAGTAAATTAATACTTCTTCAGTTTTCATGCAGAGGATTTGTGTCATCCAAATCAATTGCCAGCGTAAATCTAATAGAAACACGGCACTGAGCTGAGAGCTCAAGATGTTCATAATATATGCAGCTAACTGCTTCAGTGATTTCTAGTGATACTCCTTTTAGGGCTAGTCGAGAAGTCGCGAAGTCGGTCGGCGACAACGTTTTTTCAAATGACTGTAGACTCAGACACATTGAGAGACAACACTATATTTGCAATAGAAATTAACATGCTCTTTATTAATTCATTTTAAATTTCTCTTGTTCTTAGACCTTGTTAAATGCTACAATATCAACGCTTTGCACCTAGAAATAAAGAAAAAGAAAGAAAAGAAAATTAGCTTATTATACATAGCATTGCAATACAACCCAGTTGGTTCAGTATTAGATTTTCATACAAGGTCACTATTGAAATCACTAGAGGGGTAAAATGATAGTTTGAAATCCCTTTTATTGGTGATGATGATGATGGTAATAATGTACCATGTGATTGCCTCAAAATTGGTCATGCAGTACAAAGAAAAAAAAAAACACCCCAAGGCCAAATTATCAATGGATGTTTAACCACTATAGTGATTTTCATAGTAAGGGTTTGCAGCTTAGACAGAGCAACATCCAGGTTCTTAAAGTAATTATAAAATTAATTGAGGAAAATCTGAAAAGTTACAGAGTTTGGAAAAGACCAGGATTTGTTACATCCTCAGTGTATTTTTAACATTCCCTAATGCATGCTTGTGAGTGTACTGTAGTATGTGTTAATTAGTATAAGCCAGTCACTGAGAGTGGTCAAGGCCAGGGTTTGTTACATCCTCAGTGTATTTTTAACATTCCCTAATGCATGTTTGTTAGTGTATTGCATTATGTGTTAGCATAAGCCACTGAGAGTGGTCACATTAGGGTTTGTTACATCCCAGTTGTTCTATCAGGCACGCTGTAAATCTTGAATTCCCATGTATTTAAATATAATATTTCTAAATTTTCGTGAACTGTGCTGACACCCCCTCCCCTTACTGCCTGTTCTATGAATTTCCTAATACATGCTAGTTAGTGTAGTTCAGCCATGTAGTACGTACATACAGTTAAATAGCCTGAATATCAGGCTTTCGGGGATGGGGAGGGGAAAGAGAGGAGAGACTTCGGAAGGCCCAAGTTAAATGTCTCAAAAACTAGAAACTCACCAAGTCTTCAAATGCTGTTATACTCTCTTCCAACAATTCTGTGCCAACTTTGTCATCTTCCACAACACAAGAGATTTGCAGCTTCTTGATACCGTAAGCAATCTCTACAAATTTGGCTGTAAAATCAAATTTCATTTTATTATAGTGCCTTTCATAATTACTTGGCAAGCAAATAATAATCAGACAACAATGTGTAAAAAGACATTTTAAACTGCTGTCAATCAAAATATAAAAGGTACTGGATTAAGTTCACAATTATATAACCATTTATTTTGTAATCGCTGACTTTAATATCATTTGTTTACAATAAGTTACTTTTCTCAAATGTGAATTCACATTTCTGGAATTGAGTAAGGGACTGGGAACGAGTGTAGACATATTAATTTAATTACAGTTGATTTCGTAAAACTTCGGCCTCTAAGTTCCCGAAGTTCGTTCGGAAGTTCGTAACTTGTTTCCGAAGTATGCAAATATTTACGAAGTTCCCGGTGAACATTCGAACTTCGTCGTGAACTTCGTAACGAACTTTGGAACGAAGTTGCGAAGTTTATTTTGAGCGCAAAAACTGAAATATACGTACATTTCATGGCCAATCCCTTTATAAAACAGGGTCAAGCAATTCCAGCAGGAGTCCGCGAAGAAATAGTTGAGAGATGGTTGAATGGTACCTCTCAAAATCAAATTGCAAGAGAATTGAAAGTAGCGAAGAGTACCGTTTGGGGCATTATTGATAACTTTGTCAAGCGCGGAAATTGCAACAGGGCGACGGGAGGAAACAATACGCGAACAGTATGCACCGATGATGTTGTTGTTTACACAGAATACTGTAAGCAGAGAAAGCCGAGTACAACAGCCAGGGAAATACAACGAAAACTGGTCGAAAACCAAGTTTGTTTGGCTCAAAATACCCCTTCCGCTTCTTCAATTTCCCGATCGATTCGTGAAGATCTTGGATATTCTTTGAAACGACTAACCGTTGTTCCAAGAGAATCATTAACAAACGACTGTCAACAAAGATTAATGCAGTATTTATCTGCTATTGTGTCAATAGATCCGACAAGAATGCACTTCTTTGATGAATCGTCTGTAATAAAAACTACGGGAAATCGACATTACGGCCACGCGCTAGTTGGCAAGCCTGCCATTGAAGTTCAGAGATACGCCTCGAACGCCACGTTTACTGTAAACTTACTCCACAGTTTATTTGGAGTTGATCATATGAATATCATTCAAGGAACTTCTAACGGTTTAGAATTACTTAACTTTTTTGCCGAAGCCTTGGAAGAACTAGACATATTAGGTAATCCTGTACTGAAACAAGATGACTTTGTTATTATGGACAATTGCGGATTTCATCACGCGAGGCTAGTGGAACCAGTGTTAAGAAATATGCTTGCTGTAAACGGATGCAATTTACTATATCTACCTCCATATCACCCAGTGTACAATCCATGTGAATATTGCTTTAGAGTGCTGAAAGGGTGGCTTCGTAGGAATACTGAATTAGCGGAAAATCACACAGAAATTGCAATATATGATGGTTTGAGCAGGGTCACTCCTGGCATGTCAAGGAACTTCTTCAGGCATTGTGGTTATCTCTAGCTTCCCCCTGGGAAAAACATATGCGTATCATAAATAAATTACTAGTTCCTGAACTCGAAAATAAGTCAAAACAATTTGAAATTAGTTTTGAAGCTGTCTTTCAAATTTTGATTTTTAAAAACTTGACTACCATACTACTCATGAGTATCAGTTCAAATATTTATACACTTGAACCGTAAAAAGTTTGTTGTTAATACCAAAAGACAGTGTAGTGTTTTTTATATTCATAACAACATCTGATGTGAAATCTACAAGTTAATTAGTCTAATTAGTTTGATCATTTTCTCACCGGCCCATCAGTGGCAGATTGTCAAAGTCTAGACATCAAAACACCCATGGTTTTTTTACATCAAGTTTATTGCAACACTCATTAAATAAAATCGTTTTACAAACTGTAAATACATGTAAATAGCAAATAATTAAAGTTGAGTTTTACAGTAAATCAAATTGTTTTATCATAATATGGGAGCAGAGTTTAATAGTAACTCTGATGGGAGCAATAAAATATGAACAATCAGACTAGTGACTCGTGACTAGTATTTTATAAACAAGATAGTGGTTCAAGTTATTTAGATCAATTGTGCAAAACTGAGTAACAACTTAAACAATAGAAACAAAGGCTACTGGGAGCGACTGCACTTGGTATTTAGTGTTTTCACTCTATAATATATCCCGTCAGTCATAGCTAATTACGCGCAATCTTATGATAATGTAAACAAACTAGCCCATGACAGGTATCACAAGAAAACACAACTTTTGTATAACGTAAAGTGATTTTTTTTAACCGTGAAAGGAAAAAATGGCTTGCCATCAACTGTAGCTTTACTCAAAGCCGGAATTAAATAATTAAGACAAGATATTTTCGGTCTAATTCAAGTATCAGAAAAAAGAAGATCTTGCGATAAGGAGCAAGAAACACGAAAGATGTATAAAATATTTTTGATGATTTTGCTATAAATTTTCAAGGATTAAATAAAACCACTCACAAGAAAACATGTACATTGTTAAAACATGCTACTAGTAGTTTGCTAATTTACTCAACCATATCTGCCGCTGTGGCTAATGTGTCCAGATTGCCAAACTGTGAGTTTGGACATTCTAATTTATTTTTTGAGTTGGGTGATCCCTGCCCCAAGGAAACCTGATGAATATTAGTAGTGTTTAAAGAAGCAACAGGCGGAATACTATGCTGAAATGGGGGTGTATAATGCTGGTATATAGCAGTCGGCATCTGAAAAGGTTGATTTGGAAACTGATTATAAGGATTATTATTCAAACTATTTACCGCTGGGTTATTTGTTCCCATTCCATAACCAGGAAATGGGCTATAATAATTCATGTATGGTGGATAACTGTTACCATTATCAGTTGACGCTGTATTTGTTGTACTAGTAGAGCTGGGGAACTTGTTAGTAGGCGCTACTTTAACAGGTGAATCTAGAAAACTAGATTTATCACGATGTTGTCCCTTACTTTTCTTCATTCTCTTCGCCTTTTTCTTGTGCTTTTTCCTCTTTCGATCTTCTACGCTGCTGTCAGATGATGTCGACGAGTCAGATAGCTCTGAGTCCGAGTCCTCAAGATCATGAAGAGAGAGACCTTTTTTGCATTTCCTAATAAGTAACCTCAGCTGCTCCTCGTCGTTTGTTGTCTCGGGAGGAATTTTGCCGCCAAGATGTTCTCTTATCATACGAACATCTCGCATGAGTTTAGGCTTGTTTGTTCTGTAGTTGTTATCGACTTTGTATAGCCTCAGCGTTAAGTTCTTTATAAATTGGTGTTCGCTACTGCTTGAAAATTGATTCCTGGACTTGACTTGGTTCTCTAGCTCATTTATTAAATCTTTCTTCTTTTTTCTTTCTGTTTTAAGCGAGTTTAATCTGCTAAAATACTCAGGGTGCTTATCACGTATGCCACAGTAGGTGTAATCTGTGCATTTGTCGTACTTACAAGCGTTTGAGCTTTGGTTTCGGTGGCCACGGTGGTGGCAGTTACCGCAAACAGTCCTGCTTGTTCCTAAGTTCGGCGGCTCTTTTACTGTTATGTCCATCGACTCTATATTTATGTCAAATTCTTGTAGTTCATCTTTGGCCTTTCGGATTTTATCCGTCAATCTTTGTTCTTCGTATTGTAAGGCTTTCAAAACGTTCTGTCAAAACGAAAATAAACACATTAGTTTTGATAAACAGCGTGCCTTGAATTGGCGCCAAAATGATTCTGGATTATAAATCCTGAGTACTAACCTTTTTAGCTGGCTTTTCTTTGCTTGCTGCTTCAGTGACAGTGGACTTAGCTTTTGAAACCTTTGTTTTAGTAGCAAGTGGAGACTCGTCTCTTAGAAGTTGAATTTGATATTTTATAACGTAACTTGATCGTCGCTGATCAGTTTGATTTTAAGTCTTGTAGTAAACTGGTTTGCCTTCAAAGTACCATATACAAAGGAAAATGTCTCTTCATCCAGTTGGTCTGACATCCAGGACATCATCCACTTACTTAGTTCATCAAAACCAGTGCATTGAGGTGAAGACATCTTGCTAGCTTTAATCGCGCTCAAAATGAACTTCGCAATTTCGTTCCAAAGTTTGTTACGAAGTTCACGACGAAGTTCGAATGTTCACCGGGAACTTCGTAAAAATTTGCATACTTCGGAAACAAGTTACGAACTTCCGAACGAACTTCGGGAACTTAGAGGCCGAAGTTTTACGAAATCAACTGTAAGAAACAAATTAAAGACCAAGTTTTACAATGATTGGGCAAATATAACTGATTTATGGGCTTTTTTGTAAAAATAAAAGAGAATGTATGGGTTTTTTAGACTTTTAGAAGTTTTCCACTCAGTAAGTCTTCACCCAAACTTGCTCAAACTTGCACATTATCCAAACTTGCTCACAGAGTAATAAGTTCGGAAGCATGATGGTTGTAAATTGTTTACTATGTTATAAAATAGCCCTTAGGGTTAATAAGATAGTACTTACATGCTCCCCATAAAAGACCATCTATTACAATGGAACGGACCTTTTTTTCTATCTCTTTCACATCTAAGGAGACAATATTTATTAGAATATTATTTACTATTTATAACATCATCATCATCATTGTTGTAAGAATGTATTGTTGTAGTCATTGATTTTAAATCATCACCATTTTCACCATTACCATCATCAACAACATCACCATAAACATGATCATCAATATTACCATCATTATCATCAATTTGATCCACACCATCATGATCATCACTATCATTATCATAACCTTCAGGAACCATTATCATATTTATCATCATCATCATAAGCATCATCTCTGTCATCAGGTTTTTTATATTACTATTCTCATAATCATTTTTTCCATTTTGTTATTGTAATCATTTATATTTCTTGGTTACTTTTTTTTCCATATTAATTGTAAAAGCACTGAGATTATGTAGTGCGCTACGAACTAAATTATTATTATTATTGTTATTATTATTATTAATATTATTATTATCAATATATATAATTATAGTCATCATTATCACTTCCATCACCACCATCTTCATAACAAACATCATAATCAACAGCACCATCGATCATTATCATCATAATCACACTTACCAGTTTCATCATCCCACTAGTCGAATGAAAAGAGAAAAAGAAAGAAATCATTAATAAATAATGACAACTTGATTAGTCAAAGTTAAACAGGAAATTATAGCAAAACTTACTGGTTTCACATCCAGAATGATGTTTGACTTTGCAATTACAACGGCTTCTGAAATATGAATAACAAAAGAGCATGAGATTGTTGAAGTTTGTTGGACCGGTGTCCCTGCTTCACATTAAAGAAATGCTAATAAATCATAACCCTATAATGCTTACTTGTTGATTTCTTAGCATAGTAAGCTGCTAAGCGTTCCTGCTTGATTCTTTCCTTCTCCTCATCTTCTTCCTACATAAATAACATAAAAAACAATTAGCAAGATATGAAAAATAATATATTGAGAGTTGACAAGGGGAGGTTTGGTTTAGGTCTGTGGTATCATCACACAGGAACCCCAAGTGGAGGAAGGTGGTCCAAATCAGTGACTATCATACAGTAAGTCCAATTTGTGGGAGGGGTCCCTGGGTATGATAGCTTCTAGCCCAATTTGTTTGAAAAGAATCATGTGGTACAAAAAGTCACTCCTTACAAGGAATAATTATTATTTAACAATCAAGTGATTTCCAGATTTTCTTTTCACATTTCACATCCACAACCTCATTCTTGATGGTGTATAATATTTTCTTAAAAATTTGACTACAGCTTGCAGTAAATTAAGGAATGTACTCATTATCAAACAATTGCAGCTAAGGGACTGGTCATAAAGTATAGGAGGGGGGGGGGGGGGGGGTGGGGCGGAAAATTCAGAATTTCCGAGGAATGACTTTTATTGGCCCACCCTTTAGTCTATGCATAGTTACACGTAGCCCACCCCTATACCATGCACCACAATTACCCCCAAATATCCCCAGTGTATTGCTTAATTTTTAATGGCCCACCCACCCCCTTTTTCATGCTCAAAAATTATGGCCCACCCCACCATTTACCCCATACTTTATGACCAGTCCCTAATTGAAACAATTCAAAATTTCATGGGCTGTAGTCAAATTGCAAAGAATATATTACACACTATATAGGCTGAGGTTGTTAGCAAGAACTTTGAAAAGGTCTATTTGTTGATCAAGATGCAATGTTTTTGGCTGTAAAGCAAACAACACACTAGGCAATTTTCTACGCTACAGCAAATGTTTTGAGCAATCTTGATTGGCACATGTAGCGATTGAAATCGCTCATATCTGGCATGTCATGTACGCTGGTGAACTGCGACTTAACTTACCTCTGATTCTGATCCAAACAAGTCATCTGAATCTGAGTCATCTTTCTTCTCCTCCTCCTTCTTCTCCACTTTCTTTTCTTCTTTGGCCTAGTTTATTAAACTTGTTTATTTAGAATTCATATCTTTTGTTTTGGGGCTCAAAATAGCTGTCTGCCAATGGCCAAATTTATGGTTTTGAAAGCATAAATTATTATGAACTGCCAAATCGATAATAAAATTGCATCAAAATTTGCTGGAAATCCTGTTTCACTGTTTCTTTACCTGGAAGTGGCAGGCCAATTGTTTTCCTATTTCAAGCCCCGTGTTTGCATTATAGTATACTTTTTAAACTTTATTTCAATATTTGGATAAATATGGAAGAAGAAGAATTGCTGTTGACTTACAGAAGTTGCAGCAGGTGTGGTTGTTGGACCTATCAAGGAATGAAAAATTCACAATTTAGTTTTTCATTTATTGAATTGATCCTTATACATTTTGTTTCTATGTATAACAGGTTCCCATTTAAATCTGTACTTTCCCATTTGAATCTGTACTTATGCAAATTGTGTTGATGTGTGCTAAACACACAGATCAGCCAATCAGAGTATTTTATTTCTGAAGTGAACTTCTTTGATTGGTTGATCTGTGTGTTTAGCACACATCAACAAAATTTGCATAAGTACAGATTTAAATTGGAAAGTACAGATTTAAATGGGAACCTGTTGTATGTACAATCAGTTTTATTTCCCATACAACCAGTTGTATTTTAATACCACTTTGCAATCAATTTGTATTGTCCATTCAATCCCTTTATTTTTTCATCAATGAACTTTTTCTTACCAGACTCAAGTTGAGCAACACGGAGTTCTAACTTTTTCATAGCTTCAGCTAATTCATTGGTTTCTGGAAATAATGATAATATAAATATTAACTTCTGAAGCACCAATATCAATTTTTCATGGGCACATAAGAAAAACATTGTTGTCATGGTTATGATCACAACAGCCACCATCACAATAATCATCATCGTCACCTTTTTGGTATATTATCATGACCATCATCATGACCATCACCTTTCTTTTTTTATCTATCATAACTATTGTTACCATGGCTTATATTATTATAACCATCATGAACATCATTATTATACCACCATTATCATCATCACTATTAAAATCTTTATAATCACCATCATTATATCATGATCATTATCCACTTGATTCAATATTATAATCACTATCATCATCATTGTCAATGTCATTCTTGTCTGCTATCATCATTACATCATCACCATTATCATCACTATTAAAACCATCATCATCACTAACATTACGATCATTATCCACTTGATTCAATATTATAATCACTATCATCATCATTGTCAATGTCATCCTTGTCTGCTATCATCATTACATCATCACCATTATCATCACTATTAAAACCATCATCATCACTAACATTACCATCATTATATCATCACGATCATTATCCAATTGATCCAATATTACAATCATTATCTTCATCATCATCATTGTTACTCTTATCATTGTCTGTCATAATCATCATCTTTATCACAAACACCATCACTCTTTATCCTTATCATTAATTATCCTTGTCAAAATCATCTTTATCATCATAATCACTATCTTCATTGGTCACATCATCTACCTTAATCATTAACATCCTCTTTTTCATACTCTTCTTTTTCATTCATCACTTTTCAATTGATCATCACTTTCATTCCCATCCTCATCCTCTTTATCACCATCAAGATAATTATCAACCACAATGAAATCAGCCTTACTTTGACGAAGTTCCTTGTTTTCATCTTCAAGTTGTTGAACACGTTTTTCACTGACAGCATGACTTGCAGAGCTAGGTGGAGCCTGCAAACAAATCAGAATAACTCAAATGAACTTATTGACTCAACTCAATGTATTCCCAATACAATCTTCTTGGGGGATATATACCTTATTTTTTGCCTCAGCATAGCTGGTGAGGGCCTGCTGTCTCTCTCATACACTCCACTGTCACTACATTCTGTATTTATAAGCACACTACATTCAATCTCACAGAGGAGGGAGGAAAACTGGATAACCCAGAGAAAAACCTGTGTGGCATGAGAGAGAACAACACTTCAAACAAACTCATTGCACTTGTCGCCCGAGCATTGGGAAAACATTGAGGTAGGTTAATGAGGTCTGATGCTCACCTTAAACAAATTAACTTAAACCATAACAAAATTGTTTTGGGATAACGTTGGGGAAAATAGATAAAAACTATTAAATAATTTCAGCAAAACTTTTCAAATCATTTTTTGATTAAAGGAAGTTAGAACAAGAATTGTTAACTAAACACAAACAGAAAGATTACAATAGTTAATAATTTATGAATGTAACTTAGTGAAAAGAAAGAAATTAATGTTAGTAAATGTGTTGAAGTGAAGTGATAAATGAAACAAATTAACATAACTTATTCATGCATTAGATGTACAACTATATAAAACACTGTGGTACAAAACCATGCACTAAAGGGAGAGGGGTGAAAATGATATTGGTGAAAAACTGTGCACTTGGGGGAGAGGGGTATGTGAATATGATAATAGAGAGTTTAAGATTCACGTTTACGCCAAACGCCAAATTCCAAACATCAAAACTAACAGATTTTTCTGTGTTTACTCTTCACCATTTGATATATCCGCGTAAACAAGGTCCTTATGTTGTTTGTTAATACACATTTTATTCATTGAGATCTTTTGCACAGTTATTTGAAGCTTTTAAAGCAATATTAGAAAGGCCAATCTGACGTTTGGCGTTCCCGTGAATCTTGAACTCTGTATTGGTGAAAAACTGTGCACTTGGGCAAGTGGGGTGACAAAAATGTTGGTGGAAAACTATGCACTTCAGGATAGGGGTAAAAATGACATCTGTATTTAGTATATAAGACACGGGACAAATTAATGTACTAGGGGTAGAGGGGTGACAATAATATAGGTACTTAAAAAAATAGACTAAAGAGGAGACAAAAACATGCACTAGGGGAGAGGGGCGACAATGATATTGGTGTTTATATACTACACAGAAGAGGGTACCAAATGATGTTTAAACATCAAAGAAAAGAAGAAACAAAACCATTCACTAGGGGAGAGGGGACAAATGATATTGGTGTTTACATACTACACAGGAGAGGGTACCATATGATGCTTTAACATCAAAGAAAAGAGGAGAGAAAACCATGCACTAGGAGGGGGAGGTGACAAATGATATTGGTGTTTACATACTACAGAGAAGAGGGTACCAAATGATTCTTATAAATTAAACAGACAACGTGACAAAACTATGCACTAGGGGAGAGGGGTGACAATGATGTTGGTGCTTACCCCACTGAGGGTTTGCTGTATTTTTCTACGAGCCTCGGCTATCTCCGTCATAGAGGTAGAAGAGCCCTATGTGGAAAAGATGAGTAGGACTTGATGTACAATGAACAAGGAAGAGTGTTAAAGGGTGACAAACGTTAGAGAGCACAAAGAATATACAATGTATATAATGAATATATAATATAATATGAATAGTTGTTATAAATGTATACTGTATTTATAGACGGCATACAATACAATAATATTCTTCTTGAATGATTGGTCAAAATACAGTGGAACCCCGCCTTAAGCGGAGGTCAAACGGCTATGATAGTTGATGATAGTTGAAGGCGTCTCAACTATCATCAACTATCCTGTACGTGCGGTCAAACAGCAAAAACTATCAACGACTATCATGTGAAATTTGAACATGTTCAAACTCTATGATAGTCCATGATAGTGCATGATGGTTGGTGGTCAAACGCACATGATAGTTGGAACTATCATGAACTATCATTGCCGTTTGACCAAGGCTTTACGGCCAACCACTTAAAACAGCCACCTCGTTATTGCGGCCAGTTTTTTAGGTCCCGATGAAATGCATGCCCATACATTTTCTGTAAAATTTGCCCGCTTATACTGCCACCCCGTTAATACAGCCACTTTTGGCTGTCCCTTCAGTGGCCGGATTAACGGGGTTCCACTGTAATGCAATAAATAGGTCATTTGCCCCTCCTCTACTGTCCTGCTTGGCATAGATTTCTTTAAAAACCTCTCTTTGGTATTCTATTGTATGTATCACGTCATTACAACGGTTTAAAGTTAGTGTATCAGTTCAAAGTTCTGGACGGGCTCAAACAGCTTTGTGACAATATTTCTTTTCCTTCTCTTCTAGAGGGGGAAATAAGGAAATTTCTGCCAACCAGGATATAAATGTTCTAGCAAATAAGCTGTACATGTGAAGCCAGTCGGTAGTTCAAATTGTCTCCTTGTAAAACTATCAAAATACCTAAAGCAGTCGTCAAACAGCTATGATAGTTGATGATAGTTGAAGGCGTCTCAACTATCATTCGCACGGTCAAATGGCAAAAACTATCATGTGAAATTTGAACATGTTCAAACTCTATGATAGTCCATGATAGCACGTCCATGATAGTCGATGAGAGTGCATGATACAGTTGATGGTCAAACGCACATGTATGATAGTTGTCATCAACTATCAACTATCATTGCCATTTGACCGGGGCTTAAGAGATTTGCTGGTAAACAATTTGGATAGTGTTTTCTTGGTTTCAATTAGAAAGGATCACATTTTTTCAGCTTTTTCAATTTAAATGTATTTTTAGATTGAAATATCACACATAAATTGTACATAAATTTATACATATAACTATTAAAATCAAAAATCAAAAAATTGTAAATTTAAAAACACTTTTTTTACACACTGAAAAAAAGTACATAATTTATAAAGCTTAGATTTATTATTAAAATATGGAAACTATATAATTAATTGTACAATTATGTACGAAATTAAAGCTTTTCCTTATAATTTTGGAGTCATTAATGTTCTAACATAATGTTATAATTAATCGAAAATATTTATTAAATTTAACTACATATATTTTTGAAGTGAAATCAAACTTACTTTTTCATGCTTGTGGTCTTGTTTGCCATGATGGTGATCTTGGTGATGGTCGTGCTGGTTTTTGCCATGATGTTGATTCCCATGATGTTGGTTCCTGTTATGATGATCATGATGCTTGTCATCATGATGGTCTTTTTTGCCGTGGTGTCCATGACCATGGAAATGGTGGCCATGATCTTCATGATGAACTGGTAAAGGCAAACCGTTCAAATGCAGCTGGTTTAATTCTTCGGCTTCCTCGTGCGAGTGCCTTTCAAACCAGATAGACTCATGAACCATGCATTCAGTACCCATTTTGGTTGAGAAACGTTCAAAAACGGGCCAAAAATGTCCGAAAAAACAGAGAGTTTTCGACACAACCAGTTCTCTTCACAGAGAAATTTCTAAAGGAAAATTCATTACTTCACGTGGAAGCTTGGGACGGAGTTCTCGATATAACGATAACCATGATTGGTTAAAAATCGTCCAATGAAATTGGAGATTGTATTTATATGCCTCGAGTGGTTACCAAGTGTTGTAGGTTTGTTTCCCAGAAAAACTTAGGCAAAGCGAAATTGGAGAAAGTGGTTATTTTCTCATGATCATTTAGCTGTTATTAGATTTTAGGTAAGTTTCAATGTTATTATCTATCTTGCTATTGCTGTTTTATTCATATTGTTAAAAAATGCAGGAATTTTCGCTGAGATGTGTTAAACCTGAAAACATAAAATTTACAAACCATGTGCAAAGTGCGAAAATATGTCGATCACTTTTCAGTGAAAAATAATATATTTGCTTGTTGTATTTTTACCTTAAATGCTACACATTTATCACTTTTGCTTATAAGAGAGTTATAATTGATTGATCATTTACATTTCGTTGGATTATGGAATGCAGTCAATACGAGATTACAAAGTTTAAACTTGAAATTTGACAAGTTTGCTCTACCAAGATATACTAAGATTAGGAAACTACCCAAGATTATGCATAAATTTTTAATGTCAAGGATGTGTTTCTCTTTCACTTTCATCTTCATATTTTTCTCTCATTTTATTGTGAGTTTCTAAATTAGGAAACAATTGTAGAAAAAGTGTCAGTGTTTCTAAGGAAACAACTGGAGTACTAGTAAAATGTATGATAACTAGCAGTTAAACTAGTGTGGACTACATACACTGTACATGTTTCTAAGAAAACAGCTGGAATAAAATGTATAATATCTACTGGTTAAACTAGTGTGGACTGTGTTGTTGTGTCAGTGTTTCTAATGAAACAATTGTAGTAAAAATGTACGATAACTAGTGGTTAAACTAGTGTGGATTGCTTCGATGTTTCTAAGAAAACAACTGGAGTAAAATGTATGATAACTAGCGGTTAAACTAGTGTGGATTGTGGCAGTGTTTCAAAGGAAAATAATTGGAGTTAAAATATATGATTAATTAATAAACTAAAGGTTAAGCTAGTGTGGACTGTGTATCACAATTTAAGTGTACACTGCCGCTAACAAATAAATATTTTGTAGGTGTCATCATCATGGCAGCAGACGGCACTAATGCAATGTTTGGCAGCACTGCATCTGGCATGCCCCTGTCACACTTGGATTATGGCTACATTGGTAAATGCACCGATGCTGCTCAACTTGAGAAGATTGTGAAAGCGTTAAGGTTGGTCAAATAACTGGGTCATTTACATATTTAAATAGACCATTTCACAGTTCTCGTAGATCAACCTCAGTTTTGATAGCATGTAATATATTCTTTAGAATTTGACTATGGCCCATGGAATATAAGTGTTTCAATTGTTTGATAATGTGTAAATTCCTAAAATTACATGGAGCTGTAGTCAAATTCTAACTGTGAAAAGGACATAGACATTTATCAATTGGAAATCATTCCAACATATTTTGAATAAAATTTAATGAATGGACCCTAGTCGGAGCCTGGTGCCTTGTCTACGTGGATACCCTGGCCTTGTGGCAAAGTATATATATTAAAACAATCAGTCAAACGATCAGCCAGTTAGTTACTCAGGGCCGGCCGATCTGCACTAGAGACAAATTTTAACAAATGTCAAAACATGTAATATGAGCAAACTTGTTATAACAGGTTCCCATTTAAATCTGTACTTGTACTGTATCTGTTAACACACAGATCAACACGTCAGACTAGAAAGCTGAAACAGTGGGGTTCAATTCCCAATATGATATTTTTCTCATGATCTTTATTTCACTTACACACCAAACGCATTTCAACTTAACAAGTCAGTCAGTCAATCCAACCAATCAGTCACTCCATCAATCAGTTAATCAATCAATCAGTCAATCAATAATAAAATAATCAATGAATCAGTCAATCAACAAAATTAATCAGGCAGTCAATCAATTAATATTAAAATAATAAATAAATCAGTCAGTCAATCAATCAGTAAGTCAATCAGTCAGTCAATCAATCAGTAAGTCAATCAGTCAGTCAATCAATCAGTAAGTCAATCAGTCAGTCAATCAATCAGTAAGTCAATCAGTCAGTCAATCAATCAGTAAGTCAATCAGTAAGTCAATCAATCAGTAAGTCAATCAGTAAGTCAATTAATCAGTCAGTCAATTAATCAGTCAGTCAATCAATCAGTAAGTCAATCAATCAGTCAGTCAATCAATCAGTCAGTCAATTAATCAGTAAGTCAATCAATCAGTAAGTCAATTAATCAATCAATAAAAACAAAGCAATCTCTTCTGATAGGAAACAATGTATGTTTGTCTATGTTTCTAAGTCTCTCATGTTACATTCATGTTTCAGGTCTGGAGACGAAGGGACCTATCCAGAGTTGACGACATTTGCAGAGAAGCAGTTGGAAAGCATCAACCCTAAAAGGTAAAAAACAAACATTAATAATGATATTTGGTAATCATGACAATGATGATGATGATGATTATGATATTTATAATCAGTAATGATAGTGCTGATAATAATGATAATGATAAGTATGATGATTTTTATTATGATGACAATGATAGTGACAATGATGATGACAATGATAGTTACAATAATTGTCAATGATGATTATAATGGTGACAATCATAATTATTATGATTATAATGATAATAAAGATGGCAATTATGATAGCAATGATTACGATAATGGTGATAATAATATTAATATTGATGATGTTGATTATGATTATGATTATAATAATGAAGATGTTTTTTTACAACAATCAATATGATAGTGATGATTATGATAGTGTTCAAAATAATGGTGATATTCATATTTATGATGATGGTTGAATGCTAACTGAACATTAGGCTGCGTTCATTATGTATGGCAGAGGGGGGCAGGTGAATATTTTAAATGCAAAAAAAATCCCAACAGCCCCCTCACAATTCTAAAAAAATTTAACAATCCCCCCTCTCAAAAATAAAAATTTATCCACACCCTCCTTGGTATCCCCCCCCCTTTTTTTCTGATAAAAAAATTCACATCCCCTTTTCTTCTAAATTTTTTTCTAGATCCCCCCTCAATTTCACCTGCCCCCCCCCCCCCCCCCCCCCTCTGCCATACATAATGAACGCAGCCTTAGGGTAAGATTAGTTTTGCAGCTGACCAATGGGCTCACAACAATTAATAATAATTATTGTTTAATGTTTTTCTAGCAAAGTGCTGCGTAAAGATGTTCCTATCCAGTCCTATAGAGACTTGGAGAGCAGTGAAAGAGATCAACTGTCACATGAATTCAAGGTACAGATTCTGCTGATACAATAACCTTAACTGATGGTATAACATTTACAGCTCGACGCGCAAAAGTATGACCACATTTAATGTATTTGCATACTTCTATGCTCTGGAGTTACCAAATAAGGCGTGCATAGAAGTATGCGAATGTATTAAACACTTTTGTGCGTCACGCTATAACTGATGGTATAACATTTAATGTTAAACTGATAAAATGGTGGTGATAAAAGAAAGGCAGCAATGATATGTAGTGGATATACATCGGCAAGTCCGAAGACAAGCTTTTCATACAGATTGGACTGGAATATTGTATAGTACTTATGAAACTCAAGATAAGTGTAAAAAAATGTGGCCGTGAAAATTAATGTTAAAACTTATGCAAATCAGGACAATTTTGTATCTAATATACATTCTTCTTCATGGCTATGATTTCTTTTGTCAATTTTTCATGGATCATTAAATATATTTATAAGTAATAACACTTAAAAATATTGACTTAATATTGATTCTCTAAATTTCAGGACTGGTTCTCTGAAATCAACCATAAAGATTCTCAGTTGAAGCAAGACAGCAAACCTACAAACACTGACTACCTACCCCCTGTCAGGTCATGCAAGACTGTTGGATCAACAACCTCAGCTACATCACAGGTTAAATTAAACACCTATTAAAAACAGATAGAAATTATGGGCATACACCTATTTCAAAAAGGTTGTCCAAAAGCAATAGGTCACTACAAGATGAAAAGGAATTATAGGCATACACCTATTTCAAAAAGATTGTCCAAGGCACTAAATTTATCCAAGATGAAAAGGAATTATATTTCAAAAAGTTTGACCAAGGCAATAGGTCACTCTATATTTGAAAGGAATTATGGTCATACAAAACTAACAAAGATTGCTTTCAAATTGAGATTTGTGCTGATAATTCCTTGCTATCTTGGCCCATTGAAACCCATGATCACAGCATGCCTTAAGGAGATTCCGTAGTAATAGATTTTGACATAACTTTTTATTGAAACTTTGTACAGTTATACTTTAAGACATGGGCATTTCAAAAATGAAATAAAAAAGGGGGGTCACCGTGTTGGTTTTGGCACTAGATCACGTCAAAGTCACTCATTTTGACGGCGCGCGAGAGTAATATTTCGATGTATAAAATGAAAAGAAAAGGCGATTAATGGCACTCTTTTTTGATATTAGTATTGAAATATTAGGTTTAATTACATCTTAGCATCCCAAGTCTTCATTCACACACAATACTTGGATAGTAAAGTGGACCTGTTAAAAGAAAATAGCGATAATGCAATACACGAGCGTATTGATCGCGAACACCTTGATGACAGAATATTACCACAATTCTGAAATATCTCGAAATCTGGACATAAATATTTATTCAAAATCGGATATGTGTTTGCAAACCTGGATACCATTAGTTTAACACCATAAAAAAGATAGGTCACCGTATTCGTTTTGGCGCTATGGCACTTGAATGTACGAATTGTGATCTTTTAGTAATACCGACATAGCGCGCGCAAGGTGCGCGAGCTGTAGCGCGTGCTCTCGCTAGTCAAAATTGTGCGCAGTAGAGCGTGCGCAATGCAAAACTACGGAGTGTCCTTAAGCTTGCATTGTTTAATTTGATTTGAGTGTTATAATCCATTTGTAGTCAGTTGCAATTAAGAGAAAACAAATAAAACAATTTAGTAAGTGTGTAAATATGCTCTCACATCGTAAAAAAAATCTAAATAATGTGCAAATTTCAATGTTTTTTTTCTGTGCAGGTTTCTAGCACAATACATGTAGTAATAGATGAATTAATGTGTTTTCTGGTGTAGGTTTGTAGTGATAGAGTGGACAAGTCCAAAAGAACAGCAGTCCCTAGAGGTTATCAAGACTGGGACAGGTCAGTTTGTTTTAAGATTTACCGCGCAAAAGTATGACCACTTTTAATATATTCGCATACTTCTATGCATAGACTTTATGCTGCGAAACAAGTTTTTACAAGCCTTATTCGGTAAATTCAGACAACTTCACATCAAATGTGTCTGTTTAAAGTACGAACTCAGTGCATAGAAGTATGCAAATACATTAAATGTGGTCATAGTTTTGAGTGTCGCGCTGTAACAATTGGGGAACCATTAATAGATAGATATTAGAGCGATTTCTCATAACGCATTTTAAGATGCTAATGAGTAAAATAACATGCTAATGAGCTTCGCACTTATTTATGACAAATTGCTCAAATCAGATGTAACAAAAACAATGAGATTGCCTTATTTATGTAAGCTAGTATTTGGTAGATTGTATATGCCCAAGCGTGAAGGTCATTAGCATGTTATTTTATTCATAAGCATGTTAAAATAGAAGCAAGGATGGCACAGTTGGTTAATGGATGGCATTCTGTGCGAGAGATCCAAGTTTGATTCTCAGTGACCTCACATCCTTGTTTCAACTTCTCTTCTTTCTGTGTAGCTTTAATTAGCTTTAAATAACTTCCTGTAAAATGGAGCACTGATTAAGAGAGGGAAGTAAAATAAGTGCACAGTCAGCTCTCTGGAAGATCAGCTTCATAGGACTTTTCAGGACTTCTGACGTAAAATACTATTCTTTACTTTTCAATGCCTTAGTTAAATGTTAAAATATTGCAAACCAACACATCAAACAAGCATCATTTTCATATTACTTAAAGGTTTGACCCTGATAAAGAACTAGAGACATTGGAACAAAAGGAAGAACAAGAACTGAAAGCAAAAAGAGAAAAAGCAAAAGTGAACTCAAAAGAAGGAGATGTGCCAGTAAACATTGACACTAGTGGTGAGTCACTACATTAAATTATTGTGTTACTTTTCCATTTATTATTTGAATTGATTTTTGAATACTCTGCATACAGAGCCACCTTTCTCCCCCGTCGAAAAGAGAGAAAAATGGCTCTGCCAATTCCCGATAATTACATCCAAACGTCTGGATGGAAAAATTATGGGTTATTCATCAAGTAAACTGGTTTCAAACCGGTTTTCGCTGCCTAATCTCCAGCATTTGTGAATTTCCGTTGACATTTGACATTTAACGTCACCCTCATGCATGCTCAACAGGGTAATTATTGGGAGTGGGCAGAGCCATTTTTATCTCGCTTTTCGGCAGGGGAGAAAGGTGGCTCTGTTCGCAGAGTAATTTTTGAATGGATTGATTGATTCAATCCATTTATTTATTCATTTGTTTACTTATCTATTTGTGCGCCCATCCATCCATCTATCCATTCATTCATTCTTCCATTCATTCATCCATTCGTTCATTTACCAATCCATTCATTGATTCAATTATTCATTAATAACAAGTCTACATTCAAATCCCTTCCCCAGGTAAAACAGAAGCAGAAAAGACTGTTCTAGCAGACAGAGAAAAGGACAAGGGCAATGAAGCATTCCGTTCTGGTGACTATAAAGAATCCTTGATCTATTATTCTCGTAGTATACAGTACAAACCCTCTGCAGCGTCCTACAATAACAGGGCCTATGCTAACCTGAAGCTTGAGAAGTATAAAGAAACAATTGATGATTGTAATGTTGTTATCAGAATGGAACCAAGTAATCTTAAAGGTACAGATTCACAGTTGTTATAGCTATATTTTTATTGATGTTATAACATTATTATAAATAATAATAGAGTACTTGTAAATATTATACATGTGAAACAACCTATACTAAATAGTACTAAATAGTAGGTAATATAATGAAATTTGTAACACCGTAAAAAAAAATTGACTTAACTTTATTGACATTTCAAGCTTTAGCCCTTTGTCAGAACGGCTAAAGCTCGAAACGTCAGTAAATTTAAGTCAACATTTTTTACGGTGTTACAAAATTACCTATCGTTTATATCAAACACCAACGCAGCCTATACTAGTTTACTCGCTAGTTTCCAGTACTAAAAAGTACTTACCTAATAATCTTAAAGGTATAATAGTTGTTATAGCTTTATTATTTTATTGATGTTATTGTAATATTATTATAAATCATAATAATAGAGTACAGATATTATACATGTGAAACAATTTATACGTCTAATAAGTACTGAATAGTACTAAATAAAGTAAACAATAGAAAACAATCAAATTATCATAAATATCACTTTTTTAGTACTATTTATGTTGCACGCTTTTAATGCTTGACATGTACTCTAATAATATATATATTTAACAATATGTAATTTGTATGGTGCCTATTCAAGTCTGCATTAGGTGCTTTACCACAGTGGTGAAAGGCTGGTGCTATTACCACGCATCCACCATGCCACCAGAAATGCTCACCTATTAAGCCATGTAATTCTCTTATTTTGATATATTCCATTGTAGCTTTCTTACGAAGAGCTCTAGCCCACAAAGGCAGAGGTGAAAATGCCAATGCTAGAAGTGACTTGAACAAAGTGCTTGATATTGAACCAAACAATAAAAGGGCTAAGGTATGTATTTAACAGACTATACATAATTTATTAAGTTATTTTTAAATGTAATAATTTTTAATATCCATATTTGTATGTAATATTATATTTCATTTTTAGGAATTCTTGACATAGATTGCAATTTTAATGATAGTTTATAATGATTTATCACGATCATTAGCACACAATCATTATGATCACATTCATCATAATCATCATCACCATTCCCACCATCAGTCAACACTATCATCATCATCAGCATCATTACCATCGTCACTATCATTATCTTCAGCATCAACAACACCATCACCGTAATAATGATCATCATCATGCCATCACCATGAGTGAAAAATTTAGCCAAATATTGATATTTTTATGAACACCGTTTCTATTTTTTTATCGCAGGAAATTTTGACTGAACTATCAAAAAATCAACCGTAAGTACATCTTAGATATCATATTAGAATGCCCATTTAACAAATAACCCTCAGGGGAGTTAAATAGCAGTACATACAATACTAGAATGCAAATAGTATACCTACAGGTGAAACAAGTAGTACTAATTAGTACTAAATAGTGTTAATTAAACAATAGAAAACAGAATAAACATAAAATATGCAATGTTTACAACATGAGTGACCAAGTTGTATTGGAAGATCACATACACCTATTTCAATTAACATTGTCCATCTGGAATGGTTGATTTGAGACCGATAGGAATTGTGGGAGCTTGTTAAACTGCAAATGCACTATTATAATCACACTTGAATATTAATGTTTACATCTGAAATACTGTTATCTGTAATTCAGCACCATTCAAGTGTGATTAAAACAACGTATTTGAAACTTAATGAACTCCCACAATTCCTATCGGTCTCAGATCCACCATTCCAGATGGACAACGTTAATTGAAATAGGTGTATACAGCACTTGTCATAGTCATGATTTCTTTTGTAAATAGGGAGCTTTAGATTTGACAACGAGTATGACATTGAGTATGAGTACGAGTTTTAAAATTGGCCGTGTGTGTATTGTTGATACTGAATTACATTCCACTTCTTGTTTTTATTCATTTGGTGTCTCAATCTATACACAAGACTACAATTCATCATCAACAACACACAGAAGGCCAATTTCAAAACTTGTACTCGTACTCAATCTCGTACTCGTTGTCAAATCTAAAGTTCCCTAATGTCTCATTAATTATTCGCGAGTTTTTCAACATTATTGAGTACTGTTTATGTAATTGTACATTTTTTAATGTTTGTATTCGATAGCTGTTTTTAATATCAATCTGTAGTCACATTTCTTCGTTATTAGACTATATTATTTCTTTGTTGTTTTATAAGAATCAACAATAACACAAAACAAGCAAATGGAGAATCCATCCCCAAGAAAAAAGGCAAGCGAATGAAGATCATCGAGGTAGAAAATGAAGAATCTACAGCTATAAAGGAGGAAAAACCAACAGAGAAATCGAATCAAAATGGTAGCTCTGATTCAACTGATGGAAATCGTCTGTCTTTATCAAAAAGTAATGAGAAGAATAGCAAAGTACAATCCTCTGGAGCAAATGAACGAGGAAATGAAAACTCAAGGAGTAAGAATGAGAATGAAAACCCAGGAAGTGAAATCAAGAGTGGAATATCAAAACCTGGAAATGTGAATGAAACATCAGCAAGTGAAAAAGTCACAGAAAACTTGGCAAACATAGAAAAATCATCTTCACTACAAAATGAATTTAAAGGAAAAGAGGAATCTAGTACAGCTGTGGCTGAAAACCACAAGGAAATTGTTCAGGTTACTCCAGCTCCCGTTGTAGAGCTTCCAGGTGTTGTGGTGAAGATAAAAGATGAAGGAACATCGTTGTACAAGCTGGGAAGATATGCTGAAGCGTCAGAGAAGTTTAGCACTGCTATTGAAATACTGGAAAAAGGTCTCCTGATTTGTGAACTTTTGTGTGTAATATAACTATTGTTTGTTTGTTTCCCTGTTTGTTTCTATATTTGTTTGTTTGTTTGCATGTTTGTTTGTCCATTTGTTTGTCCTTTTGTTTGTATTTCTGTACGTTTGTCTGTCTGTCTGTCTGTCTGTCTGTCTATTTGTTTGTTTGTTTGCCTGTCTGTCTGTCTGTCTATTTGTTTGTTTGTCTGTCTGTCTGTTTGTCTGTCTGTCTGTCTGTCTATTTGTTTGTTTGTTTGCATGTTTGTTTGTCCATTTTTTTTTTTTTTTGTATTTTTGTACTTTTAGTTGTTTGCCTGTCTATTTGTTTGTTTGTTTGTCTGCTGGCTTGTGTTTTTGGTAGTTACATATAGTTTGTTCATCAGTCTATTTGTTATGTTTTGTTTGTTTGTTTGTTATGTTTTGTTTGTCTGTTTGTTTGTTATGTTTTGTTTGTCTGTTTGATTGTTTATCTATTTGTTTTTGTTGGTCTGTTTATTTGTCGTTTTTCTTGCTGTCATTTTGTCTCAGTGTTAGTTAACGTCTTTTGCATATGAACCCTACTATTATTTTTTTCAGACAAATCTCAATTCCAGTCAGCTCTTTCATCATTGCTGAACAACCGTGCAGCATGCCTGCATAGAATTGGTGATGCCTTTGGCTGCATCAAGGATTGCACAGCATCATTAGCACTAATCCCAGGCTCTGCAAAACCTCTCCTTAAAAGGGCATCATCCAATGAAATGCTTGAAAGGTGAGGGCTGCAATCTTACATTTTTAAGTTATTTTATCACAATGTTTTTCCTCCCTCCCTCCCTCCTTCCTTCCTTCCTTACTTTGTCCCTCCCTTCCTCCTATCCTCCATTCTTCCTTCTCTTTCCTACCTCCCTCCCTCCCTTCCTCCCTTCTTCCTTCTCTTACCTACCTTCCTTCCTTTCCCTCACTCCCTCCTTTACTTCCTTCCTTCCTTCTTTCCAAACTTTTCCTCTCATGATTAATTTGATTAATGATGATTTTTTTTTCTCATGATGTGTTCTATCAGGTATGAGGAGGCATATGTAGATTTTAATGCTGTGGTGTTAGCAGACCCATCCAACCAGGCTGCTATTAATGGAAAATCAAGGTATCATGACTAATGGTTGTCATAATTATTAACAACATTGTTGTCATCATGATAAATATGGAAATTAGCAAGTAAACTAACGAGTAAACTAGTATAGGCTGTGTTAGTGTTTGAAATTTGTAACACTGTAAAAAATGTTGACTTAACTTCACTGAGGTTTTCGAGCTTTAACCCTTCGACAAAACGGCCAAAGGAAACATCATTTAAGTTATTTCATGCATTGTGTGGTTATATCTTATCTTTGTACTGTTTAATAAACAGGCAGGAGTGTTTTATAAAGTTTTATCAAGCATAGCCGTGTCATAAATCATGATCTGTAAGTTTATTGAATGACTTCAAAAACTCAAGAATTCATGAATGTTTTTTAAAGAAAATCCAGGTTAAAGTTTATGTAAATTAAGATGAACCTTTATCACATTTAAAACCTCCTCCACGGTTATGATTTTGTTTGTAAAATTCTCATGAATTTATAATGAGGTTTTGAGGTTATAATTACTATTATCATCATTGTTTTTTGCGAGGAGACTTGACCTGATGATTGTCAACATGGTTGCCATCATCTTTACATCTTCATCATCTTCAATGTTGCCACTATTCTATCATTAACAAGCCTTCTACTATTTTCTTTTTTGTTTTTGGACAATTTTATGAAAAGAGGTGTAATGAAATAGCTTTTTTACCAACAGAGTCAGCAAACATCTGATCAACACCTATGGGAAATCATGGCGAGAACGTCTCACAAACATCCAAGTATCACATACCCCAACATCATCTGAACTATTAAACACTGGCGACAGCAGTACAGCAGAAGAATCCTTCAATATCCTTGGTAAAAAAATGACTGCAAACCCCAGCAAACCAACCAGGACTTCCGATATGCCGACCACAACCTCTGTTAAACCGACCATGAACCCCAATAAACTGACCAAGGACACAGGTATACCAACCAAAGTCTCCAGTATTCCAACCACAAGTAAACAGGAGTCTGCAGAGAAAAAGTTTGAACAGTCTAAAGAAAAAGGCAACACATTTGTTAAACAGGTAGGATGATGGTGATTGTGGTGGTGGTGATGATAATGATGATTATGATAATGGTGGTGATGATGATGATGATTATGATGGTGATGATGATGATGGTGATGATGATGATGATTATGATGGTGATGATGGTGGTGGTGATGATGATGGTAGTGATAATGATGATGGTGGTGGTGGTGGTGGTGGTGATTATGATGGCGATGATGGTGGTATTGATGATGGTGATGATGATGATGGTAGTGATGATGATGGTGATGGTGGTGGTGATGATTGCGATGATGTTTGTAATGATGATGATGATGGAAATGATGATGATGTTGGTGATAATGATGATGGTGATGGTTACACTGACAATGATGGTGATAGTGTATAGCAGATGTCATATGCTGTCAAAGTTCAGTGCCATGTGCGTGTCTTGCCACAATTGTGATGTTTCAAGGATTTTTTTGACGCACCTTGCCTTGATTTTGTTTGTGCTATGAGCTTTTCATAGTCATACGTCATATTACTAATGATAATGATGTTAACAGTGTTGATGATGTGAGCTACATAGCAAAATCCTTATTACCTTGCCACAACTGTGCTGTGTCTAGAATTGTTTTACATGGTTTGCCGTGCCCTGACCTTGTTCATGCTGTGTCAGCTTTTCATAGTCATACGTCATATTGCTTATGATAATGGTGTTAACAGTGATTGTGATGTGACCTATAGTAATATCCTTATTATAATGTGTCAAGTTTCTTTGTTTGTAGGGTAAACTAGAGCAAGCTATTCAATGCTATACAGAATGTATTGAGGTTGACCCATCTAAAGTAGCAGTGTACACAAACAGAGCTTTGTGCTATCTACGACTGCAAAAGGTACACAAACAAGATGATGATGATGATGATGATGATGATGATGATAATGATGATGATAAGAATAAGATAAGATTACTGATTAATCATAACTGCTGATTTTGTACTGATTTATTTGTCTATTGATAGTTTGTTCTGGCTGAGGATGATACTACAAAAGCTCTTAAACTAGAAGAAGACAACGTCAAAGCCCTTTATCGACGTGGCTTGGCCAGAAAAGTAGGCATGACTTCTTTTAAAATTATTTTTTCAATAAAATTCACTCCAGTTGATAACAAATTTATTTGAGGATTAATTCATCCATATGGAATTCTCATGGCTAAATTACAAGAATGCGGCTTAATGCTCAATGTTATATTATTTCTTTATTAACTTTTTGTCCACTCTAATGCCTGTAGTTAGATGTGATTACTATCAGGTTTCGCTTGTGGACTAAATTATGGATGATTGTTATCTTTTACCATACATTCTGATTGGTGTATTGGATACAAACAAACATCCTAAATAGATTGAATATTTTCTCATCCAGTTGGTCATTCATTCATTCATTCATTCATCCATTCAATAATTGATTGATTCATCCATCCACTCATCCATTCATTCATTCATGTATTCATCCATCCATTTATTCATTCATTTATTCATTCATTTATCAATCCATTCTTGCATCTATTTATTTATTCATCCATTCATTCCATCATCTATACACACTTTTCTATCCTTCCATTCACTCTTCCATTCATCCATTCATTTATACATTCATTCATTCATTCATCCAATCATTCATTGATTGATTGATTGATTCATTCTTTCATTCAACCATTCATATATTTTATATTCATAGATTCATCCATTTATTTTTTGATTGATTATAATTTCAGGCATTAGAGAAATATGACGAAGCAGCCAAAGATCTTTTAAACCTGATCAAAATTGAGCCAACAAACCCATCAGGGAGAAAGGAACTGGACATTGTATTGAATCTATGTCGAGAGGTATTCTTACTATTTCACTCTCTTGTAGGACACTTCATGGCAAGCAAACAAACCTACAAACCCAACTGCTTGTTACCACAGTAATATTAGTGAGCAATGAATCACAAAAACACACTTGTCTTGCATGACAAAAAATATCTTTCAATAATTTGCTGTCCACTCTAATGCCTGTAGTTAGATGTGATTACTATCAGGTTTCGCTTGTGGACTAAATTATGGATGCTTGTTATCTTTAACCATACATTCTGACTGGTGTATTGGATACAAACAAACATCCTAAATAGATAGATCTCATTTGTTTGTTCATTTATTAATTTGTTCATTCATTCTTTCATCCATCCATCCATTTATTCAATCAGTCAGTTTCCTTTGTTTCCATGTATATGCTCAATCATTCTTTCAATAGACCTTTTCACGGTTCTTGTCCACAACCTCAGCCTTGATAGTGTGGAATACATTCTTCACATTTTGACTACAGCTAGTGATATTTTAAGGAATGTATACATTATCAAATAATTGAAACACTTCAAAATTCCACAGGCTTCAGTCAAATTCTAAAGAATATATTACGCTATTGAGGCTGAGGTTGTTTGATGAGAACTGTGAGAAGGTCTACTCATGGCTTTAGTGATTAAGAAAATCGATCACTGATTGACTGATTAACTGATTTGTTCTCTTGATTATTTGAATGGTTTTGTAATTATTTACATTAGTGAAAGATTAACTTAATTCGTTATGCACCTACGTGCAAGAATGTTGTCATATGAAAAAAGAACATTAGTAATTTTATAACAAAGGAATATCAGGAATAACAAGAGAAAGAGTTCAACTTGAGTAATTTTCTTTTGTCTTTTAATTAATTAATTTGCCACTAAATTACAAAAGTCAGGATAATGTTCTTGCGAATGATGTATACACCCAATTCAAAAAAGGTTGACGGGGCGAACGGCGAACGGCGATTGGCGATTGGCAATTGCGAGACTGTGGGTAATACGAATTTCTTCTTGTTCTATTCTAAATTACCCAAACATCGTTAAGCGATGACCTTAGATGGATGTCTCGAAGGTTTTCCTGAACGGTGGAGGCATTGTTTGGGTAATTTAGAAACGAATAAGAAGGAATTCATATTAACCATCGCCAATCACCAATCGCCAATCGCCGTTCGCCCCGTCAACCTTTTTTGAATTAGGTGTATGTTTTTTCTTGAAAAACTTCCTTAGTTAGTTATAATTATTGTCTTTTTTCAGCAACGAAAAAAGCAAAAACCTTCAGTCAATCCAAACCCCAAGAACACAGCAAGTCAAGCAAATGTCAATGAAAATAAAGGAAAGCAGAAAAAAGAGACAAAGAGAAGAAGAGTACAAATAGAAGAAGTAGAGGTAATTATGAAGATGATGATGATAGTGATGATGATGATGATGATGGTTATGATAGTGATGCTGATGATGGTTATGATAGTGATGATCGTTTTTAATTATGATGATGATAGTGATGATGATGATGGTTATGATAGTGATGATGATGATGGTTATGATAGTGATGATGATGATGGTTATGATAGTGATGATGATGATGATGGTTATGATAGTGATGATGATGATGATGCCTATAGTGATGATTATAATGGCGATGATGGATGGTAGCTATGATGGTGATAGTGATGATGATGATGATGATGCCTATAGTGATGATTATAATGGCGATGATGGATGGTAGCTATGATGGTGATAGTGATGATGGTGATAGTGATGATGGTGATGATGTTAATGGTAATGATGATAGGATGATGGTGATGTAGATGATGATGGTAATGATGGTGATGACAGTGATAATGATATTGATAAGGATGGTAATTATTTTGAAGATAACCTTCATGCTAGAGCACACTAAACCATGAAATAAAAACAAAATAGTTACTAACTAATAGTTTTTATATAGTCACTATCACTCAACCGGAAACTTCAAATAATAAAGGAAACAATTCCTCATTACAACTTTAATTGTCTTTGATAGTGACTTATAGTCACTTAAAAAAAACTGTTACACAGTAGCGATTTTATTATATCTCATAGACAGAGTTTTTGCTCAAATGAATGTAAAAAATTAAAATCTATTTTCGTCACAGGAGATTTCAAGTGACGCAAGTTCACCATCCGTTCCTCAAAAGACGCCAGATGCTGCACCACCTAAACCAAACTCTACCAACACTAATAAAGATGTACCAACTAAAACAGTTCAAGTAGAATCAAAGCCTAAAACATCCCAGGCAAAGCAGCAGAAGAAAAATAAAATCAAGCTACACAAGGTAGAGTACAATAACCATTGATGCAGAGGAGAGGACTATCGGGAAAGGAAAAAAAAACGAAGGACAGAAAAGAGGAGAGGAGATGAGAGAAGATGGGGAAAGGAAACAACCTTGTTCCCAGGGCCCTTAAAGCGAAGGGAGAGGGCCCTGGGAACGAGGTTGGGAAAGGAAAGAGAAGAGAAGGGAAAGAAGGAAAGCAGAAGAAAGAACAGAAGACAAAAAAAAATAGTAGAATAAAAATTGGAGAAAATAATACAAAAAAGAGAAAAAAACATTGGGAGAAGAGAAGAGAAGAAAGAGGAAGAAAAAAAAAGGAAAGAAGAAGGAAGGGAGAAGGAAACAGAAAAGAACAGAAGAGAAAAGAGAAGAGAAGAGAAGAGAAGAGGAAAGAAGGAAAGGAGAAAGAAGAGAAGAAAGAAGAGAAGACAAAATAAGTAATAGAATAGAAATTGGAGAAAATAAGACAGAAGAGAAAAAGCGTTGTTTCCCAACAACAACAGTTGTGTAAATTTTGATCATTAGGCTTCTTCTCTAAAATGTTTTCGTTATTTTCAGGCAACAGCGTTTGACTTCTCCCAAGCGTGGAATTCCGTCAAGCAAAAGGACTTGTCGAGTTATGCTGATATCTTGAGACAACTAAATCCTGCTATGTTACCTAAAGGTGATGAGATATAACGACGTTTATTTCTTTCATATATTCATCCACCCAATCCATCCATTCATTTGCCCATTTATTTATTCATTCATTCATTCATTTGTTTTCATTCATTCATCTTTTCCTCAATTCTTTTATCAATCTGTTCATCATTTCTTTCATTCATTCATTCACTTATTCTTTCGTCCATTAAGTTACATTTTTTCATTCATTCGTCCATCCATTCATTTATTTATTTCTCCATCCATCCATCCATCCATCCATTCAATCATGGATTTGTTCATCCATTTATTCAATTTATCCATCCATCCATTTGTTTTCATCCACAGTTCTTAGTAATAAGCTGGATGCTGACATGTTTCGGTGCATCATCGGCTCTATAACAGACCAGTTGCTTCCTAATGGTAAGTTACATTTTCACCAACTTGTTCAAGACAACAATCTTTATAACATAGATAAGTTATAACGCGCGCTCTGATTGGCTTTTTAGTTATGAACAAAAAATGTATGGAGCACGCGAATGGAGCACGCTGATGTCAATTTTTTTCAAATATTTTTTTCCATAGAACGCGCGTCCGGTCTGTGGCAAATGACTTACTCGTACCCAGGGACTCACGCGCGTTTATAAAATTTTGGGAAGGAGGGAGGGGTGTGTTGTGTTTTTTCGCGCGAATTTTATGGCAAAACTACAACAAAATATAGTTCATTTCTGAACAAAATAATAGCTATAAAAATGTCAAAATGGTCTGAACAACTCATAAATATGTTTTACTAATAACTGGTTGCTGGAATAGGGAAATAAATTCAAAAATCACACACAAATATCATTTTGAGTTTAATATAATGTCAACAACGGCGAGGTTTTGGTCGTTTTTCATAGGCCGGCCGTGTAGCTTATGTCGAAGTGTTTGAAACACAGATAACTTTTACAACTTCAAATAAATGCTTTTGAAATTTCCTAATCATACTTGCATGGTATAGGCTATGTATTTTTACGGTTGAAACCCCTGGAAAAATACTATGAAGATTTCTCGGCGAGGCTTAAATTAGTAAGAGCGAAAAATAGCTGCCGTTTCGACAACAACAGTGTCGCGACATTTTCAAGTTTTTGCAAAGTTTTATTTATCTCTACAGAAAATTAATTCAACCATGATACAATCTAGCTTTTTTGAGTAATACAGTAGTCTTTTTACCTCAATAGCTGGAGATTAAGCAATCTTTTTGTGCAAATCGGCTGTTGAATATCAAGCCTTCGTCTTTGAAAAATGCCTGTATTCAATTTAGAGAACAATCCACTATATGTCGAAGTGTTTGCAGAAACTGCTACTCCAATGACGATGACAATACCATCATTTTGAAGCTTGTATTCTTGTCCATGGTATAGGCATAATAGAAAATTAGGAAAGTTCATTTTTGAAAACAAAATAAATCATTTCGTCACTTTTTTGACACAAAAATAATCCATAAAATCCACATAAAGAAGTATGCTCAATCGTAAAAAGGTCGCTCTACTCAAAAGTTTTACAAGAAAATATGCCTTCATCTATCTTGTTTTGTTCTTCAATGCTTAAAGTTCTTATAAATCAGATTTTAAGACCAAAATATCCTTTAAGATTGTACAAAAATAACAAAAAACAAACATATACAAATGTCAAAAATTTCGCCCGAAGCTGTTGTTCGAAAATATGCCGATTCAGCCAATCCGGTCACTCGAACCTAGTCTCCCAACATTTGCCACAGACCGGGCGCGTTCTGATTGAGCGCTAACCAGTTCAACGTCATTTTTGAGCGCGCGCGCAATCAACGGTCGGGTTTTTCGTTGTTTTGACTTTTCGCGCGCGCTTAGTAGTCAGTTTTGAGAAAAGGTACACAAAAAAAACAACAGTTTTTATCATGTAAATGTCCTAAAGAACTGAATGAAGTTGTTCTAAACAAATTTGAGACATTTGTTCTGGGACAAAAGTCACTTGGTTGATTAATTAAGCTCGAACATTTTACGAGATGTGATTTGATCAAATCAAAATAGACAGTTTTGCATTATAATAACGTTTTGTCTATGTTATAAAAGAAATGGTTCATAAGTAGTTGTGCGTCCATCGTGTTATGGATGCACTTGGGAGGTTGCTTAAGCACTCAAGAAGCTAAAGTTGCACTCCGCTTCGCGTCGTGCAACTCATTACGCTTCTTTCGTGCATAGCAACCTCCCGCGTGCATCCATAACACGATGGACGCACGCTACTTATGAACCATTTCTTTATTCTTTCCTCTCCCTCCTACTCTCCCTCCTCCTCTCCCTCCTCCTTTCCCTCCTCCTTTCCCTCCTCCACTCCCTTCTCCTCTCCCTCCTCCACTCCCTCCTCCACTCCCTCCTCCTTTCCCTCTTCTCCCTCCTCCTTTCCCTCCTCTCCCTCCTCCTTTCCCTCCTCTCCCTCCTTCTTTCCCTCCTCTCCCTCCTCCTTTCCCTCCTCTCCCTCCTCCTTTCCCTCCTCTCCCTATCCAACCGAGATACACTTGTATCTAAATAAAAGTACATATTGGCACAAGGTCATCTTCAGGAGACCAGAATGAGTGAACCAGGCAACACAGTTGTCATTATCATATGACCCGTATTTTACCCGGCGCGTGCTTTTAAGAAAACCTTCGGTAAAAAAGTCATGTGATGGGGTCCGTACGGCTTTTTTCACTTGGTCCGTACAAACACGTACGGACCCGCTACTCGAAATGGCTTCCTCAATCAATCAAACTAAATTAAAAAGAGTGGGTCATATGATAAAAAAAACTTATTGACCGAGTTAGGTCGGGCCGTACGTGAAAATATTTGGCTCTTGGTCATTTGTACGGACCTCGCTGCGCTCGCTCCGTACGTCATGAGCGCGTGCCATATATTTTCCCGTACGGCCCTCCCGCTCAGTCAATAAGTACTTAATCTGTGTTAACAAGAGCCATACAAATGATGTAGTTTGGTTGTGTGATCTCTGTTTTGATTATAGGTGAAGACAAGCTGTCATTTGAGATCCTGCAGTATTTGAGTTTAGCTAAGCGGTTTGATATGATCAAGATGTTTCTAGATGGTAACGACAGTAAAGGTAAGTTCTATTGGTCGTTGATTTGTTGATTTGCTTGCTTGCTTGCTTGCTTGTTTGTTAGTTGTTTGTTTGTTCATGTTTTTTTTTTGTTTATTTGTTTGCAATTGGTTGTTCGTTCGTTTGGTTGTTCGTTTGGTTGTTCGTTTAATTGTTCGTTTATTTGGTTGTTCGTTTAATTGTTCGTTTGTTTGGTTGTTCGTTTGGTTGTTCGTTTATTTGGTTGTTCGTTTAATTGTTCGTTTGTTTGGTTGTTCGTTTAATTGTTCGTTTATTTGGTTGTTCGTTTAATTGTTCGTTTGTTTGGTTGTTCGTTTCGTTGTTCGTTTAATTGTTCGTTTGTTTGGTTGTTCGTTTGGTTGTTCGTTTGTTTGGTTGTTCGTTTGGTTGTTCGTTTAATTGTTCGTTTGTTTGGTTGTTCGTTTGGTTGTTCGTTTGGTTGTTCGTTTGGTTGTTCGTTTAATTGTTCGTTTGTTTCGTTGTTCGTTTAATTGTTCGTTTGTTTGGTTGTTCGTTTGTTTGGTTGTTCGTTTGTTTGGTTGTTCGTTTGGTTGGTTGTTCGTTTGGTTGTTCGTTTAATTGTTCGTTTGTTTGGTTGTTCGTTTGTTTGGTTGTTCGTTTGTTTGGTTGTTCGTTTGTTTGGTTGTTCGTTTGTTTGGTTGTTCGTTTAATTGTTCGTTTGTTTGGTTGTTCGTTTGGTTGTTCGTTTAATTGTTCGTTTGTTTGGTTGTTCGTTTCGTTGTTCGTTTAATTATTCGTTTGTTTGGTTGTGTTTGTTTGTTTGTTTATTTGTTTTGTGTTATGTGTTCATTTTGTCTGTTCCTCTGTTCATCGATCTGCCTATCTTCATGCTTGTCTTTTTATCTACCTGTTCATCTGGCTATCTGCATGCTTGTCTTTTTCTCTGTCTTTCTATCTGTTTGCCTCTGTGGTAATCTTTCTGTCTGCTTGTTTGTTCTGTTTATGCATGCATTTTTATCTGCCTATCTGCATGCCTGTCTTTTTTTCTAACTTTTATGCCAGTTTATCTGTCAGTCTATCCGTCTTTCCATCTGTTCCTCTGTTAATCGATATAACTGTCTATCTGTTCCACTGTGCATTTATTTGTTTGTCTGTCTGTCTGTCTGCTTGTTTGTTCTTCTTTATGCTTGTCTTTTTATCTGCCTTTTATGCCTGTTTTTCTGTCTGTTTTTCTGTCTTTCCATCTGTCCCTCTGTTAATCATTCAAACTGTCTATCTGTTCTACTGTGCATTTATTTGTCTGTCTGTCTGTCTGCTTGTTTGTTCGTCTGTTACTCAAGCTGAATCAAACCTTGTTCATCTTGTCCTCAGCGGTTCGTGACATTTGTTCCAAACTATCCACAACTCGAACCAAGACTGGGTTTGTAGACGCAGATACGTTTAACAGCATCGTGAACAAATACAACGTTTCTATTTGAACTGGGTTTTGAAATTTAATTAAAGAATTGTTTAGAATTTATTATTTGGCCATGTGCCGTTGAGACTTTCATCAATAGAAACATCATCAACGACATCATCATCAGCAGCAGCAGTACTATTAACATCATAATCGTCGTCATCATTAACAGCATTATCATCATCAACAGCTTGTCATCAACGACATCATCATCAGCACCAGCAGTACTATTAACGTCATCATCGTCGTCATCATTAACAGCATTATTATCAACAGCTTGTTATCAACGACATCATCATGATCAGCAGCAGTACTATTAACATCATAATCGTCGTCATCATTAACAGCATTATCATCATCAACAGCTTGTCATCAACGACATCATCATCATCATCAGCAGTACTATTAACGTCATCATCGTCGTCATCATTAACAGCATTATTATCAACAGCTTGTTATCAACTACATCATCAGCATTACCATTTACAACATTAGCATCGTCATCATTAACAGCATTTTCATCAACGACATCATCAACAGCAGGAGTAGCATCATTATTATCGTCACTATCATCAACATCAACAGCTGGAGTAGCAACATTATCATTATCATCATCATTATCATCAACTTTATCGCCAACATCAAAAGCAGAAGGAGTAGCAACATTATCATCATCATTGTCATTATCATCATCATCATCATCATTATCATCATCATCAACAGCAGAAGGAGTAGCAACATCAACAGCAGGAGTAGCAACATTATCATCATCAGCAGAAGGAGTTGCAACATTTTCTTTTTAGTTAACTCTTTTACTCCGACTAAGGGCTAAAGCTCGAAACGTCAGTAAAGCTAAGTCAACATGTTTTACGGTGTTACATATTTCATTCTATTACTTATCGTTTATATCAAACACCGACGCAGCCTATACTAGTTTTTTTTCATTTAACATTTTCTTTTTTTAACAACAAGAAATTTCCGGACTGTTCCTTTAAAAATTGAATGCCTTCTTGGTTTTTAAAATGACTTTTCCATTCTTTAGGAATTGCATTAATTATTCCTGCATGCCAATCTAATAAAAATATGTATTCTAAGAGTACCTTAAGAAAAAAACAGCAAATGCAGTAAATTTTTCTGAAATCTGCGATGTTTGTCGGGCATTCTATATTCTTGCAAATTGTGGATCTATGTATATACCCATGCCCCGATATATTCAGATATGCAAATTTTAATTTAAAAGAGTTTGATACCATATTTGGTACTTAAAGCTCAAATAAAGATGGCTGCTTCAATATTCTTGCTAAATTTGGTGGCAGTCAGAGGAGATAGAGCAAACATTGGATCAGGAGGCATATTATATTCTTTAATATCATTTTAAAAGTTCTAAAGAATGTAAGAAGATTTGAATATGTAGGGGAGAAATTCAACATTGAATGTCCTTGAGCATAGATCAAAAGAAATCTGTGGTGTAGCCTCCTCCACAGGCGTCTCTGTGATCTAATTTGGATTCGGGTTTCCTGTGCTGCTACTAGAGAGGTAGTAGGCGCTAGTTAGGCGCTAGTTAGGCGAGAAAAAGGAAATGCGAGACTTGTTCTTTCTCTTTGCCTCTCCCCCTTCCCCGCTCGTTTTTTGTCCTCACCACAGGAAGCCCGATGTAAAGAGATGCCTGCGGAGGAGGCTATGTATTGTGGTTGTACGTTTCAATTTACTTAAGGGTTTCTGGTGTACCCCGATCTAGTATTCCTAGGTATACCCAATTCTAGTTTCCAATATTACTGAGCAAGAACGAGACGCATTGCAGCGATGTTCTTCCTCCCGTTGTCAGGGCCACAATCTGCTTCGTTTCCTACAGAGATTGATTGTGTGAGCCAGCAGTAACGGGATTTGAAACGCAGTTTCACACCAAAGCCGATGTAGGAGTCTGGGGTGTCACAGGAAGAAGTTTCTTAATACATTGTTAGATTACATATATATACATATACATTGAAATTCTCTTCTTTTACATAACCATTATGAGGCTCGTAACATGGTATATGGGATCGGGGATCAAGCCCAAAAATTAGGCCCGGATCAGAGGCCAGGGCTCGGGGATCGAAGGGCTGAGATCGAGGATCAGTGGGAAATTGAGTCTGATTCGGGGATCAAGGATCAAAAGTTTGGAACAAATTGGGCTCAGGGATCAAAAATTCCGAAATGATCCGGGATCGATAGGTTCAAAATATACCATGTTATGCCGTCTGTTTTTATTTGGGGGAAGGGGAGTAGATATTGTAATTCAACATCGGTGTTTGATTTGAATTAAAATAGCTACCCCAAAACAGAATGCATAATGGTTATTGTGAAAGTAGTTAATAAAATAGACTGATAATACTTGTATTACATATTGACCAAATTGCTAACGTAAGCATGGGCGATCCAGAAATATGTCATGGGGTGTCGCAATTGCAAACGAAGGGCTGTAAGGTGTTAAAGGGTGTTCGGTCCCAAACTGTCTCAACTAAAATAGGAGTAATTGCGGCGCTAGGAGGGTGTCTGGTGCTTGAAGACACCCCTTCCCCCTAGATCCGCCCCTGGTAAATAAGAGGTTCTGAATGGTCTGGTAGTTTTTACGGTTAACGGTTAAAAGTTTGGCCTTTTTTACTCCGGGTTGAAGGCTATTTTTTTCGTTATTGAACACAAATCTTAATGATAATCTTTATTTATTCTCACAAAATAGATAGCACACAGGTGCTAGTTGAATTATATTTATTTTAAAAGTTAAACATTAATTTCAAACGTTTTAGAAAATTAATAAATTTACATAAAATTTGTTGAAACACATTCTAGGATGTATGCATAACTTAAGAGACTGTCTCTGTAAGAACCTCATGACCCCTGGAGATTGAAAAATAGAATTCTTTCAAACTTTGTGTGTAGAATGCCTTTCATATGGGTACTTTGAAAAACGGGTTCATAATGAGTCTCGTTCAATTTTCGCTTAGTTTCAGGGGGGTCAAGTTGAAGGCCAAAATTAGGCTTTTGGCCACTTCTCGTTATTGAAATTTGACTGATGTTTGAACCTCTGTATCTCTATGAACATTTCGTGTACAACTTATTCCTTTCAGATATTAATAGATGTATATCTCGCCAATAATGGGGCACTCTCAAAAGTTTGAAAACATTTATTTAATTAGAAAAAAAAATAACTTTACGACACGCACAAAATGAGGTTTCGCAGTTAGCTAAAATATGATCAAATATAAAAAATCACAACTCAAAAGTAGATTATTGCACGGCTATAAAATTATTATGGTAGAAAGATGAAAGATTGGTCTTTTATGAAATATAAAAATATTTTGCGGCCAGCAGGTTTTTGGCATACTATTGGTCGACGAAAATTTCATATTTTCGAGTTTTTACATATTAAGTCAAAATACGAATGTCGACATTTCGGTATAAATTTTGCATGAAATGGTCATTACTTCATAGTTTAACTTGACTCTGGATAATCTAAGACTTTATTTTCACTTTAAATGCTATCTAGCATGTTTTTGAGAAGAGTTTAGCAATCTCACACGCATGCTGTTAAAGATCGATTTGTCACTCGATGATCAGTAAAAATACAACAATCCGTTCGCTCACTATACATCATGATAGACTAATTTTAGCAAGTAAAAACATCATTTTAAGGGTAAGTAACTCTAGATGCATTCATATGAATGATGTTATGTTTTTCCGAACAAAATAAACTAAAGAAAACTGACCTTTGTGTTGACTCACTGAACTGTCAGCCGTCAGCAAAAAGTGCATCGTTTCGTCAATATTCTTTGGTTTCAGTCTATAGTTTTTCTCCTATTATAGGCTTTGAACGGTGTTTTATGGTAAAAGGTCACTTTTGTAAATGTATTTAGGACCAGCTCAATAAAAAGCAACATTATTTGCTCCACGAATGTCTCGTACAGTATATATTCTAACACCAAAAGCCGCTGACCAGCAAAACAAATTGAGCTGTCAAACACACGTGCAAAATGTCGGCTTTGAACGCTGTTAGTTTTCATGCCGACGAGAATTGTGGAAATCATCTTTTGGGCTTAGCCTACTAATATGTACAGATGACATAAAAAGCCATCTGCTAACCTTCCATCTTCGGAATCATTCGGAATATCAGCTGAACTTGGCTAGGACAGGAAAGTTTAATGTATCGGAGGATGTTTCAAGTTGGTGGGTTTGTCCTCGACATAGACACAGTCTTGGCGAATTGTGGAAACCTAGCAAAAGGCCTTGCAATTTGCTGAACCACAGTGGTAGTTTTTTGTTCTAAGGTTGGGATTTCAGCGTCAACGAAATTTCGCCCGGAATCATTGTTTAGCTGGTCAGCGGCTTTTGATGTTAAAATATAACTGACCGAGACATTCTTCGAGCAAATATTGTTGCTTTTTATTGAACTTACCCTACGTGAATGAGCAAGAATGACTTTCTACCATAAAATACTGTTCAAAGCCTATAATAGGAGAAAAACTATAGACTGAAACCAAAGAATATTGACGAAATCATGCACGTTTTGCTGACGGCTATCAGTTCAGTGAGGCAACACAAAGGTCAGTTTTCTTTAGTTTATTTTGTTCGGAAAAACATAACATCATCCAATTGAATGCATCTAGAGTTACTTACCCATAAAATGATGGTTTTACTTGCTAAAATTAGTCTATCATGATGTATAGTGAGCGAACGGATTGTTGTATTTTTACTGATCATCGAGTGACAATTCGATCTTTAACAGCATGCGTGTGAGATTGCTAAACTCTTCTCAAAAACATGCTAGATAGCATTTAAAGTGAAAATAAAGTCTTAGACTGTCCAGAGTCAAGTTAAACTATGAAATAATGACCATTTCATGCAAAATTTATACCGAAATGTCGACATTCGTATTTTGACTTAATATGTCAAAACTCGAAAATATGAAATTTTCGTCGACCAATAGTATGCCAAAAACCTGCTGGCCGCAAAATGTTTTTATATTTCATAAAAGACCAATCTTTCATCTTTCTACCATAATAATTTTATAGCCTTGCGATGATCTACTTTTGAGTTGTGATTTTTTATATTTGATCATATTTTAGCTAACTGCGAAACCTCATTTTGTGCGTGTCGTAAAGTTATTTTTTTTTTCTAATTAAATAAATGTTTTCAAAATTTTGAGAGTGCCCCATTATTGGCGAGATAAACATCTATTAATATCTGAAAGGAATACGTTTTAAACAAAATGTTCATAGAGATACAGAGGTTCAAACATCAGTCAAATTTCAATAACGAGAAGTGGCCAAAAGCCTAATTTTGGCCTTCAACTTGACCCCCCTGAAACTAAGCGAAAATTGAAAGAGACTCATTATGAACCCGTTTTTCAAAGTAACCATATGAGAGGCATTCTACACACAAAGTTTGAAAGAATTCTATTTTTCAATCTCCGGGGGTCATGAGGTTCTTACAGAGACTGTCTCTTAAGTAAGGCCTCGATCAAACGTCGCATTTCAAATGTGCCGAACCTAATACATACAAACATATGCATGAATATCTAAGGTCTAAAATAGAGTTCATGAACTTTTGACTCTCGGGTGTCGTAAAGAGGTTCAGGTTTTTAGACCTCTGGCGGCACATCCCCCCTCCCTCCACCACCGTGTAATTGAATACTATTTTGCTCCCGGACGGCATTAGTTTTCGAGTAACATTTTGTAAAATATTAATTTACATTCATGCTTAGATAGATTATAATATATTTTATTATTTGTTACTAGTAGTTCTTATTTCTCTATTATTTGGCATCTTTTAGCTTTTTAACTCGTGGATCGAAGATCCTCGAGTTATTGGGATGGGGCTTTTGAACCGGAAGTGTCACTCACTCACTCACTCACTCGCTCACTCGCTCACTCACTAGACCGTCAGTGTAAACTTTTGAGCCCCAAGATCTCGGCCAGCGTACTTCGAGCACATGGATATTTGATTCGTCTGAAGGAATGATTTTTCGGTCGAAGTAATCGCGAATACTCTCATATTTTATGTGCTCACGCCACACGATTCGCAGTAGAATTACACATAAGTTTATGTCGAATGTTTTCGGAAATGGTCACTGTGAATTTTACTAAAGATCATGCAATTTACGAGCGAACTAAGCGAGCCAACTTATTATGATCAAATTTATCGAGATATCTTCCCTGCTATAAACAGAAGCTACTTTTTATCCATCCTTTCATAATGCTATGGAATGGATTCACAACCAGTTACAAAGGACGAAGCTGTTATTACTGGATATTTAACAGTATTTCCGGTAAGCATTCTTAGAGAGTACGATACACACTAGAAGTGAAGACAACAACAGTATAATAGTTTAGTGATCTTTTAGGGTAAATATATTGCTTATTGTAATTATTTCTTTTATATTTTTGATTAAAGTAACGGGTTTATCTGTCAATAGTTTAATTTTATTGACTACTATTAATTCGTACAAATTCGAACGGCGATTGAAACAGGCGATTCTCGAGCTCTTAGCTTCTTGCACAGAACAACAAACTTATTCGCAAAACTTAAATCGCTTCACCCTATTATCTAGCAGTTCAACTTAACGATCTATGTATATGTAGATGAAAGTAATATTTCTTTCTTTACAATATGTGAGATAACGTGATCGGTTTTAAACCTCCAGGTTGACCTCGACAACAACAAATAAACAGCTAAAACGGCCTCTAGAAAAAACTACACCCAACAGCCCAAATCGCCTCAAATATAACACCAATTGCTTCAATGACTATCTATTTTGCTTTTTCTGGCGTTTATTTTGCAAGAAAAACTTAATAACACTGTTTCTTAGACACTCTTTGAACTCGCATGTATCTCTGCACGAACCGAAGATCGAACCAGGTAAATATCAGACTTGTCAGCGGATCACGGACTGAGGGAACGACGGACCGTAAGGGAAACGGACGACAACCAAAAAAATACAAATAAAACAACAACATTGAATACTTATTTTTCGCTTCAAATCATCTCAAGCTAATCCGAGAAAATAATTACATAATCGTAATGGAGCGGTCTAAACTGTAAGCGCTTTCAAAATGTTCTAATTATGATCCACGAGTTGGCCATAGGTGGCCTTTGATTATATTTTATTAGTGTATATATATATATATGACCATGTACTATCTTTATTGTTAAGCGCATTTGAAAACTGTATTGTCAAATTTGCGCTATATAAATAAATGTTATTGTTATTATGCTTAACGTACGTTTATTCGAAGATCAACATTGAATCCCCGCCTTGCGATTGCAATTTCTCTGAAGAGAGCTGCCCGAAACTAGCGACTTCCAAACGTCACGTCCCAGATGTGTTGCTTGATACTTATACTGCACTTGGTCACTGGTTCGCCTTTATCCAAGTGGTAGGGGTGATCGGCGTACCTTTTAGGGTTAAAATATTTCCAGTGCGTACCTTTAAGGGTCCATTCGGAGTTTTGGCTCAAAAATCAGTTGCAAGGGTTGTTTTTACTCTGCTTTATTTGTATCTGTGCGTACCTTTTAGGGCCGGGTCATCGATCACCCCTACCACTTGGACAAAGGGAGTACCGGAGTATTATCGGAGTATTATCCAAGAGATTTGTGTAAAATTTGCATCTGATGACGCTAATCTATTCAATCTTCCCATTGCTTGTTTTCAGTGTGTCGTTGCGTATGCTGCTATTTTACGTTTCGATGAACTGCATAACGTACGTTGCTATGAATTTTCTCTTAAACATATCTATATTAGGCCCCGTCCACACGTAGCCGGGTATTTTTGAAAACGGAGCTTTTTTCCTCCGTTTACGCCTTCCGTCCACACGTAAACGGTGTTTTCGGTCACCGAAAACGGAGGTTGTCGAATACGGTCCGGACTGTAGATTTTTTTAGCCGGAGGTTTATCGTATACGTGTGGACGGCGAAAACGGAGCTTTTTGAATACGATGACGTCAGGCTGTTCACGTTTCATTTCTTCTTGGGCTTGTTTCAAACTTTATAGCCTACATACAATCGCAAGTTGCCTATTTAAACATTCAAGCTAATTATACAAGGAGGCAACAAAAGATTTTAAGGATAATTTCGCTGATCTGGAGTTAAAACAGCGCCGTTAAAGAGCATATAAACCGACGGCCAGCAAAACCACGGCGATTTTGACCTTTAAAAGAATATAATAATATGTAGAATACAGCCTTCCCTTTTCCCTTTAATTTACTCGCCTGTTTAGACATATTTACTATATAAAAAGCGGTTGGATTGTGAAGCGAGCGTAGTAAACAAAGATGGCGCAAAGTGCGCATGCTCTGTATGGACGGCTAGCGTATTCGGGTATACGTGTGGACGGGCAAATACGATTCGAATACGCTACGTGTGGACGCAGATATTTTTGAATACGGATAAAAAAATATCCGTTTTCAAAAATACCCGGCTACGTGTGGACAGGGCCTTAAACTTCTTAATATAATATACTGTACAAAAGTACTCCATTCTGATTGGACGAGAGGAGTACAATTAAATCGTTAATTGTACTCTGCAGAGTACCAATTAGTTTTTCAGTATATAAAAAATCACACGATCTTTCCGTACAATTTGCAATTAATAGATACTCGTGATGTTTTGAAAGTTATCAAATTGGACTCGCTCCAAACATCACTCGTACCTATTAATTACGAATTGTACTCGAGTTCGTGCGATTTCCTATACAAATTTGCAAAAGTGTGCATCCTAATTTCAAATTCTAAAGATGTTCAAATTTCGTACAATCTTTGATCTCATTGTTTTTATTTAAAGAGCGAGATCGAAGTCGAAAATAGTGGTAAGGCAAAAACATGCATGCAGTCTAAAGTGCAACTAATATCACCCGTGAAACAAGTATCAATAGTTAGAACTAAATAGTACTAATTAACGTACTATAGCTAGTACTAACTGTATAACAAATCTTAAAAATTCTGTTTAAAAAAATAATTACTTAACATCGGTAACATTGTTGAAATTCACATTCTGAACATTCTTGAATGAATGCATAATTAACATTACATTTCTTACAATTTTCTTACAATTCTTTCATTATTACACATGTTTTTTATTTTTACTCACAATATGAATTATCTGTACCACCTCTTTATTTAAAGATATATTACACATTTTTTCTTAAAATGTTTGTTTTAAGATTCGAATTGTTGTCGTGACAAGAACTCTGTTTCGCGCCACCGAGCGTAAGGTATTTTCCTTGTCAATGCATTGAATATAAAGAACATAAATAATCACAACCAAAAATTATTGAAGCATCGAGCAACGGCTTCGAAATGCGTTGATTTATATTTAACGTATAGTTTCTTACGAACAAGAATTAGAATGATAAGAGAGTCGGAATACGCGGTCGACTTTGAAGGCTCAACAAGCCTAGATCTTGTTGGTCCTCGAACGAAAACTCTAGCCGAACGAGAGTATAAAAACGTTTTAAACAAACCCTTTCGAGATGAACTGTACAAAGCCGTTGTTAGCGATGATGTTGCGAAAGTCAACGAAATTCTCAGCTCGGGAGAAAATATGGCACTCGGAGCGATGGAAAATCGAGGTTTTACGAAATTGATACTAGGGACTGCGATTGAGAATGATAACGATGAAATTTTGGAGGTAAATCGTATATTATCAGTTTCACTTTATGGTATGGCTATCGTATTTGTGCTCTATTCCACAGTAGTAGTCTGATTGTAAAGATATAGTGTTTGCGCTCTATTCCACAGTAGTTATTCAATTGATTTTATGGATATAATGTTCGCGCTCTATTCCACAGTAGTTATTCAATTGATTTTATGGATATAATGTTCGCGCTCTATTCCACTGACGGTAGTAAGTTGATTTTATGGATATATAATGTTTCACTTTGCGTTCTATAACATCTTCCACAGTAGCGATTAAATTTTATATTATTTCCAGTCAGTGTGCTTTATTTCATGTATATAAAGTGTTTACGCTATAGAATCAGTTTAGTAAAATCGAATTGCTACTGTGAAATATCTATATCCATGAAATAAAAGCTTGCTTAAGACTAGCTAAAAGAGATTTTAATGTATCATAGGTTCTCATTAGTAACAAGGCAATGATCGGTGGTATCCTATTCACCGCTGTTCGCGAAGGATCCTACAAATGCATCAAATGTTTAGTAAAGATCTTGGAAGCAAAACCTCCTGAAGAAATTGACTTGGGCCCTATGGAGTGTAAGGCCGAGGGGTTTATCACTCCACTCATGATGGCGATCCAGATGAATGAGTACAATATCGTTGAATACTTGATCACGCAAGGGTACTATGTAGAGAGTGATCCTGAATACGTATACGATGATAACGCCAAAATGAATGACTTAGGAATAGATTTACCGAAGATCGCGATCACTCGTCGAATGAGGATTATGGTGAAAAGGAGGATGAACAACAATCTGTTCCCCAAAGAACACAGCGTTTTGTTGAGGATAGATACATTCAAAGCCTTAGCCAACCCGATGTACATCAGCTTAATGTATATACATGACAAAAGCAAACTGAATCCACTTTATCAGATTTTTAAGTTGAGCAGAGAGATGAGATTACGAGCAAGGTACGTATTCAATTATTATTATCATTATAATTATCATCATCACTATCGTTTTTCTTATTATCTTTGTTATTACTATCATTATCGGTGCAATTATAATTATCATTATGGTAAAAATTCTAAAATATCCCAAAATGTTTTGGCCCTCTCCAAACCAAAGCCCAAAAAATCTTAGGCTATCCCTCCCCCCCCCCCCCCCCCCCCCACACACACTTTACCGGCCCTCCCCCAGTAATTAATGACCGCTCCCTTTCCATCATAGTTACCATCATCGTTGCCATAATCATCATCATCCCCACCACCATTATCATCATCATTATCATCTTCATTATATCAGTCACTGTTATTTTATTGACAGTATCGACCAAGAGTTCAAAGAAGACTACAATGAGCTAAGGCATCAGTGCGAAGACTTCGCTGTTGACTTAATGGAGCAATGTAGAACGCTTAAGGAGATCAAAATACTCACTGACATTGCACCTGAATTTGAGAAAAGGCAGAAACATATTGAAATAAAGAAAAAAACTGCGAAAGAGTTAGAATTCATTAATTTGGCCATCAAAGGAAACAATGATGAGGTAAAAATTATTGACGAAGAAGATGATGGTTATTATTATGATGATGATATAGTATTTGCGCTCAATTCCACAGTAACAAGCAACTTGATTTTATTTCATGGATATAGTCTGCGCTCTGTGCCACAACCGGAGAGTAGAAAATCACTCAAATCAAATTGCTACTATGGAAAAGAGCACAAATGTATGGCCACTGTTGTGACTGTTTAATCAACAAAAAATAACTGATTTACACGATGTTAGTTAGTGGGGTAAAAACTCGGGGGGCTACTCCCTTTGTCCAAGTGGTAGGGGTGATCAGCCGTCGATTTCGCAGCAGATGACCCCTAAAAGGTACGCATAAATAAAGAGAACCGCCAAGGCCTGTCAAAGAGTTTCAAGGAAGAACCCTAAAAGAACCCTAAAAGGTAAGCTCAGCGATTATTTTCAACCCTAAAAAGAGCGCCGATCACCCCTACCACTTCGAAGAAGGGAGTACCCCGGGGGTAAAAATGTCCACTTATGAATGATAACAAGGCTCACGACCTTTCATTCCAGTTAGTCGCACACCCATACAGCCAACTGTGCCTCAACATGGTCCTCTACAAAGACATCTACACTATCTTCAGCTTTGAGCCAAACTGGAGAGATCGTACCAGCTTCAGTGTATTTCTTTATACCTTTCGTCACATCCTTCTTCTGCCCTTCCTGGCCATTATACATATCATTGCCCCTGGCAGTAAAGTAAGCCGTATTCTTGGAAATCCATTGATTAAGTTCATGAGTCATTTCTGGTCGATGTTGGCCTTTGTTGGAATACTGCTAGCCTCGGCATTTCAGGATATGTTTCATAATGAGATATTTACGCCTGGTATACCGGGTAAGTACCGTTAGAATTATCGTTATCAACAGCATCATCAATATCATTGTCATCGCCATTACCAACGTCAACGCAACCACAGATCATTTGACCAATATGTCATCTCAAAGAATCACCCCCTGCCCTCCCCTATTCCGGGTATTTAAGACTGATTGATAATGGTATGGATCCTTAATTCTTCTTGAGCGACAAATTAGGTCTTTTGGCGCGTCGAATTTAATGGCCTTTGAGGACAGCGGCTAAGAAAAGGTGGATAACCACCAAACAAGATAGCTCTTTTGCGTAATGACAGGAGACGATATGGGTCTACTTACTTCAGGATCGTGACTAGAGATATTTTCTCGTTATTGATCCAAATGTTGTACACAAAAAATTGGATACCTGATCACAAAAGTTCCCATAAAAAATGTCCTGATCCCTGAATTTATTGATATGATCCGATCCCTCTTCTGTGATCCCTGATTCCAGTTGATTCGGACTATGTGATCCCCAATCCCAGGCATATGTATCTGATCCCACACCCCTTGTCGCGATTCTGTTTCTTCTACTAGATTCGAGGAAAACAGGCACGAACTCAAAGGCAATAGACCTCTTTACCTCCGTATGCAAATTGGCCACTCAGACCACGTGTCATTCCCTTGAGAATTGTTCTTTTATGATGAACGTGTTATATCATTTACATGTGAAAGAAACAATTCCCAAGGGTAGCATCACGTGATCTGAAATGGGACAACAAACAAGGAAAGTAAAGAGGTCTATTAGATTCGACACGGCAAAACTTCGACGTCTAAATAGATTAACTCATCCTATTTGTATTTTGTATTTTAGACTGGTTAATCATGGTTTGGATCCTCGGTCTCATTGTGCAGGAGCTCAAAGAGCTCTCAATCCAAGGCAGAAGACGTTACTTCACCCAGTGGTGGAACACGGTAACATTCCTTATGGTGCTTCTCTTCACTATATCGTACGTTCTGAGACTTGTAGCCTACGGGATCACTGGTAACTGGGTGGTTCTCGACCCTATCAAGGATCTCACGCCTTCTGCAACCTTTAAAGTCATTCTACTTTCAAACAGCTTGTTTTCGATAGGAATGGTGTTGAGTTTCCTGCGAATTTCCGCTGTTTTTCAAGCGAACGACAAGCTGGGTCCCCTGCAGTTGTCGTTGTATTATTTGATTCTTGATGTTGGGAAGTTTATGGTGTTTTTTGCTCTGATCATTGTGGCCTTTGGCTTTAGTCTGAGAAAGTTGTATTCACATTATATCAGTACGCAGAAGTACATCGCTGAGCATCGAGCTAAAAATAGTGGCGGTAA